>NQII01001896.1:384601-410006 GCA_002778355.1 Clitarchus hookeri | reverse complement strand
GTCCCCTGGGTCGTAAAACACGTGTTCGGCGCTCCGGCGCACATGGGTCCGGCGTTGTCCCTCGATTCTGGCCTAGAAGTTTAAGTGCTTCGTCCTGCACGTGCGGGGACACTTGGTGGGTCCCTTGGTCGGCGCACGTGTTTCTTCCGCTGTCTCCGGCTATCGCGTCACTCGCATTATCTCTGCACGTGGCCGGGCTGCTCGCCGTGTCCTTTGGGTCGTAAAACACGTGTTCGGCGCTTCGGTTCTCGCATGTGGCGGAACACTTCGCGGCCTCTTGGTGGGTGCCTGTGGTTCTCCTGCCTCCGGATATCGTGCCGCTATTATTCCAGCACTCGCCAAAAGCTCTCATTGTTTATTGCGGTAGCCAGCCTGGGACAGACGCAGCCGATGGTGTGAGTTCGGCATCCCTTGTCAGCTGCGAAATGTAGCTGTGTCTGCCTTCCTCCTCATGTGGTCTCTACGCCACGTGTTTATTCCGCCGAGCCATCCTGGCGTCATTCTTCCCGCACGCCCGCCAAACCGTTAGTATTTATTGCGGTCATCTGCCTGCGAGTTTCACCAGAGTATGTCTTCTGACGAATAAATATCTTTAGAGAAGCAGGATGCGTCAATATTTAGAAAAAAATGACATTGAGACTTTATTTTTATAGTTGCACAACAATCGCTTTTAGCACAATTGAAGAAAATATTAAAAGGAAAATTTGTGTATAAAGAAATATTCCAACATAAATTAATATAAATGCGTTATTTAGGACTACTTGTTAGAATTTACGAAAACTTTTTTTTTACTTATTTGGCAACGACGTACTCGAACATGGTATCTGCAACAATAACCCCTTACCGTATGATTCTGAAATCATAACCGAAAAGACTTTCAACATTCTGCTCGTTCGATCACCTGGGTGCATCGTAATCTGCATGAGAAATACGTTTGTGCGCAGCATTTATCTCGTCGATAAGTCTGCTGCGGCATTATGCCGTGCACGTTAGAAATGCCGGCGAGTTTATTATGTGATTAGTGCCAGCAACTACATCAATCATTCTGAACCTACCAAATTCCGGGAAAAGTTTGCAGATTTATTTTTAGCCAATGCGAACTGCGTTTCGCCGAGACGTTTAAGCATGCACGGCTCTGCCGTTGTCATTGGTGGGAGGTGAAAACGACCACAGCTAGAAATCATGTTGTATTCAAAATGCCACGAACATTAACGTATACAAATAACTCTTATGTAGATCACAGACTCTGTGTAGCGCTCATTTCCAAGTACATCCATAAAACAATCCTGGAGACTTGAGACGTTCTTGCATACTACCGCAACGTCAATTACAGAACGTGTGCTTTATGTCACGTCAGAAACAAACAAAAAGCCAATGAAAAAGAATGACTTAAAAGATTGAGCTATTTTAACGAACGTGTATTCATAACAATAATTACTACCACAAGCAAAAAAAAAAAAAGCCAGTTTTTGGAACAAATTCGTACGAAATTTATATTGCAATTAATAGAAAAAATTAATTTCAAAAATATATTTTATGTAGTTCAAACAATTAATAGCCCTTGCTTAGCATTTAAAAATTTTGAATTAACAACATGTTAATTTCTACACTTTGAAATATGTAATATGCAAATTAGACGTTCTCTAAAGAATAACTCAATAAGATAAAATTTAAAATTTACAAAATACAAATCATACAACTTGGAATGTGTTAATAAATGCAATGCCCAATGTTTAATTAATTTTAAAGATAACAAGAAGTTACCAATATAACTAATGAACCTACTTTTCTCCACATTGGCGCGAATAATATTTTATGAAGTTCTTAAAAGCATATATGGTAGGTAGGCTTTAATGCCTCGTACACAGCAATATTATAAGAGACTAGCGAACCGGCCGGGCTTCGCCCGGGTACAATTGAGTTTTACATTGATACACTTATAAATAAATTGGGAAAAGACAATTCATTTATGTGAAACAGAATTACAAAATTATATACTATGTTCGCCTAGGTTTCTAACTGATTACGGCAACCCAAAAGAATGTAAATATTTTTTACCCGATAGTCAATAAGTAGGGTATTGTTATTGGAGTGTATCTGAGCAACAATCACGTAGTTACCACATTTCCACTTTCCAGCATCGATGTATGAAAATCAAAAAGTGAGTTTCATCAAGTTGTAGCTTTAGAAATAAGTGTGCCTAGGTACTACTTTTTGCGCTTGGCTGAATGATTTTAATCGATCACCAAAGTTAAGCAACGTTCTCAGTGGCACACATTTGGATTGGTGACAGTTTAGTGGCATAACATCTGAGCGCTTCCGGGCTTCGGAGGGCACGTTAAATATTCGGTACCGGTTTTTATCGATTGATAGCAGTAGTTAAGCCATATCAGAGGTATTTGGGCGGCCTGATAAACTCTGGCATTAGAGGATAAAAATATTTCGGTCACGTTCCCAGCCGTTGCAGAATTAAGTTTTGTTGTTATTTCACAGGAACTGTACAATTTTCCGGAATAAAAAGTATCATATGTCTTATTCCAGGACCTAAAGTACCTACATGCCAAATTTAATCAAAATCCGTTCAGCCGTTATGGAGCTGAGTGGAAACAAACATGGATACACACACACACACAGACTTTCGCATTTATAATATTAGTAGGATGGAACCAGAAACATATGCAACAGTAGTCAGACAATTACAAATACGCACGTGCCTAACCATGACTCGAACCGAGAAAACCTCCTACCATATACTAGCATGCAATTAAGTGCATTGCGGAGGTCGGATTGGGAATATAAACTTCAGTTGTAATCGGTATAATGTTTTGAATTATGGGGTTTACTAATATGAAATATTCACGGGGCCGTCATTTTGAAAATAACTGTCTCGGCCACTTAAAACATCTAATTATACATGGCATACTTAAGCGCTACTTGCATGAAGCATTTTGTGGAAATCGGTTGATTGGTCCCTAATATTTATCATACAAATTTTATTTTCTTACTTAATGTACTCTTAAAAAATTGCTTTATAAAATGTTTGTATATGATGCTTCTAATAGGTAATGTCAGTATAAACAGTTCAGTAGAATTTTGTTAAATTTTTTTAATATACATGATAAACTTATCAAAATATTATGTGGCCGTCATTTTTAAAATTGACGTATGACTCGAATAAAATTACGTATTTTTACATGGCCTTCCGTAGCATAAATGGTGTGCAAAATTTGTAAAAATAAGCTGAACTGTTACAGAAATGTGGCAAAACATTCAATTTTCTCACCTGGTTATATTTTGTATAAAGGCTGACAAAAGAGGATCTTCGTAAGCGTAATTGATTATTGAATACTCTTAATGTACAGCATTTGGTTAAATATTAATTGTGTAATAGCCTGCCGCACCTAAAACGTGTTAAGTTTACTTACCATATTGTAGCCCAACACGCATGTAAATTTTTGTAGTAATCGGTTGACTATATCCCGAGATATGACATCAAAATTTTACATTTTCAAGTGGAGAATCTTACAAAATATTGTAGAAATATGACTCTTTACAGACAAATGTGATGGTTACAATATATATTGCCAGCATACAAAGTTAAAGCCTAAGTTGAAATTTATTTCGTAGTTTCGTAGATATTACAAACTGAGCTAAAATGTTTATATATCAGCCATTTTGAAAAGAAGTGTCTGAACTACTCAAAACATGTAAAATTAGTTGGCCTGCTATATTGCTACCTACATCGTAAATTCGGTGGGAATCTGTTGGTTTTCTTCAGAGGTATGATTAAAAATTGTAATTCGTTATGTGATGCAATATTACGAAAAGGCGAACAAAAGAGACTTTGTGTGGACACATTTCATGGTTGTAATATATAGTTCTGGCATACAAAACTAATTTGAAATTAATTACATGATTTCGATGATATACCATACTAAACTAAAATAACTATATAACTGTAATTGTGTAGACAATTGTCCAACCTACTTGAATCATACCAGTTCACATCACCTGCCGCAGTACTACTTGTTTGCAAAATTTGGTAGGAATCGGCCAAATGTTTCCCGAGATATGACAAAATTTTTTATTAATTCGTCTAGTACTATCTTACAAAATGGCGGACAAAAGAGGCTCCTTGTAGACACATTTGATAGTTGTAATATATACTACCAGCATACAACATTAAGTTGGAATTGATTACATGTTTTCGACGATATAGCATACTAAGCTTAAATGGCTATATTACAGCCATTTTGGAAATAACTGTCTAACCTACTTAAAACATACCAGTGTGCATTTTCTGCCGCAGTACTATTTGTTTGCCAAATTTGGTAGGAATCGGTCAAATGTTTCCCGAGACATGACATTAAAAAATTATTTATTTATTCGTGTGGCGCTATCTTACAAAATTGCTGACTAAAGTGGCTATGTCTTGGCATATATGATGATTGTAATATATACTTTCAGTAAAGAAAATTAGGTTGAAATTGGCGGAATGGTGTGGCACTTACACCAAATAAATCTAAGATATTATTTGTATGGCCACAATTTTGAAAATAAGTGCCTAATCGATTAAAATCGCATAAGTTAACATTGTCTACAATAGTATTACTTATTTGCCAAATCTGGCGAGCATTGGTTGAGTAGTTTCAGAGATATAACGTAAAGGTTTTGTTGTTCATGTGGCGATGTTTTTCAAAATGGCGGTACAACAACAATATCCATGACTAAATTCAATTCTTACATGATGCACTGCCAACATACAAAATTTTGTTTCAATCGGTTGAATGGCTCCCGATATATATATAGACGTATCATTCTAAACATTAAAATGGCTGCCATTTTGAAAGTAAGCGCCTGGCGTGGTCAGAAATTACAAATGGGAGATGTCCATACTAAGTACTTTTGTGTATACCGAGTTTGGCGAAATTCGGTGCACATGTACAAAATTTGANCAGGAAAGTGATCTCCTAAACCTTTCTCACCTTCGGAAAGTTGGCAAAAAATATGTTATGCATCTATGGCCCTTGCCGCGGAGGTTTTATTAACGACTATTATGTACTCTTGCTGCAAGGGGCGCAGTCGTGAAAGAAAGGAACTCCCACGCAATGGGCCAGCAAGTAGGTCAGTTGACCACTTGACTAACGACTTCGTCGTCGACGTCAGAGTTATGAGGTGGGCTGATGCAGGAAAAGTAGGGGGCCGTGGCATATGCGTGCATATTAACCCATGACGTGAGAGCTGTTTACGTGACAGCTCCCTTTCTCCCTCCCCTGTCCCCCGTGAACGTTCGTGCATTGTTATGCGTGTGCAGGTGGCGGTATTGATTAGACCGGTAATGGGGGGTCGAGCTCGCCCGTGAGCGGCGCCGTGAATGCCGACCGTTCGGCGCGACTTGGCTCTCGCTCTTAGCGGCTCCGTCTTTTTTAAAGTTAGGTTAATTCTACTCAGGTTATGAAAAAAAACGACTTTTCTTATGGGAGAGTTTAGCATAGGGAAAATTTGTACCACTAGGTAAGCGCTAGTATTCCAAAGAGGTCACTTTTAATTAAAATTTTAAGGTACGTGAATAATAAAAGAGAAAGATTTCACTTAGTTAAGTAGTTATTTTATATTTGATTTATGTTTATTGCAATTATTTTGTTTTGTAACGTAGAAAATAGAAAAAAATCCGGTACACAATACAACACTAGCGCTTACCTAGTGGCGAAAAATTTTAGTTGCCAAATTAAAAGCATTGAGCTTCCCAACCTGAGTAGAATAAACCTTAGTTTAGGGTTCTTCTGCCTGCCAGCTGCTGTTCCGTGCATTCGTGTCCTCGATAGGCGTCAGTTCTAAGGACGACTCTTCCTCACTCGCCGCGTGCCACATCGCCTCTACGCGCAAGGCGCCCCAACTGGCGTGGTCTTCCCGTCGTTCACTCGCATATAATTCTACGACACGCCAATAAACATAAAAGTAGGTTGCGTGTATAAAGAAAAGTCTGAAGTTTATGTATAGAAAACGTTGCAGCTAAAACTGACTACGAAAACACACGTCTTAACCATTTTCACGCCCAAAAAATATTTCGGAGGCGAAATGAGTACTTGAAACTTGTCTTTGGATACGAAACGTTCCTTNCCATTTTCACGCCCAAAAAATATTTCGGAGGCGAAATGAGTACTTGAAACTTGTCTTTGGATACGAAACGTTCCTTAAGTGCTTTTCGCGAGTAGACACGAATACAAAATATTAAACCGTTCTTGAGTCACGCGTTTTCTATTAAACCTGTTCAGCGCAATTCATGCGGCAACCAGGCGGAACTCTTTAACAGTACTTGCCTTCATTATCACCTGCCACATCGCTCTTCACTTTCGCCCCTGGCGCGACAATTTCGCAAGCTCGTGACTTCAACTAAAACAAATAAGAGAAGAGAGTGAGTTTTGAAGCTCTCGTGCGAGCAGTCGAAGCACGCGGAAACAACATGTCTAAGAGTTACAGCCAACTGACGCCTCTGAAAAACGAGGTCTTGAGAGCCGATGAGGGTGGCGCGAGGCGAATATGGGGTAGCGGTGGAATGCAAGGGCGGGGGGAACTGGTGATCCCGGAGAAAACCCGCTGACCAGCGGCATCGTGCCTCACGATTCCCNCGGGGGGAACTGGTGATCCCGGAGAAAACCCGCTGACCAGCGGCATCGTGCCTCACGATTCCCCCATGCAAAAATCGAGTAGTGGCCCCGCTGGGAATCGAGCCCGGTTCGCCTTGGTGGGAGGCTAGCGCTCTACACGCAACGTTAACCACGGCTCCAACCAACTAGATGATACTTTTTTTATTCTTCTTTGCAGGATTATTATATATTTCCTTTGGAAAGATATTGCAAAAAGCAATGCATCGTTTCTGATGACGGTATTTATATAATACTTCGAAAATAACTTCCGCGCGGAGATAACACAGTTAAAGTTTCTAAGAAAGAGTACGTGTTCGGCTATTGAGGATGCGAATATATAACTAGAATAAACTGGGAATCATGTGAAATGTTAATAAAATTTCAACAATTTATTTTTTGCGAAAAACAAAACTGCGTTACAGTTTTATACGAGGATTATTTTTTAAAAACATAACTCGTAACATAATGGAAGTATACTGCGAAATACATAATTATCAATTCTGATTTTGTAATTTCACGTTTTCTTACCCTTCTGCTACCGATGGGCGTATTAAAAATACCCCATGTCGCTTTTTCATTGCTTATCTATTTTATTGTAATAATTTCACTAAGTGCGCAAGTGCCAGAACAAGTACTTTTCATTTATTAATTATATGTATATATAGTATTTAAAATATCTCTCTTTGTAATTATGACCTTAGGCATAGTTTGTTTGAAAGAAATATATTTTTAGCGTTTTCATTTTTTTAAGTTATATTTTCTCAGGAAGTGCTGTATTTCAAAATGAAACACAAATATTATTTACTAGCTGAGCTATCGGAAGTTATTTATAAGTTACTGTCATGGTCGCCATACTACAACACTGTAGAAATATGTCATAATTTCAGCACATTATCATTAAACATATATTTTGAAGGTAAATAACAAGTATTGTATTAATGCAGTGAAACAAATGTGATACGATGGTTTAAGAAGACACATATGTTGGTATAAAAAATGATGGCAATTCTAGGCTATGGCATTTCTGTTTGGAAATTCTGGGCACAAGACCATCAATACGCATATTACACGGAGAGCCAAATCTCGTGAATGGGAGCAAAATAATTAAAGGGCAATGCGTTTATTTAACATAAACTCATACTCGAACTCAATAAGTCCTACATCAAACAGAAAGCGCAAAATCGCACTGGGCTGCGTCAGTGAACTCTAATTGCAATGCAGTTTGAGGGAGTGAACATTCATCAGTTAGTGTAGACGTCAGACTTTTAATCATGCACAGGTTTATGTAATGTAAATTCAAGAATTTAATGTGCAATTAGCATAGAGTTGAGAAAATTGTTCACAAATGTTCACAATGCTCATAGTAAAACATTGTATAGTGGTGAATGAGCGATTTAAGTTCATGTAGAACTCACATTAAGTATGTTTGTATATACTTATCCAAAATATATTATTTTATATCTAAGATAGCTTGCTTGCATCATTTCTATGCACGTTTATTTTTTCTTGTGTTTTTTAAATAACTTTATTTACTTTTGTAGGACTTCAGTTCTGGAAGCCTATAATTATGCGTGCAGGTGTACTTTCATGTAATACTTTAAAACATTGTTTATTTTAAGTAAACAACTGTAATATTGTGTAAGCTGAGACAAAGACTCAAATGGTATAAAGTATGAAACAGCATAATTTTTATTTTTAAATATTCAAATATAATTTTACGTGAACTATATTACTATATAACGATTAACTACACTAATGCATATATAATAAAGAAACACAAATCTGCACGTGTTGTGAATTAAAAGTATTCAAAGCAGTTGAAGTTTATCACTTTTATATTAAACCAATTCTTTGATATGTATAAATTCCTAAGAGTATTAATTACTGTGCCATAGAAAAATGTAGAGGAATGGTAAGTAAAATCCATATATCATTGATGATACATTCAACTACGTACAGCATTATGCTTGTGGTAGCATATTTCGTTTATAACAAGGCCATACATACAAAAAAATTATTTCTTTATAGTTATAAAATGGGAACACCATAAAACGAAAACTAAGTTCTTAACATTTTATTAATTTGTAGTTGAATTATATATTCATTTACTTTAAATAACAATATCACAGAAATTTTGAAATAAATAATATACTGAGACCAGGGAAATATTTCGAATACATGTGAGGATAGGACTTCAAACACGTCTAATTAAGACTTTATTTTTTAATTGGATCGAACTTCGTAAGACATTCCCAGGATGAATTCGAGCCAATAACTAACCTGTAAGTAAACAAATACTGAATCCCGTGCTACCTGGTAAAACAGTTGTCCACCTCTTCTGGTCCAGATGCAACAGGAACGGTTTATGAACTTATGCCACTAAACATGTGTACAGGGAACTGTGTCACTTAACTGTAACCACAAAGAGCATAGGATATTTAAATATACGCCTCTCGTAAGAGTTCTGCCTTAAGGAATGCTAGCCAATAATCTAAGTAATAGTTTCAATTGCTGCGAAAATAATCATGTTATAGATTTGCATCGTATTTCAAAAACTACTGAACATATTCTGGTTAAAAAAAACTCTTCTTTTCAGTTTTATTTTCCGAAATACATGATTCTACAGTTTACGTGGAGTGGAGAGGTTAGAGTGACTCTTAGCAGCGGGGTCTTTAGAGCCGATATGGGTGAAATGAGGTGGATATGGAACGGCGCCGGAATGCAAGGGTTGGAGGAAACGGGAGAGCCCCGAGAAAACCCACCGACCAGCGGCATCGTCATGCACAATTCCCAATTGCAAAAATGCGGGAGTTACGCCACCGTGAGTTGAACCTGGTTCGCCTTGTCTACAGTTTACGGCTTTGAGTGCCTCGTGGAAAATAACTTTCATGAATGTGCAGAGCAAAGTGGATTAATCAATTATTAGGGTAATTAAATAATATTCCCGATTTATTGGTCCATAATTGTTACATTTTGTCAGCTGGAATTTTTCAGCTGGCAGCGAATCATATAAGAATTTTCACGCCTGAACGACGTCTTAACAGTCTTATGTTTACATTTTGGGCACATTGTTAATTAAATTTATTTTTGTTCTATGAGCACGAGGAATAAAAAGTATGATTATTAAGTGTGTAACAGTTTTACAATTTTACATGATCGGCGTGTGAATATAGCGATGACAACGTAAATTTTTTATGTAACGGGAGGAAACAAAATGGGCAGAGGCGTACACTGTAAGGAATATTTTCCGTAAAACTACGAAAAAGTTTTGGTAAAAAATTATTTATAAATCTCTTAAAAATGACAGACGCATTACTTTTTCAATAACGCACATTACGTGAATTTCCCAGAACCCTCCGCAAATTCATGGAACCTCTAGGTAAATTTACTAGTAAGTTTTCTGTGCTTCCAGTTTATAAAAGGTGTATACGAAAAAATGCTTTAATTTTCGTTATGCGGGTGTTTTCTGTGTATAAAAAATACATTTTATAAAGTTCAAATATTTTATGCTGGAGCGAGATTTGAAAATAAAAAGAACATTTTAGATTCCGAGACTTTTGCCTCTTACTTCCAATATTTTTCTGAGAGTACTGAGAAAGATAATTAAATACTCAAAAAATACTTCTTAATGATTTAGTTTTTACTGCAATCTATACGAATGGTTTTCCCTTAAGCTTTACGAGAAAAAGAAACGTGATATTACGCTTGATGTTATATAGTGTAAAAATAGTATGCACGTTTCCAAAGTTAATTTTTCCCAAGGGTCTGTGGAAGCATGCCTGTAGCGCAACGACAGAAAGCTCGTACACGACATCTGTGGAATGTGCTCGTGAAGGGCAAGGAGAGGAGACGGCCTTAACGCACGGATAAGCGCGGGAAGAAGGGGACCGATGTCGTGAATACATCAATTCCGCTGGAAAAGCAGAAGGTTATATTTTTATTCTAATGGCTTCCCGGGCAGCAGACTGCAGGTTGAGGCAGACAACCAAAGGAGGGCTTTGTAGGTCCAGAGCCTCTCTGAAAACAGTTGAGATGCGATACATACAAGTTTCAGCTGCAGCAAATATGAGCTGAATACTCTTATCCTACTACGCTATCTTTACCTCACTCGAATTTTTTTAGTTAATTCTTCCTTTACCATTACTTATTTTTGCAACTTTTTCCCAATATAGAAAGTATATTTTTTTCTTATGCTTCATTTTTTCGGGTTATTGATCACAGGTTGTTATAGCAAAATCTTGTAGGCCTTGCTATTGTTATTTCCTTACGTGGCTTCGAAATTATGCTTTCTATCTTTTTTTAGCAAGTCTTTCGTAAGCCAGTGAGATAATTTTCTTCTTTCGCTTCTAGCATACTTACCAGCAAGCTTGGCTCTGTAAAAATTCCTGGGTGAAAATTCTTCATCCCTTTTACGTTTATTCCACAGGAATGATTTCATCCCTTAAATAGCACAAGCTTGGAAAACTGCTGCCAAGTTTTGCGCCGTTACTGAAATATCAAACACAATATTTATTGACACATTCAGCTCATTTGGAAGAACAAGACATTGAGTTATTATGCATATATGTGTGTCTGATATGGTTACCATAAGTCTTTGAAAATATCTCTGCGGAGAGCTTCAACAACACTGCGATTAGGACGGAGTTACGCAGCGATACAAAATGTGAGAATAACAACGAACATAAAAACACCGACTGTTAATAATTTAATTTGACATTTCAAGGTAGGCAAATTTTTTACCTACAACTCTTGTTACTCACATCCTGTACAATGAATAGGATAGTTTCAAATACTTCGATTGGGGAGTCAAAACGCAGCGAACACGAAGTGTACGTGGACCGAAATTCGCATTTAAAGTAAAGTTTCAAATCAAGATTGACATGTAAACAAGAGCGAAAATGAAGTGAACATGTACTGAAAGCTGAGTAGTGACATCTTCCGGCAACTGCGTAAACTAGAAAATAAACGATACTCGAAAATTAAGTATACGATAGTTAAGTTGTATGTTTTTGTTCCAGAGTTCTTTTTAAGCTAGCAGCGACCAGAGCAAAAAGAGGCAGCCCAGTCCACCCCAGAGTACAGGCAGCAGTTAGACACAAATGTGCTGCCATACGCTTTTCTCAGTTTTAAATGCAAAAAATAAGTGATATGTTCGTTGTTATAGGCTGTTCACGGTAAAGTGAGCACTTTTGAGGCCGTAGTTACTTTTTCCTTTCAGCCATTTACGCTCAACCAACTTTTAAAATAAATATTGCCTTGTAAGTAATACACATAGTGTGTATATTCCACCGCACTCGGAAGTTAATGTCTAGAACTAAAATAAAATATATTTATTGACTATTACTCCAAATGAGAGGGCTTTCAAAAGTGTTCACTTTACCGTGAATAGCCTATATCTCCCTGTATTCTGGCATTGCGCGCATCTGAACAACGCCAAGCGAGGCTGGTCTGTGCAGCTCTTCCTCTACCTCGCTCCCTGCAAGACCCCTGCGATAGGCTGGCCGTTTTTCAACGCTCTCCATAGCGTCCCGGTGCGAGAGGGGACACTTAAGCCCGTGTTGGTCCGAGCTCTCGTGCGAAATCGATCAGGTGAGGGTTAACTCCAGTCATAGACTGAATATTAGGTAGGATCTCGCTGGCTGCGCACAACCAATCTCCATGTACCAACATTGAACAGCTTTTCTGCCAATACGTCTAGCGGTAACGGCATGGTTTGGATTTTAGGTTAGAAAATTTATTTGTAAAAAAATACTTTCAGATGTATGTATACTTCCTCTAACCAATTTGTAATACAGTCTGATTAAATTTAAATTGGTAAAAATATTTTGTTCATACAATAGTGCTTGTCATTTAAAAAATAAGATATAAACAAACACATTCATCACTGTTGACCATGTGACTTTGACAGGTGTGTATGATTGGGGTAGGTAAATATTGATAACATGCGCAGAATACGAATAAGCGGTCTACTTCATCTTTAGTCTATGACTCCAGTGGTAAGCAACGTCTGGTATATTGGCTCCGGGCAAAGAGCATACAAGANCTACTTCATCTTTAGTCTATGACTCCAGTGGTAAGCAACGTCTGGTATATTGGCTCCGGGCAAAGAGCATACAAGAACACCGTTGCATCTCAACTCAGCGGCATAACGAGAGAACCTTATCTGACTTATGAGTTTGCCGAAGTAGCTTCTACTGTACTGCCAATGATAGAACACAGAGTAAACTACAAATGTTCGCTTTGATGTTGGTAGACAGCGCTCAACGTAACTAGCTTAGTAGTATGATTATCTTCGGTTTGGTTCAACGGGATCTGGGATCGGCGATCGTAACTGTTCATGCTTTGTCATTTCGTTCCCCCGGGGGCTATTTTTCCCTAAAAATTTCCCTCAAAAATTTTTTCCTTCAAAAGTTTCCTTTTCCCTAAAAATGCCCGGTTTTCCCTTAAAAAAAGCACCGATCCCCCCAGCTGCAAAAACGATCCTCCGAAAGGCAATTTTCAATCCATCGGACAGATTTGGAGGGATCGTTTTCAAGGTCAGAGCAGTGGCGGACATATTGGTTTTATAGGCATAGAGTATGCCAAATCAATACAAGGGGTTCAAGGTCCGGAGTCAGAACCAACCATCAGCAATCTTGGTTCTGTCAGCCACCTAGTCCGCCATAGGATCCAGGTGACCTTGATAGTTGACATTGACCCCAGTNCAGCAATCTTGGTTCTGTCAGCCACCTAGTCCGCCATAGGATCCAGGTGACCTTGATAGTTGACATTGACCCCAGTGACCTTTAACCTTAAGCCCAAAATCCCCAAAAATCCCAAAAAAGTTTTTTAAAATATTCTCAAATATTTATAAAGAAATAAAAAAAAAATTTCCTTAATTATAAAATTAAGNCCCAAAATCCCCAAAAATCCCAAAAAAGTTTTTTAAAATATTCTCAAATATTTATAAAGAAATAAAAAAAAAATTTCCTTAATTATAAAATTAAAAATTTAAATGTTTGAACTCAGTGGGAACGAGGGACTGGAACCGACCAGCCACCATGTTATGACGTCACTCAACTGCCATGTTGGACCCAGGTGACCTTAACCTTGACCCATGACCTTGGCCGATACTGTGATCAAGTTTTCACCTATGGTCAAAATGCTCATCGGCATGAGAGAACGGCCTGTACGAAGAGTCCTTTTTCATGCAATGAAGCTTTAAGACATTGGTCACATGCAGTTTGTACAAGGCGATACACTGAAAGAACATACTGAGATCTGCAAGGATTCGTCTACTGGGAGTAAGCAAATGTTGCCGGCAATACCTCTTGTTGCATCGATGGGTACGGATTCGGCAGGTGATTATGATGATACAGTTAATGCTAAAGACGGAATGAGTGCAGTAGTCAGTTTGTGTGGAATGTACACTTGCAAGACTTTCGCATTAAGTCGACGAACTTCAAAATAAACGGTCGTCAGCTCTANCAGCAATCTTGGTTCTGTCAGCCACCTAGTCCGCCATAGGATCCAGGTGACCTTGATAGTTGACATTGACCCCAGTAACCTTTAACCTTAAGCCCAAAATCCCCAAAAATCCCAAAAAAGTTTTTTAAAATATTCTCAAATATTTATAAAGAAATTAAAAAAAAAATTTCCTTAATTATAAAATTAAAAATTTAAATGTTTGAACTCAGTGGGAACGAGGGACTGGAACCGACCAGCCACCATGTTATGACGTCACTCAACTGCCATGTTGGACCCAGGTGACCTTAACCTTGACCCATGACCTTGGCCGATACTGTGATCAAGTTTTCACCTATGATCAAAATGCTCATCGGCATGAGAGAACGGCCTGTACGAAGAGTCCTTTTTCGTGCAATGAAGCTTTAAGACATTGGTCACATGCAGTTTGTACAAGGCGATACACTGAAAGAACATACTGAGATCTGCAAGGATTCGTCTACTGGGAGTAAGCAAATGTTGCCGGCAATACCTCTTGTTGCATCGATGGGTACGGATTCGGCAGGTGATTATGATGATACAGTTAATGCTAAAGACGGAATGAGTGCAGTAGTCAGTTTGTGTGGAATGTACACTTGCAAGACTTTCGCATTAAGGCGACGAACTTACAAATAAACGGCCGTCGTCTCTTAATACTGATAATCATACAACTCCTGCCACAAACAAAAGCAAATTTAATATAGAATACAAAACACAATGTCAAAGGTCAAGGTCACCTGTATCTAATATGGCCGACAAATTGGCTGACAGAACCAAGATGGCTGATGGTTAGGTCTGACTCCGGACCTTGGACTCCTTGTATCAATTTGGCATACCCTTGCCTATAAAACTAATTTGGCCGCCACTGCTCTGTCCTCGAAAACGTTTCCCCCCAAATCTGTCCGATAGACCGAAAATTGCCTTTCGGGGGATCGTTTTTGCAGCTGGGTAATCGGTGTTTTTTTAAGGAAAAAAGGAAAATTTTGTGGGGAAAAGGGAATTGTTAAGGGGAAAGGGGAAATTTTGAGGGAAATTCAATTGATTTTGAGGGGGAAAAGGGAAATTTTTAGGCAAAAATGGCCGCCGGGGGACCAAAATAACAGAGCATGAACAGCTCCGATCTTCTATCCTACATCCCGTTGTTCCAAAACGAAGATTATTATACCACTTAGCTTGTATTTTAATTTTATAAATTTTAATTTTATTACTAGACTACGTTCTCTGGGAAAAATTATTGATCGTATCATGCATTCACAGTTATTTCATACCACAACTGCAGCTGTGAGGATAATATTCATAATCATGGAAACGAAGGAGTATTTTATAAACAGTTTCATGCAAATTTTCACGAAACGCACGTGGCATTAACTAACGGATAAGAGAGGCTAAGATACTACCGTAAAAATAAAAATATGTAACCAAGCCCGTGTTTATACAGTCTCCGAAGAGAAAAACCACATGATCGTGTTTTGTATATTCACGCGATGCGCACGTAGTGAATATTCTGTATAAATATGAAACAATTTTTTTAAACATCGGAGTTGTAAGACCGCAGAACCTGAACTTCGGTTATCTTGGGAGGATTCGTTTTCCTTATTCTAGTTGACAGGGCCTGGCCTAGGGTTAGTTGATTATAGAGCTCCACTTATTATTATTGAATAAAATTATAGGAATATTATCATTTGAACCGTAAAGGAATTGTGGTATCACTACTTTGTTAAACTACTAGTCTTCATAATTGGCCCCGAATCCTGTATATTGATGTACAACCTTCTTTATAGGAAGACTAAACATAAGCCTAGTAACAAAACGTACAAGAAAATTGTAGTCCGAATTTCTTTACATTCCGCATGACTGCCGATTTCCTCCGGTTTACTGATCTTCTTCTGGTGTCCGTCATTACTTTTAGTTTTAATGTTTACTTTCGATATATAATTTCTAGTTTTGCTCAAAATCGTGATGTGAGTTGAATGAGTGGATCATGAACAGTACTGGCATAACTGTCACACTTTATCAATTTAAGTAATTTAAACTTCGTATTTTCTAAAGACATCTTTTAATTTTGATGCTAGTTAATAGTACTTTAATTTGAAAGGTAGTCAAAATATATGTTGAAATAAATTATTCCTAAATAACAATGTTGTCATTGCGATAAAAGAACATGATGCAGTAGTTCACATTGTTGGCTTGTTTTTTTTATTCCACTAAATTAAAAATTTTTTTATAATGGTTTATGAAATAACATGTTTTATACAATGAAACTTCATTTTATAGGGTGTAATAGCTGAGGAAAATGGAACCTGGCATATTTGCCTTTTTCAAAAGCCGTCTGCTGCAAGTATTGACAAGCTATGAGGATTTGCACGCAATTTTACTTACAAATGTGTTATAANTCGTATTTTCTAAAGACATCTTTTAGTTTTGATGCTAGTTAATAGTACTTTAATTTGAAAGGTAGTAAAAATATAAGTTGAAATAAATTATTCCTAAATAACAATGTTGTCATTGCGATAAAAGAACATGATGCAGTAGTTCACATTGTTGGCTTGTTTTTTTTATTCCACTAAATAAAAATTTTTTTTATAATTTTTTATAACATGTTTTATACAATGAAACTTTATTTTATAGGGTGTAATAGCTGAGGAAAATGGAACCTGGCATATTTGCCTGTTTCAAAAGCCGTCTGCTGCAAGTATTGACAAGCTATGAGGATTTGCATGCAATTTTACTTACAAATGTGTTATAATACAAAGACGAAACATTCTGTCACGAGCAAACTTCAAACATATTTTAAGGTTATGAAAATTTGCTATGTGAAGTCTCGGTTAGTTTTAAGCGTGAGTTACGGCAAAAAAATTGTCACTGTATTTGTTTTTACCTATTTGAACCAAACAAAGTGGCATCACTCGGTCGGAAGAATGCCTTTCCGAAATTTCATCTCAGCTAATTAATCACCTCGGTTTAATGATGTCATTTCGGTAGCTACGTTTTATTGAATATTCAAGAACAAATGAAGGGCGCTGCTTGGTTGGCCGCTTCAAGCCACAAAGTTTCCCCAAGTTGCATTTTAGTGCACGAAGTGATTTGCTTTCACAAGTTGCAGGCGAGTGTGTTTTTATACCTTCTCTCTTCGCCCCTTTCATTAATTCACTGGCAAAGTTGGAGTGTGGGACGAAGGTGAGCTATGACTAAAATTCCGACCTTCCCATTTGATTAATCGTGTTGGCGTGTTCATAGAGTTAAAGCAACTGTTCCAACCTAAGAAGTTCCATCATCGCAGAAAACATCAAGTTGGCAGCCTTCAGAGTACATTCATACAGTAAAGCTATCACATAAATAATGTGACGCTTAATTTTGTGGTTGTTATGGAGTTGATCAAGGTATTGAAGTTTCCCATATTTGTTGATTATTGTTCCTAGTTCCCAAAATAATTTGTTACCTGAATATCATATTGATTGCACCCTATCTCCCACGCTTAAATTCCTGATTCGTGGAATTGGCGGAGTTGCATAACACTCTTGCCGTTTCTCAGGGGGTTTGAATATTTCGTTCAGCAATCCCGTTCGTTTTCGGATGACCTGGAGCTAAACGTTTTTGCTGAATTCCAAATTCGGCGCAGAAGTTGATAAAGGTTTCGCTTTTGAATATGGCTGCATTATCTGATACGAAAATTCTGGGTAATCCGTGGGCTGTGAATATTTTCCTTAAATGTAGAATGGTGGATTCAGAGGCGGGTGCCTGTTTTGAAATTTCCACTTCTACCCATCTTGATTTTGCGTCAGCCAAGACCAGGAAATGGTGGTCTTCGTAAGGTCCAGAATAGTCAATATGAACCCTTTCTAAGTTTTCTGTAGGTTCCTCCCAAGAATGATTGGGAACCTTGGGCGGGCTCTTTTTCACAAGAGCGCAGTCAGGACAAGATTTAAATAATTTCTCATTATCACGATCAAAGTTTCTTTAGTAAACATATTGTCGACCAAGCTGTTTCATTTTTACGATTCCCGGATGGGTGACATGTAATTTATTCAACACATGTTCTTGCAGGGATTTTGGAATTAATATGCGCTTACCTTTGAAGATGATCCCTTCATGTAAATAGTATTCAGAATAATATATTACTCCATTCAGTAGGCCTCACATTAATTTTTGTGACTCTTCGTCTTTATCTGCTTCTGCAGCAAGAGTGTTATTTATAGCTGATGGTAAAATTCAAAATTCGACAGATAGTTTTATTTGAAATGAGTGATACTTCTTCTGCGACACTGCTCATAATCTGATATGGAGTATTGCCTTGAAAATTTTGAGAATAAATCATTATGAATGTTTTCAGTTGCTTATTTATGTCTAATTTGATAATCGATGCTTGTTAGCCAAGTTGCATACTGTAATAGTCTAGCCGATGCCATGGCTGGGAGCTTGGCATTTTCGCATAATATGTGAGTTTCTGGCCTGTTATCGATGATATGCTTAAATTGCCCCCCATATATTAAATAATAGAATATTTTCATTGCGAATATAATAGTTAGAGCCTCCCCGTTTAACTGGCTGTACTGTATTCCTGCCTTTGACAGGGATCTGGAAGCAACAGCTATCGATCTTCCTTCCCTGTCTAATACATGAGATATTACTCCTGCTATCCCTGTTGGAGAAGCATAGCATGCCACAGTGACAAATAATTATGGATTGAAAGGAATTAGAACTATATCACTGGCTATTTAATTTTTGAGTTTCAGAAATGCTGTCTTACAACTAGCTGACCAATAAAATTAGGGTTTTCCTTGAAGAAGTTTCCAAAGAGGATAGCTTGTTGAATGCGTATTTGGTATAAACCTGGCATATTAGGATATAAGTCCTAAAAGTTTTCTCAATTCAACAGCATTTTTTTGGACGTGGGGAATCTAATATAACCTTAATTTTGATGGACTTAAAGCTATTTTATTATCTTCTATAACGTATTCCAGATATTCTATTTTCGTTCGGGAAAATTCATGCTTGTGATTTTTGAGGTGTAGGTCGTAAGCCTTGAGTCAATCGAGGCATTCACGCAAGTGTTGAAATAATTCCTCTAATGTTGTACCATTGACTTATTATCGAAATATAGTGCAATATCAGGAAGACCCATCAGAATTTGATCCATAATCCTATGGAACTGATTCGGTGTCTGTTGAAGACTTAATTTCACGATGCTAGAAAATATAATTTAAGCCACAATCAACAATCTTGTTATTTCTTGGGTAATCAGAGTTTGACAATATAATACGTAAAATACACAAAAAAATTACAGTTTTTCTGGCGCCAAACGTATGAGCAATATTTTTTAAAGGTTTGCTGACACAAGGAAAAGAAAAATTAAAACTTCACATTTTAACGACAAAGGAATATTAACAAATTGAGAGAAATATTGAGGCCTGAATCCATTACGTTTTGTAGTGTGTTCTGATTAGTAGCATTTTGTGCTAATTGATAAAGAAAAAAAATGCATGTAGTGACGTGGGCGAGGGCAAAGAAAACGATGTTGATAACAACGAGCTTCCTCGATCTCACCATTAATTATGTGATTCGCTATAGAGCATATAGCATACAAGTGTCTTCGCCTATTATTTCCAATCCGGATCAAAATTTGCTGCAGAATGATCCAATGTTCGTTATTACGAACTTATTTACGTGTGTTGAGGCAGGTCAGACAGCGATGCTAAAAAGTAATTCACGCGAAATACAAGCTATTAGAGTAAAATTCCAAGACATTCAGGGAGCAATGAAAAATACCTAATTCGAAGTTAAGGCTTAAATACACAGTACATAACGCCATAGACGTTACCCAGACAGCACAAGTAGAGCTTAAAACTGAAATTCAGCATAATCTAGCCACACTGGGAGCTGGATTGTAATCGGTACGTTCCGTGTTTCCAAACTTATTTTACAGACGAGGCGGTAAATCAAGTACCGGAAAATGTGATGTTGCAGATCGAGGACGCGTTCCGTGCAAAATAAATCGAGCGTTTTAGCAGTGCCAAGTTGGAACAGTTTGGAGTTGAATAATTTAAATGCAAGCAGCTCAGTGGAACGGGAGAGGCAGGCGATTGAACAGATCAATCATGGCATTTTGTAAATTGAGTAGTCGTTGAATCCGCAGAAGCTAGAACGCGAGACCGCTTCCACAGTTCCAGTGCCTGCTTACATAATTCCTCAGCTTACTGCGGCCAGTTCGTCTCGTATGCTTATAGAAGAGATACGGAATATCCTATTTAGTTTTTGAGATGCCTGGAATGGTACCTAGAGGTCTGTATGATTGCTAGCAACGAAGTATTGCAGTATGTCGATCCCTCCTTGAAGGGCAGCGCTGTGCATTGGTGAGAATTGGCACGCAGAACCATTCGTTCGTTCGAGCAACTCCGCAGGGTGTTCGCCGAAAAATAGTGGAAAAAATAAGATACAAGGCAGACTTCTTGCTCGCCTGGTGAACGAACTGTTCTTCCCCGTTTCAGGAAAGTCGCTAGAGGAAGATTTAACTGACATGCGAGAGTGAACAAGACGCTTCGACTAATCCATTTTGCTGATTTTGCACCTTGCCTGGACAGTATCGACTGCATTGGATTGGTCGCGCCAACTTGACACTGCCACAGAGGGAAAATCTGCGCTTTGTAAGCCTCGTTACGATGCCGCGAGGGAAGAACGATCGGGAGCAGCCAGAACGTTCACCATCTCCTGGTGGAAGAGCACGATATCGCATGTCGACGTATCGAGTGAGCGAATCGAGTCCCCAACTGTCCCACGAATACCAAATGAAAACGGAAACTGTGAAGGGAAATAATATCTTCTCACACAATGGAAACCGTAACTGGCAAAAAAAATACGAAGGAAAATCCGCGACGGACATGATTCGGAATCCGAACAAGAGAGACCCAAAAAAAGGAAGCCTGATACAGTAGAATTAGACTCTCCTCCTAGCTATCAGAAAAGCCGTAGAAATGCGAGTTAAAAACACTCACGACAGACGCCGCGGGACGCCCAGAGAGATCTATATGTAAGGATACACCATCTCCTAAATGTAGGTCACCTCGGGTCAGTTGACACAGCCCGTCAGCTAAGGCTAACGTCTGGAGAGACGAAATTCAACGTTATATCGTCTCCCGTTGCACCCGAAGATGGTTCGTCAGGTAAGTCAAGTAAGCATTATTACGGCCACATGCAAGACCGCAGTAAGGTAAACTAAATTTGGTTAGGGTTGACCGCACTCAAATATGGTTTTAAAGAACACAGGAAGAATACAGATAAGGTGAGTTGCAATATTTGTTTACACCATAGTCGTACGTAAAACCCAGAGTGAATTTTTAATGACCAATGAACAAGGAAGTAATAAACTTGTTGAAGTAAAATTTCCATGAACCTCAGTTCATGGAGATTTTATTTTATGCGTGCTGATCTTATCGTGCTCTCACTGCAGAAGATTGACAAAGGGGGATATATATTCCAAGACACTGCTAAATGAAGCATCCCAAGTAGCAACCAACAAGCAGTTAACAGTTGGCCAACTGTTGGCAGTGGTGGTAAACGTTTGAATTTGTGTCTGTCAGAATTTCTTATATGGTTGGCAATCAGGTCATATAAATTAAAGTGACATCATCGATTTTTATAATCGTAATGTGGGTCAATGCTCTTACAATAACTGATAGAATAAAACAGAACCCCCACAAGCAGACGATTGACAAAATATTGTTACTTACTGCTGGGAAAATATTAACAGCAAGGTAATGGGCTATTTACGGCAGCAAGCTTGCGGGCCACTTATGGCATGTCAACTGTTACTTTCTGCTGCGGACGGACTATTAGCATGCATTTGGGCCACTTATGGCATGCCAACTGTTGCATACTGTTGGGGACATAATAAGAGCAAGCTTACGGGCCATTTGTGGCAGTGCCAACTGTTACCAGGGGCAACAAGCTAAGAAAATCGGTGTACACGATGGAAAAAAATCACTCAAAACACCAATAATCCCTAAAAATCTCAGAAAATCTTGGAAAATCGCTTAAAATCCTTGAAAATCACTGAAGATATCAGAAAATCACTGAACATATCAGAAAATTACTGAAAATCTCAGGAAAATCCCTGTAAATATCAGGAAATCCCTGTAAATCGCAGTAAAGCACTGAAAATCACAAATAATCCCTGTAAATAACGAAATAAATTCTCAGAATATCCCTGGAAACACTGAAAAATCGTTAGAAATCTCAAAAACTCTACAGAAAAACTGGAAACTGAAAAATACGCAAAACTAGCCATGATCCCTAAAAAAAAAATGGTTTAAATTATTAACAAAAAAATGAATATTTGAAAGTAACTTAAATATTGCAAAACATATTAAAATCCTATTAATCTAGCAAAACCATCTAGAAAGAATTTCGCAAAATTATAGACGTGATAAAAAATCGCTGTGTAACACAGAAATATAAAGATAATCACCTAATAAGTATTACAAAAAATACATTAATGCAACATTGAGTCTGCAGACTAATCACGATTTTTGTATACTGCACAAAAGTTCCTGTTCCCGAGAATTTGTTGCAAAACTATAGTAAATGCATAAGCAGCATTTGTTTCCCTCAATTTTTACGCGAGCTTCCCAAAAAAAGATAGGGTTTATTATTATTATTACTATAGTTCAAATTGCCTTTGGAAAGGTACTGCCAGAATGTGATTTGTGCTTCAAACTATGTAACATACAATCCAGGAAGTGTCGAATATTCGTAGTAATTCATTTAAAATTCAGGCAAACACAGAGACACCGGTGCCTGACCCAAGATTCACACAAAATTCCTCGCGCCGCAAGTCGGTGTGTAGCCGGCTACGCTACGGAGGTCGGCGAAAGATAGGCTTATGTGATAATCTTCCAGCAGCATGTGTGCGTGTCTTGACTAACAGTATGTATGTGCGTGTGTGCGAGCGTGCGTACGTACCTGAAACTTTTGAAATTATTCACTGAAATATACCTGACTCGATCTACTTATAAAACGCAGTAAGGATAGCTTCCTTTCGTAGTTGATTCCGTACCGCATGTAGTTGATTCCGTACCGCATGTAGTTGATTCCGTACCGCATAATTGGTTTTTCAAAATGGTAGCTATTAATTATTGGTGCTATGATATTCCTCACGAGCTGTTAAGTCGATTTGAACCAAATGTTGTTTGTTCAATATTCACAATGTCAGGATGGAATTTGTGTAACTTGAATTCCCCATGGTCTCCCATTTTGGAACGTCGCAACTTGAAAAATATAGCTTTTACATAATATTTGTAGAATTACTCAAACAGTTACTGTCAAATTTTCCGTATAATTAGTCACTTAAATTGGTCACTTAAAATTACGTGACTTAGTTGTATCAGGTACCTTAAAAATGGCTTATTTATACATATTTATGACAAGTGTGCCACATTTGCCAAACCAACTATTCAAACCAAAATGGGTGCGCTGATAATACCTAAAGGTAACATAATTTATGCTACAACATATCTTAATGTAGAATATTTTGTAAGATAGTGTGGCCTGAAACAATAAACTGCATCATATCTCTGGTTGCTCAACCGATTCCCGCCAACTTCGACATATAAATACTTTCCATGGTAGGTCACCTAACATGATAGTACACAAGTAGAGAAAATCAGACACATTTCCAAATAGCAGTTTTATGGATATTTTATGTTAGTATGCCGTAACTGCCGACCCATTATACACTATTTAAACCAAATTTGGTACGCTGGAAATGGCTTCTCCGAAAATATACTCTCTGGTCAGGCCATTTTTTTTTTTTTTAATATCTTTCAAATTGGAAAGAATAAATACCTTTTAAAGTACATTTCAGGGACTACTAACCTATTTGAACCAAACTTGGAATTCTAGAGCAACTTATTATTTGCATTAGATACGGGGTATTTATTTAGTGAGAAAAGATACAAATGTACTAGCTTCCATTATTTTTACATGTTTGTAATACTATATGAAAAAAAGTATTATGTTACAAGTTCATTGCTATACGTGGTATTTATTTCGAGAGAAATCTGTATTAATATTTTATTTTCCCATGTTATTACACTTTTGTACCACTATGAAAGTTATTTATCACTCCTCGGTATGTAAACTGAAGAGCCAAAAAAACTGGTACACCTGCCTAATATCGTGTAGGCCCCCGCAAGCACGCAGAAGTGCCGCAAGACGACGTGGCATGGACTCGACTAATGTCTGAAGGTATGCAGGAGGCAATTCACACCATGAATCCTGCAGGGCAGTCCACAAATCCATAGAAGTGCGAGACGGTGGAGATTTCTTCTGAACAACACGTTGCAAGGCATCCCAGATATACTCAATAATGTTCATGTCTGGTGATTTAGGTGGCCAATGGAAGTGTCTAAAGTCAGTAAAGTGTTCCTGGAGCCACTCGGTAGCAACTCTCGACGTGTGGGGTGTCGCATTGTCCTGCTGGAACTGTCCACGTCCGTCGGAATGCATAATGAACATGAATGGGTGCAGGAGATCGGACAGGATGCTTACGTATCTGTCACCTGCCAGAGTCGTATCTAGACGTATCAAGGGTCCCATTTCACGCCAACTGCACAGGCCCCATACCATGACAGAGCCTCCACCAGCTTTAACAGTTCCCTGTTGACATGTAGGGTCCATGGATTCATGAGGATTTCTCCATACCCGTACACGTCCATCCGCCCGATACAATAGGAAATGAGACTCGTCAGACCAGGCAGCGTGTTTCCAGTCATCAACAGCCTAATGGCGGTGTTGGCGGGCCCAGGCGAGGCGTAAAGCTTTGTGTCGTGCAGTCAACAACGGTACACGAGTGGGCCTTCGGCTCCGAAAGCCCATATCAATGATGGTCCGTTGAATAGTTCGCACGCTGGCACTTGTTGATGCCCCAGCATTGAAATCTGCGTCAATTGGAGAAAGGGTCGCACGTCTGTCACGTTTAATGATTCTCGTCAGTCGTCAACCTGCCATTGTAGCAGCAGTAACCGATCTAGCAACTTTGCCAGACGCTTGTTGTCTTATATAGGCGCTGCCGACCACATCGCGGTACTCTGATTGGTTCCATACCTCTGTTATTTGCATACGCGCGGCGGTTATGGTTTTTTTTGGCTCTTCAGTGTATATTAATTTTTTTACTGGTTAATAGCTACAAAGCAAAGCGGCAATAAAATATAGCTCTAGTTATAATTTTCGTAAACGATTTAACTTAGGGCACGGCAACAATTAGAAAAGAATCGTTGGGGGGG
>NQII01001896.1:360387-379406 GCA_002778355.1 Clitarchus hookeri | reverse complement strand
CATTTGCGAAAATCCGGTAGTAATCCAGCCGGGGATTTAACCCGGTTAGCCTTGGTGGGAGCCGAGCAGTCTAACCGCTCATCCACCGCGGCCCCTGCTGCCTTAGTGATTACCGGACGATGGTGATATCTGCATAATTAACTGACTGTGAATGTTGCTGCTCTAACTTATTGCTCTATTACCTGCCCGCCATTGTCTTGTCCATACCTAAATATGACTCGCCTGCTCATCACTATACCGACCTTCGATATAAATAAAAGCAAAAATCAAGTAGCATTTTTATTATCCCCGTCCACTGCCGAGGCTGTAGTCAAGAATAAAAACATTATAATATAAGAGCTTTAAATGACGCTATCATAATGCTATGCAATTGCACGAGGTTATATGATAGCTTCGGAACGAAGTCGTAACTGCATTGTGCCTGCTAGCAGATCGTACATACTAGCTTGCCCTTCTGACAGTAACAAAAAAAAAAAAAATTGAGTTCTCGATCAGTGACAACCTAAGTTAATAGTTCAGAATAAACATAATACAAGTGCACCACGTAGTGAAAGAATTTTGTGTGACATTACGTAACGTAACTTAAGAACCATATAAACAGAATATTCGTGAATGTCGCTACGCACTGTAGTAGTGTAATCACAGTTTTGGTTGCATTGCAAAACTCTTGAACCTAGCCTATTGCCAAGTGAATTATTGACAAGAATTTGAAACATATCTGCACGTGGGATCTGAAGACCACCGACGAAACCAGCGGTGAGAGTCCAGTGAGGCCTCTGCAGCAGAGTCCCGGGTTCGAGCCTCGACTTGTCAGCTGTCCAGAGCCAGCCCGAGTGCCTGCCCGGTGAGTTATGTTTCCATCGTCACCATTCTACGAAGGCAGTCCTGTTCCTGATTCGTCGTCGTCAGCTGCTTCTGGGTTACCCAAGTTAAGCAAATATATAGCATCTTACCTCTTCCCCTGTTGGCTCTTTTGTGTTTGTTTGTGGAATCTGCTTATCGTAACGTTGCAATGCAATTCCAAGACAGATGGACTGTGCATAATTTACAGTCTGAAAAAATTGTCAGAAGATACTTTTTATATATAATTTATGTTTTCTTAACTGTTATAATATACCAATTTTTTTTGGTTTGTTTTAGATCCCGATGATGACTCAGCAACTGTTCCTTGTACATCGCATATATGTGTAATATGTCGTTGAATTGATTTATGTATATGCTATGTGTTATATTTTAAACATTTTGTTGTTTAATTTATGCATCAGTACTGTATTTGAAATATATAATTTTTGTTCACTTTGCTATTCGTACATTCACAATTATTTTTTTACTCTAAGTAACACATTAGTCAATCCAGCCTTTTCAGTTTGCTTGTGTAGCATAAATTATGTCTGCCAAGGGAACCGTTACAAGTATAATTGTGTTTTCTTCATGTCGAGCGTTCTCCTGGTTATGCGAGACTCCATTACTCTGAGAAGTGCTGAGTCATCTCGTAGGATAAGCGCTGTGATACGAACTTTCGATGATCACGAACTAAGTACTTATAACGTCAGCGGTTAGGGTCTTCTCAAGTGTAAGGCTATCAACGACTTTAGTGATCATCGTTCGTAGGCGATGCCAGGACCTCAAGAAACAGTATTTTTATGTTATCTGTGACAATTGCCGTATGTTTGTTAATTTTTGTGTTGCGCGGTGATGTCCTCCTAGCCGCGGTGTCTGCATGTTGTCTGCAACTACTTCCTGTTTGGTTCGTTCCGAAACATCTTAGAACTGTAACTTCTTAATTAAAGAAAGTTGTTTTTCCGTTGGAGCAGAGTTCGTGCCCGAGACTCACATACACCGAATCTGTGCGGCAAGACTTCAGATTTACATTATGCTAGTCATTTTTGCAAACTAAAAATGAAGCTGAGAGCCGGTTTCAAGGTGTTGCGAGTGACGTAGATTTGAAGTTTTAGCTGCGGCCAGCATTAAACTTAACTGACATGGGCGAGAAAATGGTGGAACCCATGAAAGTGTTAGTATGTAATACAGGTTAGATTAATTCGTGGCACTCTTGGCCCCGTCCACTTAAGCTCGATTGCGACCACATTCTGAGGGCTGTGCAGGGCAGTTTGTATTATGGGCACAACTGAGTCATGTGCTCTGCACCTCTTCCTCCTTAGCTGGCCCAGCCAAGTGTTAGCCATGCAGGGAGCTTGCATTACGGGCCCCGATTGCACCGCTGAATCCCACACCCCGTTCGCCTTAGCTGTCCTGGGCGAGTGCATGGCGGGACCTGTGTAATGATCCGGTAGTATGGATCCCAATTGCATCATTGCACCCCGTACGTTTTAGCTGGCCCGGGAGTGTGCATGACTCGAGCCCTGCAGAGTGCTGATAGCACTGGGCTTACAGCATTATTGCACTCTATTCCCCATACATTTTGCTGGCATGGGCGATTGCGTGGCAGAAGCCGTGCAGGGATTTAGTAGTAACATTGCACTCTACATCTTACCTGCCTTAGGTGACCCAGGAGAGCTCATAACATTGACTGTGATGAAGTTAATAAAATTGTTACAATTGCTCCGTTGTACTTTATGGCCTGTCCACCGTAACTTACCAATGTAAAAGTATGTTCAGAGCAACGCAGGGGAGACTGTAGAATGGAACCGAATTGCATGATTACAATTTACATGCTATTTACGTTAGCTGGCCCCGGTGAGCAAATAGCAGGAGTCGTGAAGGAAGTATGGACCCGGTTATATCATTGCACTCTACACCACATCTACCTTAACCGACCAAGTCAAGTGTACACTGTTGACCATGCAGAGGAGTTGGAAGGATGGACAAAACTATGATTAGTCTATTATACATAGTGCATTTTGTTGCAATATCCAAAAGGCGAGGAGTTGAAGTGCCAGTTAGTGACCTTGTACGATGACCATATTTTGTAAATTTGGTTTTGTCACCACGACTGTTGTATTTGACTGGTTATTTGGTCAAACTCTGATTTCCCAAGACATGATAAAAATTTTCGACTGCAGTTCAAATGATTTTTATTAAAATATAGTAATGTCTAAATAGTGATGTGCTATACCGTTGATTTCCGCAGTTCTATCTCAGTAACACAACTAGCTTCTGCTCTAAGTACTACTGGTAAAGAAATATTATATTGATACAAAAATATTCCACCATTTAGGTTCTGAAGCCAGTATCAGTGAACTAATTCTTAGAACAATTCGTCGTCCTGCTACACTAAAATAATGAAATTGCAGCTCACTCAAAAACTGTGTGCGTGCAACAAAATTCTCGGTGACGTAGTACAAAAGTTTAATGCTGGCCACAGCTAATGCTTCAAATATACGTCACTCGCGAACACATGAAAACCGGCTCTCAGCTTCATTTTTAGTTCGCAAAAATGACCAGAATAATGTGAATCTGAAGTCTTGCCGCACAGGTTCGGTGTATGTGAGTCTCGGGCACGAACTCTGCTCCAACAGAAAAACAACTTTCTTTAATTAAGAAGTTACAATTCTAAGATGTTTCGGAACGAGGTTTTTTTTACTAACTACCCTAATAACAAAGTGTTAAGTGTTGTCCGGGGTTAGGTCTCGACTGTGTTGCGTCTCAGGGCTAAGCCCCATACACCTACATGAGAGGGCATTTAGGAAAGAAGGCGTGCATCGCGGCAAAGAGGGATAAAGCAGCCATGGCCAGGTTTGTGGCCATGACTGCATCCCTGAGTGTGTAATAGCTGAGATATTTCTAAGAAGGGAGAGGGGAAAAACCGGCATAGACCCCGTAAAAACCCTCTCGACAGGAAAGAAGTTCAAAACTTGTTCATGCATTAAAAAATGCTAAAGGAGGCAGCAGGTGTGGATTCCATGATCTTTAATGAAGAGTTGAAAATCTAGAAGAGAAAGAGGCGGGGCTGTGGACGCAAGCGTCCTTGAGGGGAGACTGCCGTCAATATTTCTGTGCAGGCGCACCTGCACAACAATATTGACAGCAGCTGTTGAATGCAGGGCTCCCCTGCTTCTCGTCGTGGAAGTCGGCGAACTGGGCAGCTCAGTCATGGCTCCTACTCCATCTTCACTCTTCCGCGCTGACATCAGGATCTCCACGCCTTGGGTGAAGGTGGGGAGCGCGCAGTAGGGGGGCCACCCCCTCCCTCTTCCTCCAAAATAATCCATCGGTCGGGGTGAGCTCTGGCTCGGCGGGACATCCAGGATCTACCAGGCTGGAGGCGAATGCAGCTGGTCCAGGAGTGGAGGCTGACATCAGGAAGCTTCCGAGGTCCGACGCATTCCATGGCCATTCTTCACGCACCCGCAGTCAGAAGCTAGCAGAATCCAGCAGTGAGGTTCGCTACACTTCGCATTGTTTCAGCACATCGAGATCCCCCTCCCCGCCTTGATCTTTTAGCTGCCTCCTGCTGATGCGCTTCACAGAAAGTAGTCGCAGACAACCTGCTGACACCGCGGCTAGGAGGACATCACCGCGCAACACAAAAATGAACAAACATACGGCAATTGTCATAGATAACAACAAAATGCTGTTTCTTGAGGTTCTGGCATCGCTTACGAACGCATCACTAAAGTCGTTGATAGCCTTACACTTGAGAAGACCCTAACCACGGACGTTTTCAGTGCTTAGTTCGTGATCATTGAAAGTTCGTATCACAGCGCTTCTCCTACGAGATGACACAGCATTTCTCAGAGCAATGGAATCTCGCATCAACCAGGAGAACGCGCGACGTAAAGAAAACACAATTATACTAGTAACGGTTCCCTTGGCAGACATAATTTATGCTACAAAAGCAAACTGAAAAGGCTGGATTGACCAATGTGTCACTTAGAGTAAAAAAATAATTTTGAATGTACAAATAGCAAAGTATGTAGGACGTAATGATACAATGGGGTTCTGCGCTACCATCTCCACTGCATAGTACTCAGCCTACAAGTGTCTTGGTTAACTAAAGCGGATGGGGTGTAGAGTGCAGTGACGCAAACGGGCCAGTAGTAGTACCATCTCCCTGCATGACCCTCAGAATTTGGTCGCCCGTTCTAGCTAATGCAGGTGGTGTGTAGAGTGCAATGAAATGACGCAATCGGGTCCCATACGTCCAGCTTCCTCCCCTTTCACCCTCCCACCTATGTTCTCACCCGGGAATGCTATGGCGGACAGGGTATAGAGTGCAATGACGCAATGGAGGTACAACCACCAGCACCCTACATGGCTCTCCTTCCGCCGTGCGCGTGCCCAGACCAGCTTAGACGAATGGGGTATAGAGTGCAATTATACAATCGCGATCAGTACTATCAGCTCCCTATCGCCTACCGCATGCGTTCTCCCAGGCCAGCTAAAGCGGACAGGGTATATACTGCAGTGATGCAATCAGGCCTCGTACTACCAGCTCCCTACACGGTCCTCGGAATCGGCTCGCCCGGGCCAGCTATGGCGAACGGGGTATACAGTGCAATGACGCAGTCGGGACTGGTGCTAGCAGCTGCCTGCACGGCACCCCTCCCGTCATGCGCTCGCCCGGGCGAGCTAAGGCAGGCGAGGTGTAGAGCGCGTGACGTGACGCAGAAGCAGTGGTGGCATGGCCTGAAGAGCGGCGCGCGTGTATCCCCGGCAACCGAGTGTCAGTCCTAGTGTGTCGCTCGCGCGGTGCACCATGGCCCTCTCGCTGAGGGTGAAAGACTTCCAGGTGTCGGCCAAGTTCCGGGGCGAGAAGATCGTCAAGGCAGATTTCAGAGGTCAGTGCTTGCACGTAGTTGCTAACAATGTATACATTTTTGGAAGTTTAAATGGGACGTAATAAAAAAATCGGCCTACTTGTTGAACATGAAATCAGAAAAAAACCTTGGACTTTGTTTTATTTTCCGTACATTCATATCATATTCTAGTCTTGATGTAAGTTCCATTCAAACACGTATAAATTAATTAATTTACACTATTGTAAATAATACATACACTTTAAGGAATGTTAACCTCATATTGTTTGCTGTATTCGTCAAATATTTTCTAGCGGAGCAAAATTGTTATCGTGAATATAGCATCTGAAAACGTGTAACACATTTTAAATCTTATAAATTATATTTCATTATTGAAAATTGGGTAAACACAAACGAACAACAATATCTGTTAAGTTTTTTTTATGCGTCTTCTGAGACAGTTCAAACGTTTGCTGCACGAGATTGTTTTTACTTCGCAAACTGTAAATTGAAGGGGTCAAATATTTGCAACTTAAGTATAGAAAACTTTAACACCTTACTGTCTGAAATGTTGTAGTGTCAAGTCCGGAAAATTGTATTTGTTGCCAAATCACTGTGAAGTGAGTAAAGGGTAACTTTATAATACGTATTTTTGTAAACTCAATTTTTGCCGAATTATAGTTTTGAAGTTTGCTTGCTTCTCATTAAGGAAATTCATGCGTAATCATGTAGTTAGAAATTAATTTTTTTTATGTTATTTAAATAAACTATATTTTCATATTTTACCTATATACAAAAAAAAACTTTTATAAGCTACCGTGACTTTTGTGACCTTATTCTGTCTCTATAAAAATAACCTGCAATAATTAAAATAATTTCACCAATATATACATAATATAATTTTTTCCTTTCTTTATACAGCTTATTAAGATTTTGCGAAGAGATATCAATCTAACTTTTACTGCAAGATATGTTTCATAATATGCCAAGTTGTTTCAAGATTTCCGACAACTACGTCTATTGGACTTCGAAGTGACAGTAATAGCATTCCAAATCACTACGTGTAAGTTCTGTGTTCAAATCCCAGAAAGCATTTAAGCTGTCATTTGGGTGGATTCTCTTTACAAACCATTTTTTTATAGCGACATTTACCCACTAACGTTGAAAAGCTATGATATAATTAAGATAACATATGTGGAAATTTCGTTTGAGTGGACATCAACGTATGTAATATTTATTCCGCAATTTATTCATAAATTTCCTGTAATACGCAATCTGCAAGCATCAGCTGCCATTCAGAATGAAATAACACGAAATGCTAAACCGTCTTTTGTTAGGAAACACCATACTTATTTACTATATTTAGGTAATTCTGAAAACTTGACACCGGATATAGCTATACAGTTGAGAGAAAGTTGAAGCTAGTTATGTGCTAAGTTCTTTCTGAGGAGAATTTGCGTGTAATGCGGTTTTCTTTTGTGCTTTTGATGTAGTTCTTAAAATATTCGGCGAAATAAGTTCACTGGGAGTGCTGTGAAATTAAAAATATTCAGACACTGCAGAAATAATTGAAATCGTCATTTCTGAAGGTGTGTTTACTGAAGAGGTAAACTATTGTAGCGTATTTTGAGAAATATTGAATATATACATTATACATGTTTATGGAGTTTTATTTGACCGTCTTTATATCAGATGTAGTAAGAATTTCTGGGAGTATTGGATGTTAAACCCCACAGTCATTAGCATTCCATAAAAACGCAGCTGCAAATAATCCACATCAACAAACCAAAGGCATATAAATGAAAATCACTGTATAATGAACGAGGAAAAATCCTTATTCCCAGTTTTGAAATTATCTTTTCAGCTGAGGAATAATTTAATTTATGCCGAAAATGGATACATATGATGATGATAATAAAACGTGTCTATATATTTTACATAAAATGGAACTATGCTAGGAGATTGGAAGGAATACGTTCACAACCCTAACGAAATTTGTATAAATTAAAGAAAAAAGAACCCCTACCTAATAAATTTTTGTGTAATCTATTTTCTATATAATTTGAAGTTTATAAAAGTTGTGCTTACATTTTAAATTACATATTTGAGTAATGCGTGGTAAAAGTGACGTCACAGAACAAGAAGTACGAAGACAGTAGTGACAAAACCGTAAAAACAGCAGTTAGGGAATACGTTGCATTAATTTGGTGATTCATCCTAGACATTCATGACCATATGATAGCTATACGGCACCATAAGTATGGGAGGAAACCGGAAGTATGTGGGTGTATACAGTGGATGAAATATTTACAGAATCATTTTTAATGCAGATTTTTTTTTTGTTTTCTACACGGCTAAGTTTGAAATAAAAAGTCAATAAAATACAATTACATAGTCGGTGGGAGAGNTTAAATATTTACAGAATCATTTTTAATGCAGATTTTTTTTTTTGTTTTCTACACGGCTAAGTTTGAAATAAAAAGTCAATAAAATACAATTACATAGTCGGTGGGAGAGCGATCGACAAGTTCGCTTTGTTCCATATGATCATTCCATCATCTGTGAACAACAGGAAATTACTGTACGGCTCATTGCCTTGTAAACCCATCGGTGTCCCATTGCGACCCCTCCCCCCCCCTCCCAAGGATTGAATGTACACCTAATCAATCGCCAGGTTGCGGAACAACTTCATCAAGAGAACTTTACCCACTGTGACCGTTTCCGTATCTCTATAGTGGTCAAACGAATGTAACTGTTACGCGGAACAGTTGATATGACCTGCGTGGCACCGCAACTGAGGCGAGGTATTTCCGGCGCACTCCCGTACTTAACACTTCCTTTACTCTGCCGTTCTACCACCTTACCTTGCGGATTCTTTAGGCTGACCAGGCACCACTGTTCTGCTACTCGTCCAATTCTTATACTGAGCCCACCTCTGCAAGGAACTAGAGTTTACACACTGAGAAAGACTTAGTTATAAATACCAAATTAACTTACTTGAAAAGTATTCGTTTACGCTAAACAATATTTTATTCACTCAACCGATATGCTTTTGCTCCAAACGTCTGCATTCTGTTATAAATTTACTTTTACGTAAATTCATACCTGTAAGGGGTTATGGGTGTAGCTAAATAATGAGTTATGATTAGGTAGAGCACAGCAGAATAAGATGGAGTTTATTGAACATAAGGATTATACAATAACTATTTACATGATTATTGATCGGGGGAGCTTAAATGGAACACCAAGATGCTAATTAATTGTATTAAGTATTATTACCTAACGCCATTACTATTACAATCTAATTGGAAAGTCCCCACCTTGTTCATGTAGCCGAAGGCTGCTTCTAGGAGGTGGTTAACGACGGCCAGACGCACCCATTTTCAGTTTTATTCTCATTTCAGTGGCCCGACGACAAAATACCTCACTCCCAGTGTTACGCTGGCCTATATCGGGCCCGTTGTTTAATATTTTTGGCTCCGTTTACTGGCCGGTGGAAGGGGTTTCTGCAACTGTCTTTCACAATATGTTATTGCAATCACGCTCATGCCTGGTTCAATGTTTGAAGGTGCGATCAGGCAGGCCGTCCAGCTAAGGCCTAATCGCTTCATACCAATTCGTTTCCGTGAACTAAATATACATTTAAAAATAATTTGTTAAGCGAAACACATATTTGGGTTATCCAACATCATCTACATACATGTTTGTATTTAGTACACACAACCGTCATTTTACAAGCACGTTCAACTAATCGATTTTGTTGCCGTAAAGCTTATCAACGTAAAAACAGTCGGATTAATATTGCCTTTTTAAAAAGTGAATGAGCACTTATTTCGCTGGAATAGTCCGATATCTATTATTAAAGATTTTGTGGTGGCAACAGAAAAAACTTTGTCCAGTACCAGAATTTATTTGTGTGGCTGTAGGGTAATCAAAACACTTGATTGTTTTCGTTAAAATCGACAGATAAGGATGCATTCAACTGCAGCCAATTAAAGCACGGTAGTGCCATATTATAGTCTGGCTGCAGACTTGATGGGATCTGGCCAGTGTGCACAGCATGGATCACTCTAACATCTGAAGTGGCTGAAATGACTGATGTGGCTTTGTGGCTGAATAAAAACTAGTGCTGGGCGCTGTGCACACCGCATGTTGCTCTGGAATTTACTCCTGTTTTACCTTTAAGGTCACAGGCACAGGAGACCCGATTGCCCACATACTGTACAAGACAGTACAGAGAATAACGACAGATAGTTTTTTGATAATTTCTGTGACAGGATAATGTGTGTTTGTTTGTGTATTTAGTTATGATTAATAATGGCATAAACAACTGCAATAAAAAAATTCCAACGAAAAAAAATAGAGATATAAAATTAGATGATACCCATCAAAATAAAGTCATGCATTAGATTCTGTATCATTATAAAAAAAAATCTTATTTCATTTACGGTTGCTGTGGTTCGTGTTGCTGAAGCCTGGCACTTGACCACACGTGTTCTGGTTTCGAGTGTCTGCCTTGCATTCCCTTTTTTTTTATTATAACAAAAACTGTAATACACGTACAGCCACACAAACCTTTGATTGCACCAACAAAATATTTCACGTTTGAGGTGACCAAACGCGAACAAAATATTATTTGGTTCCAGTAACTAAGTATTTAGTCGCCACAATACAAACAATGAATTGGGTTGTGCTAAAACCTATTCTCAGTTCGTGTTCATTAAATTTGTACAGGTATCCAGATAAAATTATTTGCATGCTGCTCTGAGGTGCGTAAACAAAAGCAGGCGTAACCGAATTCACTATGTCAAATACTGTTAAAAAAAAAATTTATACAATTTTATAACATTTACTTATTACATGCTCGCGAACAGCACAAAGCCAAATGCGTAAAAGTAAATTGTTATTTTTGCTACCTCTTCATTCACAAATCGTCAGGAAAAATGGGTTCTTGGTAAGTACGCCAACATTTTCCAGGATGTAGATGAAAAATCGCTCGGACAATATCTACGTCAGTGTAGTGGGCCGGGTTCGAACCCACGTCCCCATCACTACCGCTCAGACACGACCATTCAGTATGCTTACTTGGCATTATGAATTTAGGGAATGGTTTTATCTGGGGCGATGTGCTCTTGAGTTCAACGTATAGTAGGAAAAATGATATTGGTAGATATCTATAACGTCATAGATTCCCAAAAGAGATTTGAGCCCAGTGATTTATTTGCGTGCATCTTGTCTGCGGTGATTGAATATACTGCAATGGAAAAATAATTCTGTGGCAACGTAAACCAAATAAAATGTACTTTTCAATGCGAAACTTTTTTTTCAATTTGAAATGGTAGTATAAGGTGTTGGAATGATATGTTTTTATGCAGTTAAGAAACAATGTGTAATTTTATCTTAATTACAATTTTATATTTAGAAAACTGCGCTTTAGAGCACAGATCGTCAGAAAACTCGGGATCTAAGAGTGTGGAAACGATGCAGTTAAACTTGACTGCATTTTTTTTTTTTAAATATCACCACCGTGTCAAATTGGCTGAAAAATTGCTGAATATGAAAATATCAAAAGCAGACATGCCAACGGTATTGATCAATGTGACATTCGGCGGTTTAATTTTTCCTTAGAATTGTAATTTTTTTGAAAAATTTAGATTATTTATTTCGGCCCGGTAGTAATCATTCCTGTAGCGAAGAAAATATAAATATGATTCTTAGAACACGACGAGTGCGTAAATAACAAGGTAGAATCTTTGCTAAATGCAAACCATATTATTTACGTTGGTGTTCTTTTTCGAAGCTAATACCTTTTAATTGTATGGATGTATTTTTTTACTCTTTACTTATACAGGAAGATTTTTTCGAATACTACTCTGCCAGACTGGTTCCTCAATAAGTTTCAACAGAAAATATTATTTCATATTTAGGTACATACAGTATTTTTAAGTTGTATGTCTTTGATGCTACGTCTTATAGTTGCGCCCTTATTCATGTCTGCGAAATTACCTTCTTTCAGTCATTATATTTTGATTGTTTCACCTTCCCTTTTATTTATTTCTCGTTCCCCTATAACTTCTGCTGGAGACCATGACTTCTGAGTCTTCTGCAATCATAATACCCAATTTTTTTTCATGATTTTCTTGTTTGTCTTTCAGTCCTTTCTCCAGTCTCCCGCCACGAGTTATGTAAACTCAGTTAATCTCTAGCAGATTTTCTCTATTTCTACATTTAAAAGACAGCTTCCTCTGAATTTTCTTATTTTGGCGTGTGCGTCTCCTTATATACGTATTTCATTTTCTCCACCATTCGTACTTCTGCCGGTTCACTTTTGTTTAGATTTCTAGCCAGTTTTGTAATTTACTTTACCGCACCAGTTAATATTCTACACTTGATTCTCCTACATTTACTTCAAAAGTTTCATTGCTACTTTCCATTCATTTATGATTACTCTTCTGTAGTGCTCTCTCCTAGCTCAATCTTCTACACTATCTTCGAATTACTTTAACCACATTTTAATTTTGTGGTGCTAATTATTTCGCAGTGCTTTTTTTTCTGTGTGTATTAAGACGTGATTACTAATAATTACGTCCAGCAAAACTCATTTATCATTGTTCATTACGTACGAAATTTTATATATTGTTGCGCTATGCTGTTTAGTGGTTCTTGTCTGACTCTGAAATGACACTGCTCAGCTTACAGAGATAATAGAAGGAATAAGAGACTAGTTAAACGTCAAAGCTTTTACTTTAGTCACAATCTTATTATTCTCAGAGTAACTAAAGATTCACTTGTCAGCAGATTAACACTATGAATTGATTTAACCGGTGGTATGCAAGGTAAGAACTACCCCAAATCTAATAATGTCGACGTATCTTACCACTCGCAGGTTGCCAAGTCTGTTCGGTAACGCTAGAGGGCTCGGCCTGTCACAAGCCGAAGTGTCGCCCCTCACAATTGGACTCTGCGGTGCTATAGTATACTCGCAGCATCTTCACATTTTTGAATCACACATTTGAAAAATTGCCCCAGGGGTTTGGTTGTTACCTAAGCATGCCTTGTTACACGCGCGTTTTATACTTCTGTTAAAATGAAATTCTTATTTTTGATTAAATTTAATTTGTACTTATGTTTCATCTATAAATCGTAGTATAGTATGAATAACACATGGAGAAAATAGGCATGTGTTGGTAATGCCTAGTAAAAAAAACGTTCTGAGGTGCGCAGACATGTGTTTCGTTGTCCATTTGGTGTAATTTTCGACAAATTGTTTGCATGAGGCTTCAAAAAAATTGGAAGTAAATATGAATGGACTACAGGTGATGAATGCCAGTCTCGCAGGATATCCGTGAGACGGCAGACCCGACTTTCGCCTACGGCCTGTGACCTTGTGGCGTCCACTATTTTATAGTGCCGACTGCCCTCATTCCTCTCCCGGGGCCCGGCTGTTGTCCAAACAGCGATCCCCCGCTGGCGTTGCTTCCTGGTTCCGTATCTGCTCTCAGGGTTTATGTATGGCCGTATGTTAATTGTTACTTCGTGCCATAACGTACATGTGCGCGTTTTATACGAAAACTGTCTGTCCTGTGCAGTTGCATCAAGGGAATAATTTTTGTGAATTAGGCCATACTGCTCAATAAGCCAGCATCAAATTTTCGTATTTCCTGAGATTAAAATATTTTAATAACGCTGGGTGGTATAAATGAGAGCTTGTTATTAGGTTGAGTATACTGATAACACAGAACAAATTTCGGAGTGTTGTAACTTAATTTCACTTCGTTCCCGATATTTTACAAACATACAGTTTAAAATCTCGATTTTCAATAGCTTATATTACCCTTAAGATTCAGTTTAGGTAGAAAGTGCCCTGCATGTTTACCACTAGATTTTACATAAGAAATCACCTCACAAAGTTCGTCAGTCGAATTCCACCGCATTCCGTAAGTCACTTATATACATACATTGTACACACTACCTTCAAGTAACTGCTCCCTAAAGATTTGTTCTAATAACTTTTTATACAAATCCCGTTTATGCTAATAAACAGTTCAACTATCAACAGCAAACAAATCCATTAGGAAATTTTCAGTGAAAATTAAATATGGTTATTAAAGATCGTTACCGGATACGATATTGTTTGGCCAGATCAAGTTTCAAAACATCTAAGTCATAGAATAGCGAGTGCACTGGTTTTGTAATACTCTGTTCAGATATCTATGGTTTGCATACGAGCGCTGATCTTTTCGTTTGACCTATAACGCACGCCCACACAGCAACACACACACATATACGTGCTGCGCAGAACAATGCCTTCAAAAATATCGCACGACAAGTTTAAGATGCCGTTTTATAACCATCGTGGACGTTATTGTGGTCTGGCTACATTTCTTGTTAAAAATGTTAATGTTCGTTGTTTTAAGTCGCATGGCTAGCACAAAAAAAATGAAGATAACGGTACTTCCAAGATTTTACGGTGGGTTCCGAGCCGATAGGTAACCGACTCGGAACTCATAGACTGGGTCAAGCCGAGGGTAAGGCGAACTATCACCGGCCATACTAATATAATACGCATATCTGTGAGTCGTGGGGCTATCTGAGTTAAATTTATAATTTTGGCCATTGCACACACATTCCGCGCACCACAGCCGTGGAGTGGGTCGCTTCCATAAGCTAGCAAAAGGTTCATTGAAACAACAAGGACGTCTTATATGTGGGGTTTCTTGACTTGATGTTGAAAATACATGACGAAGTATGTAAGGTAAATAAAACGTTCTCCCTTGTGAAACATAAAACTTTAGCTTTTATAATTTACGAAAGTGATCTCCAGGTGAAATGTCACACATCTGGGAACTTGTTAAATGTCAAAGAAAAGAGGAAGTTTTCGTTTATATTATGCTACGTTCAGAACAAGTTTCATGTTCCCGCTTAATATGCAGGATTATTCTGACCACCAGGTCTGACCACACAGTGATGTGGTTCCTTATGCTAAATGAGACAGCAAACACAATTCCCATAGTTAATATCAGGGAAGGTTTGCGTACATGAAATTCGATGTTTCAAAATATAACATTTCATAATTATTAGAAACTAATTGTGATAAATAAATTCCTGAAAAGAACAGTGATTTCATGAATTAAAATTTCTTTGGATTAAAATTTGTAGGCAGGAAACAATCGCACTCTTTCGACGTTTTTTTTTCTTTTTTGCAATTTCTTTAAAAACCGCAAGTTTGAGAGTGTTGCACAAAGGTAGCATTTTATGCTTGTATAAATACAATTATTCATACTTAAAACTGGAAATTCCACGTGAACCCAGGGTTACATAATTTTTTACGATGATGACATGGCACCCCATACCTTCTTAATTACATCTGATGATGTTACTCACCAAGACTTTCACAGATGTTAAGTCCCAATTCAAGAAATCACTACATAGTATTTCAAATATCGATTTTCAAGGGCGTGTACTCTCTCAATAATCACACAACTCCAACAAGTCCTACAAGTTGCAAGTTCACTTGCATATTTTCTGTAACACGAACATACTTGTAGCGAGTAGTGCGGGACTTAGACATTCGATCCTTGTCGATGAGTTCTGTAACACAAACTTACAGATTTGTAAGTTGTGTTACAGAGAAAATCCGCAAATTTTATCTATTTTCTACAAGATCCTAGCTATATTGTTTACAAGTGTATCAATAGTGAAATATAATGTATTTTTAGCTTTAATTCTGGTTCACGTGTTTTTTTTTGTGGTTATGGTAACTCTATATGATATTAAAATATATGTGGATGTTTATGGATAACGAAGACAATTCTTGCAGAAACAAGTTTGTGGCAGTCAACAACTTTTAATTTAAAGAGAAATTGATGTTGCGAACTTTGAAAATGTTTTGGACGATATAGCCGGATTCCTTGAAAACAAGATTAGCAGATTCTATAGTTTGTCAGCTGATCAGACACTGCAAATTGAGATACATTGGTTCGGAAATGGTGGTCAGTATCATGTGATATCAGAACCAAAATTACTATAATTTACAGAAATATCAAGGCAAGCTAGTTACAGTTGTTAACTAGTCTTGAATAATCCATATACAATTATTGTAGAATTAGTACGGAATTTTACACGTCTCGTGTCTCAGTTTGTGTTACGTGACTTACTGCTACAAGCATACATGTCAACAAGATGTTTTCTATCTCTTTAGGCATTTTTTTTTGCGTGGAATTCATTTGTTGCGAACAAGTGAAACATTATTCGCAATTTTGGTTATATATTAAATTTAATGCGCTATAGACACAAAGAGTTCAGTATTTCGTTAGCAATGTAGATAATTATTAATTCTGTTTTATATAACGCTATTCAAAAATTAAGTTATAGAAAAGCCATACATAAAAAATTATTAATTAAAAAAATTGGGAGAAACTTGGCTTCTTAAGAGAAATTCTTTCCTCCAAGCAGTTTTGAAGAATGTTTCGAGACCAAAAAATGTATGCCTTTTCTTTACCGTTTCAGTATTATTCATTAAATTCTTCTTAAAAATGTTAAACTTAATACGAAATGTAATGTTGACTCCTTTAATCACGGAAAGAATGATCTCTGTATATTATTTTGAAGTTAAAGGCTGGGTTTAAATCTGCAGTAAGGAAGTACAAATATTACTATTCAATTTTCACTTTTGAAAAATCTGCTAAAATATTGACTAGAAGAAAACTTATCCTGAAAATAATATGTAAGCGGTTTCGTCTTACGCGCAGCATAATGTTAGAAGTATTTACTACAGCTTGACCTATGTCAAGGTTGGTGCTGATTACCCACACACTACCGTCAACTCGAGTTACTACAAGTGACAGTCGACATTCGAGTTTTACTCTTCTTACTCTCACGGAGCAATGAGTCATATCGATTACTACACAGATACATATGAATGTGTTAAAATTGTTATCTCTTGAAAGTATTTGGAAACTATTAAAAATGTGTGCTGAAAGCTTTTAGCTGTGCTGTTCGAAACACAGAGAACTTACGTAAAGAGATCACATCATTGCGAGGAACAAGAAGAAAATTATTATTTAAAAAATATATTTTTTGGAAAAATGTTAGGCTTTTTTTTTTGCAGTAAACGAGTGAAAAACGCATGAAGTGAGATTCTCTCTGGCGTTATGTTGCAGGAATCACCAAAATAATTACAGTGTAATTGATATAAGTACGTATTTACACTTAACTTAGAAAAAAAAAAACTCTGCCGTACTGCTTAGCCGACGAGTGGAGGCACGCGCGGAGAGAGAAAATTAATTGCGTCGAAAAACATTTCCGGAAGCGACCATGCGGCTGCAGATAGCGATGAAGGCGAGCGCTGCCAGATAAAAGTACTCGGAAGAGCACGAAGGAAGAGGAAAAAGGAAACGAGGGGAAGGAAAGCTAAGGAGGGCGGGAGGATGACGTTACGGCGGGAGGGAAGTTGTTCGCAACTAGCACCATTGGTGAGAAGTCACGCCGCCTCACTGGCACTTAGGTAGGCGGGGCTTAACGTCTCGTCTTCAGCGAGGTCCTTAGAGACGGAGTAAGTTGCTGGGAGAAGCAGGTACGGGGAAGGAATAGGTCATGGCCTGCAAGGAACCACCCCACCATTCGCCTGGAGTGATTTCGGGAAACCAATGAGAGTGGCCGGATCGGGAATCAAACCTGTGTCTTCCCTAATGCCAGTCCGATGTTTACGGCCCTGCCTACCAAGCTGGCACCAGAGAACTTCAAATGGGGAATCAATGTTAAACGAAATTCCTTCTCATTGCGTCAATTTTAATGATAACTATTTCAAACAAAAAACATTTTGACGCGACTTTCTCAGAAAGCAGCGCTGCGTAAAATTATTCTGGAAAATATTTTTTTTTTTCGTTATATGTAAACTTTAATATTACATTTTTGAAAAAAGTACATTAAACAAAACAATCGGCAAGAAATCTTAACATAGCAACATTCCTCAAACAATTTCACGTGGAATACTTTTTGTTTGAAATAGTTAAAATTTTAAATTGATGCGGTGAGAAGGAATTCCGTTTAACGTCGATTCGCCATTTGTAGTTCGCGGGTGCCAGCTTGGTAGACAGGCCGTTAACAACTCCGCCAGCTCGCTCGATCATAACACTTAGAAAGCAGCCGTTAGCAACACATCTTATTTTGTCGTAGTATTTTTACACGATATTCTGCGCTAATTATCGTAGTTCTTTACTAGCGCTTTGACTCTTGTGCCTGGTAACTATCACAGATTCTTCACCTAAGCCTGCTAGCTTAACTAAGGCTGTTCACAGTTGATTGCGCACTTTTGAAATGAACCATCAAACATTTTTACAGTCGCTATCTGCATATATTGTAACGGGCTTACTGACTGGCATGCTCTCAGTAAGTTGCTAACGGCATAGGGAAAGTACTCCCACGCCTTAACTTTGAATAAAAAGTATTATATTAACATTTGTGAATACCAACCAGTATTTTTTTTTATTTCTGGTTTTGTAATGCGTAGAAGTGTAAGAATGAGTAAATTTGTAAAATATTAACTTTTCTCAAATTTTCGCATTCTCACACATGAATAACGCAATGAGGCCCATTACAATTTGAATTTTATATGGTTGGCCCATTTGACCCACGTGTCAGGGTTGTTGTTGCTGCGACGTTTAATTAGCGAATGGTTTCATGGCGCAGGGTGCCTGCCTCTGTTGTAGGCTGCTGGTCTGGCGCTGATTCTTGTCCAGCCTCGAACCTGCGGGGTGTAATGATTAGCCCGGTGCATCTTCGGATTTACAGTGGGTGTGTCTCAGGGGCAGGATTAAAAAACTACTGGGCCTCGGGGATGGGTTGCCTCCAGGGACACCTCAGGTATCTGCCTAGCTGGGGCGAGGCGAGCCCGCGTTCTCACATAGGGAGTCCAAGCCCTGGAGTAAGGTGATACCGCCCGGTGAGGTAGGTCATCCTGTAAACTCTCTAACCTTGAGGCAAACTGCCCTGGAGGGTCTCTCGGTGATGCGAAAGTGTGTATCATTCGGGGAACTTGTGTCTGCCCAGTTCTTCCAAATATTAATGTGAAGAAATTCAAATAAGCATGGGTAAAAAGGCAGGCACGCCCTCTGGAAATCCGAAGATGCACCGGGCTAATCCTTAAACCATGCTGGTTCGGGGCCTGGCAAGCAACAGAATACACAGTGTGAATACAATTAGATCTTAAGCAGGGCTTTTAAAAGTGCTCAGTTTACCGTGAATAACTTATAAACACGTGTAAGACAACTGCAGCACTACACAATGAGTTGTAGTTACCAGATCTTATATCCCCCCCCC
>NQII01001896.1:315191-356855 GCA_002778355.1 Clitarchus hookeri | reverse complement strand
TTTTGACGTGACAACGTCTTATAATTCGATAGAGCCGGCTGCACGCACGAAAAAACATGACTCATGCGGCGTTACCTCGCTCTGAGGCGTTCCATGTAAGGCTTGAAGTGCAAGCGAGAGCGCGGAACGAGCGAAAAAGAAGCACAATCGGCCTTTGCGTTCGGCAGCGTTCGACATCCGTCTCTCTCCTACTGACCGACGTTGTCACGTTCAACTATCGTCAGTAAACCGACTTTACAGACAACCAATTTGTTTTTTGTTGGTATTGTTAGTAGCATCAACTCGATACAACCCTGTTAATATATCTGAAATCGTGCCCAACGAACAAGCAGTAACACGTCACTCTATGAGGAGTGCTCGAAATGTCGTCCATGCACCCTAATGCACGCCTGCACATGTCGCATCATTAATTGAAACGGCCAGACACTCCCGATGCACCATGAATCCGCCAGCAAACCACATCCCACACGCTGACGAAGCATTTCGCTCGGTAAAGCCCAGAATTTCGATGGGTGTCAGTCATTCCGAGGTTGGGATAAGCTTACATGATCACAGTGACTTTTGAAGAGACACATTGGACGGGCTTCGGTCACTAGTATCCGCAGCGCTTGACATCGATATGCGTTGGATGTCATCAGTGGAATGAACATTGCATTATATACCATTAGCCGTAGACGAAACAGACTGCCAACAGTGGGCACAGTAAAATGTGCCGGAAACTCACGGGTTATTGCACATAGGACACTGTGGTTGCCCAAATATCCATTACGGAAAACATCTCAGAAACAATTTTTTTTTAAATACAATTCTTTAATAAACAGTGACAAATAATCAGGAAGACGAAAACAGGCGTGCCTTTAAATTTTGATTACGAATGCCAACGATTCACCTAGTTGTTAATCACTGATATCATCTGGATTGATCCTATACCCCGAAGAATGGAAATTTTTTTAGGTGGGGTTTCCTTAGGGTGTTCCCGTTTTCTCTCGAGTCCTCACTCTACTGCAGGTTATATACATATAATCTCCCTCATTCATCTCTCGGGCTGGCTGGAGTGACAGTCCTGTCCCTCAGGTAGGTTAGGCGCTCCTGTTAGCGTAAGTTCTTTTTGTCCCATTAAAAAGTTTTGGGGTCTGCGTGAAGTTAGAAACAAAATGCATCTTTTAATATTTTTTTTCGTTTATCATGTTGGCATAGAATAAGAGTTTTTTTTTGACTGCATATGTGTGCATGTTTGTCTGAACTTCACGGGAAGACAGCTGAGCTTTTTAAGTTATATTTTTATGTTTAAGAGATAAGGGATGCATTTTAAATAACAGGGTACATGGTTTCATAAAATAAGGAAAATCCACTTTAAATAAAGAAACTAAGAACAATATATATTTAGAATATTCTCGTTTAATTCTGAATTGAAGAAAGTTCAGAGAAATATTTAGCGTAATTATTGCTGAAGATCATAGGATAGTATTATGTGTTTCTCGCTACGACATAAAAGATTTGCGCAATCCTTGAGGCCATTTGCAGAAACATGGTGCTTATTGTACGGTTAACTAACGTTGGGGTTTCACAGTATATCGGCAGACTCTGCAATGAGCTGTACCGCTATATCTATCACTAAGTTTATGTATTGAGATGGGATTTATGATAGTTTTATACGCACTAGTAGAGGTGTAACACAAATAAAACTGCAAATATATATANTATATATATATATATATATATATATATATATATATATATATATATATAAACAGAAGCAATTTTCCATAATTAAATGTTTTATGATGTGGAGGCATCTCCGAAACCCACTTGGAAGTCTAGTTAATACATTAATGCAATAATTATTTTTTTGACTTTTGATAGTTCAAGTACCAACAATTTTCCTTTCCACCTAAATAATTTATATAGTTAATCATTTTTTGTAAATCTCAGAAAAAGTAAAATAACTAAAACTGAAATTTTAAATTTTCTTTTAAAACATGTATGCGTTATTTTGCGTATTTGGATTTTTTCGTAGGTAAAATTATATTTCCTTACTAGACGGTCGCCTCAATACCCGGCCGCGTCACTCCCGGATTTTCGCATGTGGGAATCTTGCCAGACGATGCCGCTGGTCGGCAGGTTTACTTGGAGACCCCCCGTTTCCCCCGATCATTCATTCCGGCGCTGCTCCATGCTCACTTAAATCACCCTAATCGGCTCTAAAGACCTCGCTGTTAAGAGCCGCCCAAATCTCTTCACTCTTCACATACTAAACGAAATCTCTCGGCATAGTGTAATATTCATTCCACGACCTGTTGTGCACTATACGCGCTGCAGTAAATGAAAAATAAGCGTGATTTTAATAACTAATACAGAAACATGGCTGTAAGACAAAATTATTGTTAAGTTATTGCAAAACGGATAGNGAAAAAAAAAAAGCGTGATTTTAATAACTAATACAGAAACATGGCTGTAAGACAAAATTATTGTTAAGTTATTGCAAAACGGATAGTTTTTGTCCCTATAAAATACCAAACGATATTTACTTAACAAACGAAGCGGAATATGTACCTGAAATTGGTATAATACACTAATTCAACTGTGTAAATAAAGTTTGTAGTCACATTTGTAGATTGGCAATAGTTAAATTTCTATCAGCAAATTTTCTTCTTAGTTATCATGCTGAGAAAGAGCATGTATTTTAAGCATATTTTCGATAAGTATGGAAAAGAGTCAGAAATAAAAGTTCGAAGGAGATCACAGTGCCGATTAAATATTGATAGATGGAGGTGTAATGAAAAATTCTCTTGACTCCTTATAACGGTTTTCTCTGTTTATCGACATAAAATATTTTAACGGCCAATTTTGCTGGATAAAATCACTTTATCGTGATAAAGAAGTAAAATATAACAAAATACATTAGACTATTCGCAAAGAAATTTGGAAAGTGATAGAGAATTACTATTAGCAGATTATTAGCATAACATTAAATAGTAATAAACACGATATAATCTGGAAACGGTAGCAAAATTAATCCAATATCATTCAGGAAAATGTCGATGTATGGAAAATATTCTGGGAAACAGTAATTGAAGGGTTATCTGTTTTCTATATAAAACACTTTTATGAAATATTTATTATATATTGAATATTGTAGTTTCTTAAGTTTATTCGCTGCATATGATTCGATATACTTACACTAATGCACTTAATTTGAGGTTATGAATTCAGGTCTGGATGTAAAACACGCAAACGTTAAAAAATAAAAAATAAAAATTATGGTATACACAATGAAACTATAACTCGACCACAATAATAACATTAACTTATGATTCATAAATATCACTAAATTTAAGCCTGTATTTTCAGAAGTTTGAGTTTCGTTAAATTGCGTTTATTTCGGCATGTTTGCCTGAATACGTATTTTTCTTTAAATAAATGTTCAGTTGTACTATTCGCCTTTTAGAAAAGTATGTTGTAAGGAAAATAAAATGTAAACCGTCGATAATATTACATATTGTGTTTATAGAACATTTCGAAGAATACAATTTTCCGGGGACGTGGAAAATTATTTTTCCCTTTGTAACATTTCAGCTTTACGCCTCGCTTATTTTAGATTATGCTAATACTTTCCATTAATTTCTCTAACAAAACAGTTTTTTTTTCTGTGCAATATATTTCTGTTTTGTTGCTTTTTTTTATTTTTTTTCCGTGAGAAAACTTTTTGACCACTATGGGTGGTTCACAATAATTTGACCACTTTTGAAATTAACCAATGAAAAAAATCATTGACCATAACTGCGTATATGTTAACGTAATCAACGCCCGCAATACTCACAGTTAAGTTGGCAGCGAACTACGAGAACTAGTTTCATGTTTTAACGTCTTATTAGTCGTAAAGTTAAAAATGGTTGTCACCTGCAATTCAGCTTCTTTTTGCTGTTTGCAAATAATAATAAAATGTGGCGTGATTTATTTTGATAGGTACGTGGAAAGATACGCAGTCAATGGGACGAAAGAAGAAATTTAGCAGAGCTTTTGAAAGTGCTTACTTTACCGTGAACATACTTTAAAAACTATACACTTTATTAACGTAAAATACCTAACATTTTCTGTTGACTGAGCCTTCGGGGTTGATTTCACGTCAAATCCAGATCAAAATATCTCGATTTTCTCGGAGGATAAGTCATATTGAAACATGCAAGACGTTATCCAGATAAAAATCAAAGTTTAACTTTACATCTCGATAAAATTTGAAAATCACAAAATTGCTGGGTCATTTATTTTTCGTGACGTTATTTAGTCAATAACATTGCCAAAAAAACAAACTATAAAACTCTGCATGTCATTTCAAATTAACGCGAAAAGAAATGCAATGGTTTAGACCAAATATTTCAAAATACAAAAATAAACTAAAATTCACAGTCTACTGAGCTGTTTGCAAGAGTGAGCTTGTTTAAATGTGCAAAATGAAACAGATACACGGATAAGTATGCTAAATGTTTTACATTCAGACCATCGTAAAAAGGTATTTGAGTAAACAAGTTTTAGGTAAATCAAGGGTTAAATATTTGAGACGTGAATATTTAACTGAAAAGTTAATATTTTGCATTTTTTTAAACTGAGATTTAAACATTTTTAAAGATGTTAAATAAATATGTTAAATATCAAGTTGTGATATTATAAGGAAGCGGGACTGAATGTCATGCGATGTTAGTGATGTAAACGTGATGAAATCGAAGGAAAATATAAAAAAATATAACACAGAAGCCGCAAAGTTATTTAGCAGCCGTGTGCATATCAGCAGAATAGCCAACGGAAATTATCACCATTGAAAACCAGTCGGATTTGGAGATGATAACGGAGTTATGTAAATAAAGCGCGCAAGTGAAAGCAATTATTCATACAGTATCTCAACATGTCGGGTCGGCGGTGGATTCAGGGAAAACCAGACCCCCGCGGCGTGTGAAGAGCCCTTTCATGTAGCAGCGGACGAGAGAGCCGGTTGTACAATCACGTGTTCGTAATTTGAAATGACGCTTCTGTCAACAGAGGGCGTGATGGATTTTGTGCAGCCCGGTGCGACACAACTCTCTGGCTTTGAAGAGAGCTAGTGTCCCAAGAAGACTGCATAGGAACGGAACGCTGCAGTGATCAGTAAATGAAATACTCAAAGACATCCGTGACCGGCATCCTAGAATATTTTTGTGAGGAACATAGTTACTTAATAAAAATGATACTCTTCGGAAATTTCTGTAGTTTTCTTGCATGGCTACGCGAACGTGTAAACTGTGTGTGATCAGATTCTCCCCCCCCTTTTTTTTTGCGTGTTCAAGCTGGAGAAGGCACATACATGTATATGCTAAACCATCGTAGAAAAATATATACATATGAGGTCATGAGGTCGGTTTAACACCAAGAGGAATTACACTCAGATTAGCTGTTGCAGGTTTGGAATACTACGCGGGGAAGTATTTTCTTGGGCCAGTACCAAGACCACGAATTGCAAGTGCGTGGCTGACTTATTCCGCGCCAGTGTGTTAACAGGTGACCTCAGAATCGTTGGCGCAGGAAGTTGAGGAGGCTCCCTCCGAGTAGGGAGTTGGCTTACGGAAGCAACGACCCTTCCGAAGCTCACCCCCTTAAGGCACAGCATCACCTATTATGCAGGAACTCGTCGTTTTTGTGTCATAATTTCAGTTTCACAGATATCATTTGAAATTTTTGATTATAGAAAAGTTACAATATTTCTGTATCTGATCAGTGTGTGTTTATTTCCTGCTTGTAAAAATGCAGAAACGTATGGATAAAAAATAATGTGTTCCTGACTTTTTGCAACTAGCAGATAAAACATAATGAAAATTAAACATATCAATTAGTAAATTATATTTTATACTATTGTACATTGTCAGTATTTATTCTCAACCCGAAATTACACGAAAACGAAGAATTTCTGCAAAATTGATAAAGTTGAGCATTAAGGGTTCTGTGGGGCCGCTGTTGCTGAGCGGTTAGACTGCTAGCCTTCCACCAAGGCGAACCGGGTACGATCCCCGGCCGGGCCATTCTCGGATTTTCGCAAGTGGGAATAGTGCCGGACTATGCCACTAGTCGGTGGGTTTCCTCGGAGATTTCCCGTTTCCCCTGCCCTTGCATTCCAGCGCTGCTCCATTCTCACCTCATTTCATCCTCATTGGCTCTGAAGACCTCGTTAAGAGCCGCCCAAATCTCTGAACTCAACGGTTCTTCCTACCTGGCGCTTGGACTGCGTTAGTATTAGAAATTCTGGGTTTTTAACGAAACTATTAAACGTGTCCCCATTACGTTTACCCACGAATATAAATTATACCCCAGAAAAGGACGGAATGTTACTTTAAAGTTACCACGCATGCTGTAAATATTATTTTGGAGCCCTCCAATACAGTTAAGAAAGACTTTTTCAGGCTACCGTGTGTTAAAACATACTAACCGGACAAGAGTCAAACTACTATAGGAGCCTGTATTGAACTTTGCTACAGACTTTTCATCAATAAAATTATAGGTCACCGCTGAAAGTGCCACAGGTACACGCAGCACTACGATAACATTGCACACCAGTTTAGAGCCCTGCACGTAGCAGTGATGGCGCACTTGTAGCGCGCGCCATGTAGCCCTTATAGCTCCCGCGCTTCTTGGCCAAAAAGATGAGTTGACAGAGAGAGAGATGTGGGCGGCTCTAAACAACGAGGTCTTGAGAGCCGATGAGGGCGAGATGAGTTGGGATGGAGCAGTGCCAAGATTCCCACTTGAGAAAATCCGGGAGTGATCCGGCCGGGGATTGAACCCGGTTCGCCTTGGTGGGAGGCGAGCCGTCTAACCGCTCAGCAACAGTGGCCCCCCAAAAGAGAAGAAATCCAATGCAGGCAGGCAAGACCCTCAAGGGGACGCCATATTAAAATAACCTGTAAAATAAGCGTGCGTGTTTACACGCATCTCGTTAAATTAATAATTTTGCGAATACAATTTTTTAACTGTCGCTTATAGCCGCCACTTTTACGTTTATGCTATTAAGTGCATTAAAACAGGGGGGGGGGGGAATCTTGGAACTTGTTAAAAACTGAATTTTTAGGTCTTAGGTCTTTCCTGCGTAGTTTTCTTAAAAGAGTAAAGAAAAAAGTACAGAGTGCCTAGTTTACGAGTAATTCAGCTACCCGGTAATGGACAGCGCACCCAGGAGGGCCCCGTTGCAATGCTTTCTCATAAACAGACGTGACCTTGAGGCGTTACACATTTTTTAACTAGTGATTCCGCTTAAAGATTTACAGCCGTTTCCCTGATAGTGCCACATATATAACAGCGTTAACTAAATTCTGACAGGCAGGTAACCACTACTTTTAGGGCCCGGCCAGAATCGCGTTTATGTCGCGGCGAAATAAACAAAACGCTACATGCAGAGTTTTTGGTCCGTCGCGACTTTTCTGTAGCTGTCGCGACAAAAACGCTCGCCATACTTTTTTTTTGTGGAGGTGGCCAGACTGGCGTCTTGTCGCGACTGCCGGACGTGGTCAGTAGCGTTCCATAAGTCTGCCTGGCCTGGTGCAGCTAGAGATGAGGCTTGTGAGTTGTAACGATGTTTGATACGGATTTTTTCGTAAATGAAATATCGCACAGAGAAGTGTTGTGGAATGTGAAAAACCCGGCGTATGATGCGAACAGGGATTTGAAGGGTAATATGTGTCTTGAAGTTGCCGCTAAAACTGTCGAGAACTGAGAAGGCATGAACAACAATGTATAGAACACGAAAGGTAAGTAAAGCCAAATTTATTTGCTATCAATTAACATATCACTAATATATATCAATACAACAGTTTTCGTGCTATGTGTAGGGCTAATATGTGCAGTCTTACATTGTGGTCTAAGTAGATTAATTCGCAGTTCTTGTACATGTCAATGTATATCTAAAATTCTAATAACGTATAAAGCCGAAACGGTTGTACCAGGTATGTACATAGAAACGTTGCAGACAAGATAATCAACACAAATGTTTGTCATACATTTATAGAGCATCATAATTGATTGAATTTTAGTAATAAGTAAGTAATATATCACTACACATGCCATAATAGAATTTACTACCTTTTTAGTACATGCCGGAAACGTATTTTAGAGCACCACGTATCCTATAACATATCATGCTGCCACGGGACACAACCCACCGGATTCAGAAAATAATCAGCAATAATTTTCCTAATGTGTGTTACACGCTTTGCCATGCACCCTGTCCCATAAATAAGAATGCCCTCCATTTCACACGTTAGAGACTCTTTATATTTGAAACCGTCTCTCATACTCACAAAATTATGTAATATACAGGATGATTCTAAAATCATGGGACAAACATTGAGGGGTGGTAGAGCTCACTAAAACAAACAATTATTGTATAGGAATATATGGGCGGAAGTGACGCGTTGAGGCAGAAACACAAAAACTTAACACATTAACGGAAACATAAAATCTTCACTAGCAGCATACTTAACGAGTGATTCCGTACAGCAAATGTTAAAACAGTTGCTGGAAATGCATCCACCAACAGTCACGCTTGCTTGGCGACCTCTACATATGGCGTGATTGGCTGACAATACTGGTGTGCGTGAAATACCCGGCGTATTTGAATCTGTTCGCCAAACACTCCACCGACGCTACCAAGCTTGCATTACTGTCGGTGGCAGCAATTTTGAGCAATAATTATAAACATTGCTGTAAAAAGGCATTTAGCGGCGACGTTGTAAATAAACAATGTGTTGCATTTCATGTGTTATATTAGTGTTTGTGCCTCAACGCGTCACTCCCGCCCATATATTCCTATACAATAATTGTTTGTTTAAGTGAGCTATACCACCCCTCAATGTTTGTCACATGATTTTAGAATCATCCTGTATCAGCCACTTGCACAATAATATCCACTACCTCAGGTTGAGCGTTAATGGCTCTAAGCAAAACCCTCCATTTGTTTGAAAGAATGCCAAAAACGCATTCCACGAACCTTCGAGCTCTCGTTAACCTATAATTAAATACACGGCGTGCGGTGAGGTTTCTCTTTGCGAAAGGTCGCATTGCATGCATTTCCATACGAAAGGCCTACATGGCGCACTGGTGTCCTGTTTTCGTTATGTGGAAGGGGTTTGTCGCAGGGAATATTTAAATAGCCTGACTCAAGTTTTCCAAATAGCACTGATTGTTTGAACATATTAGAATCCTAATACCTGCCATAACTCTCGATGCCAACGGCAATGAAGCAAATGTTTGCACCAACGAGTCCTAAAAGTACCGTGGTGAAAAACGTTTTGTTGTTATAGAACTGAGAACAAGAGCCTTTAGGTCTCACAATTCTGACGTGCTTCCCATCTAAAGCGCCTAAGCAGTTGGAAAGTTCGATTTTTTCGCAAACTCTCTCCCAGTCTTGTAATGAATTCAATTCGTAATGATAACCAAATTACCATGCAGGTCTCATTTATTATTTCGTATATAGTACTTCTTCCCATACTGAACTCAAATGCCAGCGACCTAAACGTATTTACAGTTGCAAGGAACCTTTAAAAAATGTTTCTGTTACAAACAACTTAATAGGTTGAAGTGTATTATTTAATATTAATTATACCATATTTCTGTCATGGAAAAAAAAAAACAAGACTGAACACAACATTTATAATTTGTTCCAGTCAAAGATATTCAGATGGAATGGAAGTCCTTAAGAGATGCGTTCACCAGAGAAGTTTGAATACAAAAACAGCCTAGTGTAAGTGTACGGCAGAAGCGGAAGCGCTATGTTTATTGCTGCAATCACTAAATATAATATTGGACTGNTTCGACCACCTACTTTTTTTGTTGGATACAATTGGCGAACGAGAGTAAGTTTTAAACGTATCTATATAAGTATCCATTAAACGAAACGATTTGATAAACACTTACATATTGCTGCAATCACTAAATATAATATTGGACTGGGGCTTGAAATTGTGTTTCAACATATTTTCACAACACTGTTATTCCCGTCATCCATATTACACCATCAGGATTCAAACACTGCTGCTCGTGTGCGATTCTTTTTATAAAACAATCTGCGTGCATTATATTTCCAGAACATACACAAACATGGAAAGAGATGACACTGACGGCGGTGAGGAACAATCCGATATTAATAACAATGCATTGACACCAAGCGCTGGGGAGGATGAGACTAACAGCTGCTCGTTAACCGAGGGTAATCCACCGGTTAGACGTATGTTATCCTCCCATCGTTTGAATAAAGACCGAAGAGAAACTTTGAAGGCAAAGTAATGGCACACACAGAGCAAGCAATAGACGGCTGGAAGACGATTATGACCGTATGTTCCTGCTTTCACTTGTGCCAATGTTTAAAAAACTAAGTGACCTATCCAAAATTTGGGCTTGTATAAAAATGATGGAAATAATGCAACAAGCCGTTCTACAAGAGTCTTCTCCTCCTTCTCATCCTCTTCCTCCTCTTTGGCGACCCGAATCTTATCCAACAATGCAGTATCAACCATCACAAATGTCTCACTAACAATTTAATTCTGCCAGTACTCCACCGCCATCCCGCCTGGACGCGTGTACTACATCCTACCGCAATCCTTTAAAACCACAACATGTAGACATTCAATATGATAGCGAATCCAGTGTGCTCAGTCATTGACAGCCTTTAAATGAAGATCAGCAAGATAGATTTTATGAAACATGCTTACAAATAAAGATTCATTCATTGCATATTGCAATGCAAATTAATAAAAGCTGTTTTGTTAACACAAACTCGTATGAATTTTTTTTTTCGTTGATTCTTTTACACGCCTTGCATGTAACCTGAGTTTACATTTTGTCAACCACACAGGGATTGTGGTCGTTAATTATTTGGAATATGCAACACATTTAATGATCATTAAAACTGTATTTTAAAGTCGCCGAGAGACGTTCTTCCAAGCAGAAAGTATTATTGAACGGTGTTCTTTTCTTCTCAATCCCAGCTCGTCAAAACTGAGAACACTCATTCCGAAATACTCAACGAATCTGCCAGGGTAGTTACAAAGTTGGTGGAACAGTGCATGGAACAGACCGAACGACAGTCTACGCGTATTAATAGGATGTACCCCAAATGTCCTTAATTTGATTGATTGATTTGATTTTATAGTTTGTTTATTTTCCATGACAAGTTTAAAAATGTGCGAATACAACATAGGAACAGTAAAAAAAAAATACAGCATCATGTGTACCAACGATTACATCGTCCTTGCACAGAAGCGGATAATTGAAGCAATCCAATGAACTGTAAAAAGAAATAACGGTAAATACATTGAATAGGGGAACATATCCAAAACCCCCACACACTAATATGAAAATTAAATCTAGAAACAAGAATATTTGATTGAGAAAGAAACATGGAATGAGCAAGGATAGCAAGGTAAAGAGAATCAAAACAAAAGGAATTTACTATTGGAAAAGTAAGGAATTTAAAAGGAACAAGTGAGTGTATAAATAAATGGACAGAAAGCCCTGCAGGACTAAGGCGCCCGCACTGCCAGAGGATTAATGTATTATTAAAGTGGGGATGCGATTAAAATATGTAAATGTTGTGCCATGTGGATCTGTGGTGTCCACACAACCATAAGTGTATTATGTTTTGAAATAAATGTATTTTTCTTTCACCTCAAATATAGAAATACAGCCCAAGCAAGCAACAGGTTATCACACATCGAAGACTTGGCACCTAATGGAACTCGGACCACGTAGCGGAGTTGTTGTCGCCAGTGAGGCCACCCTCCTTGCGACAGAAACGCCGCGACAAAAATGCTAGTCTGGCCGGGACCTTAGTGCCGTGGCAAATTCCACCCCGTTTATTGTTTCTACGATGAACATCGGCTCATTACAAGCGGAAAAAGTTAATGAAAATCGCCCCCGTGGTTACAATCGTGATAAAGATGTACGAGGTGTGTTCAAAAAATAAGGCGACTTGTTATTTTGTGACTTTGTCTCTATAAATATTTATGTATTCGCCAATATCTGTTTTGTCTCCTTAAAAGTAATCCCCCTCAGATATAATACACTTGTGCCAGCGCTTTTTGCCAATCCTCGAAGCACTTATGATATGCGNCCCTCAGATATAATACACTTGTGCCAGCGCTTTTTGCCAATCCTCGAAGCACTTATGATATGCGCATTTTGGCATGTCATTGAAGTCTCCCAGGTCTTTATCTCCTCAATCGTGGCAAACCTCCATCCTTTCATGGGTCTCTTCAGTTTTGGNAAGTCTCCCAGGTCTTTATCTCCTCAATCGTGGCAAACCTCCATCCTTTCATGGGTCTCTTCAGTTTTGGGAACAGTAACAAGTTGCAGGGGGCCACGTCCGGTGAATACGGTGGCTGAGGCATGATTACGGTGTTGTTAATACAGATTCTTTGATCCATTGTTTGCGATAGCAAAAAATCGCCAAGCACACCAAAACACGTCTAACCTTTATATCTGTCACAAACAAACTAACAATGCAAAATGGTTGATGTCAACATATGTTGGGGACATGTGTACCAACATAACAATAAAAACAATCGATAATATAATGTACGTAGCCCTTGAAATTTGCCAAGTCACCTTATTTTTTTAACACACCTCGTATGCCTATTCGCAGTTTATTCACACTTAGGAATCAAAACTTATTTAAGAAATTACCCCATGTATAACGTGTTTGGTTGTTTCTTAAATATGTCACGTATCACAAGCGATTTATACTTGTGTTGATTTAAAAGTACCTTATTTGTGGTTAAATGGTACTATCACTTATAATCCCTATAAATTACAATACTTCGTTCATAATTAACACGAATAAAAAGTGAGAGAAAAGTTTCTAATGCTTAGCAATAAATAGTTTTTATGCAAAATGTTATTACACTGAGTGCGCACGAACGCGGTGCGTTGTCACTTAGGTGTAATTTCCTAGACTTGGTTAAGCTCTGTTTTCATGAGGCGGAGGAATATCCTCGAAGTAGGGTTTTGGCAAGGCTTAAGAAAATTGAGAAATAATTGTGAATGAACTATACATTTTATTTCTTGTGTGGACTGTCAATTTACCGCCAGTCTGTCTAGAATCACATGCGGGGACTTACAGCCTTCATATTCTGATGCGAGCTTTGAACAGTGAAGATGTCACCACACAAGAACAATATTAACGTTTATATTAGATTGCTGGGAATTGCGCTTGAGACGATATTGCCGAAGGAGAAAGAGTTTCCAACGAGGAAAGGCAAGAGAAAAAAAAAGAACGCATTTTGCCGATGATAAACACTCGAAGTACACTGAGAGAGCAATCAACAAAATATTGGTTTGTATAGGGCAAAGAATATATTCAGTTGCCTCAACAAAACATTTTGTTGAGTAAANTTGCTGGGAATTGCGCTTGAGACGATATTGCCGAAGGAGAAAGAGTTTCCAACGAGGAAAGGCAAGAGAAAAAAAAGAACGCATTTTGCCGATGATAAACACTCGTAAGTACACTGAGAGATCAATCAACAAAATATTGGTTTGTATAGGGCAAAGAATATATTCAGTTGCCTCAACAAAACATTTTGTTGAGTAAACAAAACTTTAAAGCAACAAAATTAATATAACAAAATACATGTTTCAATAAACAAAACCTTTGTGTTGGGACAAAATAAATTAGACTGTCGACAATATATTTAGTTGAATCAATTATGTATACTTGTTTGGTCACTCATTTTATTGTCGTCGTTCAAAAATACAGCTCGAAAGTTTGTTTTAATTCTTTGCGACAATTAGGATAGTATCAGTGTTTGTGCGTATATTGGTGCTTAATAATTCTATAAATAACTTAATAGAACAAGTTCAACCTTAAACTTAAAAGTAAGACTTTAAAACCTGAAAAATCTTTTGCGCAAGGAGTCCAGTATTTTAAAGGATGTATTTAAACACATTTCCATTTCATCAGCAGTCACTTTAGCTGAGGTTACGAAGTACAAGCGCTCGGACCGAGATTATCTAGGTTTGAATCACTATCGGGCTTCCAATTTTGTACAGGATGAGTATAAAAGAATACCCCAACTTTGAAGGTCTATAATATCAAAACCAAACAACCTATAGCCTTGATTGACCAATAAAATGAACCGTGGAACCGTGAAGTTTGTTTACCATACATTTATAAATGTTCACTGTGACCACCATGGGCGGCCCGAACGACATTTACGAGATAATCAAACTTGTTCCACACTCTTGTCAGCATGTCCAGTGTTACGGTTTGGATGGCGTTCGTAACTCTCGGTTTGAGGTGGTGAGGGGGAAGCGAGCTCGCATTCGACACGTAAACGTGAAGGTGACGGTCTGATGTTTCCTTTATGTGCCCAGAACGAGGTAGACGATGTCTTCATGTCTAAGCTGGTGTTTAGCGACGAAGCGACGTTCCATACAAATGGTAACGTGAACTGGCACAACGTGCGGATATGGGGCAGGAGACTCCACATGAAAACATCGAACACGAGCGCGCTTCCCCCAAAGTGAACGTGTTTTGCGCTGTATCCAAAGACACTGTTTTCGGCCCTTTCTTTTTTCACGAGCCCACTGTTACTGGAATCCCTTATTTTGACATGCTTACAGAGTGGTTGTTTCCTCAGTTAGAAGAGGCGGCGGGGGACTTAATTTTCTAGCAGGATAGTGCACCACCCCATTGGCACCTAGTTGTTCGCGGATATCAGAACGAGACATTGTCGCAATGCTGGATTGGTAGAAGAGCAGCTGGTGATCAGGCTCATCATCACTGGCCCCCCAAGAAGCCCGGATCTTACCCCGTGCGATTTTTTCTATGGTGGTACATAAAGGATCAAGTGTTTAGTCTACCATTGCCGGCTAACATTGACGACCTCAAAACGAGAATATCGGACACCATCCAAACCGTAACACCTGACATGCTGACAAGAGTGTGGAACGAGTTTGATTATAGCGTAGATGTCGTTCGGGCCGTTCGTGGTGGTCACATTGAACATTTATGAAGATATGGTAAACAAACTTCACAGTTCCACGGCTCATTTGATTGGTCAACTAAGGTTGTAGGTTGTTTGGTTTTGATATTATAGGCCTTAAAGTTTGGGGTATTCTTTTATACTCAGCCTGCATATTAACATAAACTATTTAATGTACGTGGAGAAAATAAATATTTTTGCCGATTTGCGTGATGGAGAGGGGACGGGGTAGAACACAACAGGGATATAATTGAACATGTTTGTCAACCTGAATATCTGATTCGTCACACCATTTCGTAGACACGGACTGCAGAGGTGATAGAAGTGTCTGCTCCACCGAAACACACTTAGGGGCAGCGGTGGCTGAGCGGTTAGCCTGCTCGCCTCCCAACAAAGCGAACCTGGTTCGATTCCCGCCCGGGACACTCCTGGATATTCGCATGTGGGAATCGTGCCGGACGCTCCCACTGGTTGGTGAATTTTTCTCGGGGATCTCCTGTTTCCGCCGTCCTTTCATTCCGGCGCTGCTCCATACTCACCTCAATCACCCTCATCGGCTCTGAAGACCTCGCTGTTAAGAGCCGCTCAAATCTATTCACTTCACTTCACTTCACTGAAACACACTTACTTCAGGAGCAGATGATAAACTTATCGAGCAGTATTGAAAAGTAATCTGTGTTGTTTATACTTGAGCAGCAAACTAATAATATACAAAAAATATTTTTTCTCATGGGTTTTGAAACAATCAACTACACTTTTTAGAAAGTATCACCCAAACGTTTCTGTTCTTTACAAAGTGGTTGTCAATTTTTAATCGAAAACGACACACCCTACATTACTTCCCACTGACTTTTTGTAGCTTCTGTCTCAAAGTGATTTTTTTTTTACCATATTTCATTGTTTTGTAGCAGTGAATTTTGCAGTAAAGCACACCTTTTACAGTAGATCTCTTTTGTTTTAAAACTATTCATTTGAAGTATCAAAGAACTCTTTACAAAGTCTGGAATGTGAACCTCAAAAGGTAATTCAGTGCTTGCAGGAATATTTGTCCCATAGGAATTCCTTTCCGTACAACCTGGCATCTTCCCTTATTCTCTACCAGCAAACCTGTGTGTGCTGAACCATTAAATGTTATTTAAAACGGAGAGACAAAATATGTCTTCGTCATTTTTTAAACACGACGGAAGCTCCTCGTTCTTAGATGCAAATTGACTGCTCCTGTGCGATCCTTCGGGTCAATTCTCACTTGCAGCTGTCTTTTCATCACATTGAAGAGAGTGAATGAGAGAGATTTGGGTGGCGCTTTAACACTTTTAGATTCCATTTTACTGTAGTAATGTCTAGAATGTTTCATTTAGGCATAAAAATCATTTAAGAATGAAATAATTTATGCTAATGAATAACTTTTACGAATATTAAATTATTTATACTGATTTTATATATGAAATATAATGTATTTTATTACAAATTGCACATATAATTTAATAGTTGGGAGGATACTTTCTGTGTCCTGTGTTTGTAAACAAAAAATAAATACTAAATACGGTAAGTATATATTTCCCTGGACTGAGGAAGGGTTAAGGAGGCTGATAACCAAAAAATTATTTATTTTATACTTTTACGAAACACCATACTCCACGCATAAACTAAATTTATGTGGCATAGTTTATGCATCGTGACATGTCAAAATCACGTTTTTTGTGTTTTGAGACATACAAATAAAATAAACGAAATATTTAACAGAAAATTTAACTAGGGTGACTGAAAGGTTATGTGTTAATTCATTTTAAGGCGTGCTTTGCCAAACTTATTTTACAAAAAATCATAGACAGCTACAAATAAAAAAAATAGGCCAAAATGTCCTTATTTTGAGCATTTTTTTTAAATTGCCAAGACATATTATAGCGTGATTTTAAATATGCATTCCATAAAGTAAATCATGGTAAAGGTGATTCACGGGAAACTAAGCACTTTTGAAATCAATTTATGAAAAATAAAAAAAATCACTGTCACTTACTGTATAATATTTTAACGGATATGCTGACTGGGACGTTCAGAGTTAAGTTGACAGCGAAATACGAAAAGTAGTCCCAAATAGCAACGTTGTATTAAAAGCATAACTTTTACATTTGTGGTGATTTGATTTATTTTTAATATTTTTTGACTGTTTTGCGCAGATTAGAGCAAAAATTGGCGTGTTGTTGCAATATTTACATTGTTACCATTTCACAGATTTCGTAGTTACGCTTGATTGGCACATGACTAAAGGAAGAAGGTCCGTGGCAATGCTGATTTTACATATGATGGAAGGATACAAAAAGGAGCAGAGAAGTAGATATTAGGCAGGACTTTCAAACGTGCTCATTTAACCTTGAACAGCGTTTATCTTATTGCATCGTGAGTTACCTCATTTTTGTGAGTTAGTTTTTATAATTTGTACGCTCCAAAAACACTAACACTAAAATTGCGAGTTTGAGAGGTAATCGTGTGAAAAATACGACTTCTAAATTTTTTTATCCGAGAAAATAGTACACGTAAGTCAAGTCCACAAGGTGACCATCATTTCATACAAATAGGAACAAATAATGCAATAAGGAATTTTCGGTGTACGGCGTCCTTAAAAGCTGAGGTCTTCGCCACCAACGGGAGTAAATACCCGAGGTAAGGTTACTTCTACTACAAGTTGAAAATACCATTTTTTTTTTTTAAAGTTTGGCAGTGGGAAAATTTTTGCTATTAGGTACACGCTAGTATCGCCAAGGTACCAGATAAAAACAAGACAATTGCAATAATCATAAATCAAATATAAAATAACTTCGTAACCAAGGAAAATATTTATCTTTTATAATTCACGTAGCTTAACATTTTAATTAGAAGTTGCGTTTTGGAACACTGTACATATAGCGGCGGAAATTTTCCCTATGCTAAACTCTCCCATATGAAATCGTTTTGTTCCTAACCTGAGTTAGGAACCTAAGGCTGTTCACGGAAAATGAACATTTTTAATTTATCTGCTTCAAGATCTACTTGTATGCACATTCCATATTGTTGCGAGCACAACAGAGCCTACACAGTGAGGTGTCTGAGCGGAAGGGGTATGCGTGTTTCGGGGGAAGTTGCAAAACAGAGCTGCCGCACAGAGAAACGAGGACGCCGCCATGTACAATGAAGCGACAAAAGTCATGGCATACCTCCCAATATCGTGTCGGACCTCCTTTTGCCAAGCGAAGTGCAGCAACTCGACGTGGCATGGACTCAACAAGTCATTGGAAGTCCCCGGCAGAAATATCGAGCCATGCTGCCTGTATAGACGTCCATAATTGCGAAAGTGTTGCCAGTGCAGGAGTTTGTGCACGAACTGACTTCTCGATTACGTCTCATAAATGTTCGATGGGATTCATGTCAAACGATCTTGGTGGCCAAATCATTCGCTGGAATTATCCAGAATGTTCTTCAAACCAATCGCGAACAGTTGTGGCCCGGTGACATGGCGCATTGTCATCCATAAAAAGTCCATCGTTGTTTGGGTACATGAAGTCCATGAATGGCTGCAAGTGGTCTCCAAGTAGCTGAACAAAACCCTTTCAGTCAATGATCGGTTCAGTTGGACCAGAGGACCCAGTCCATTCCATGTAAAAACAGCCCACACCATTATGGAGCCACCACCAGCTTGCACAGTTTCTTGTTGACAACTTGGGTCCATGGATTCGTGGGGTCTGCGCCACACTCGAACCCTACAATCAGCCCTTACCAACTTAAATCGGGACTTATCTGGCCAAGCCACGGTTTTCCAGTCGTCTAGGGTCCAACCGATATGGTCACGAGCCCAGGAGAGGCGTTGCAGGTGATGTCGTTCTGTTAGTAAAGGTACTCGTGTCGGTCTTCTGCTGGCATAGCCCAGTAAAGCCAAATTTTGCCACACTGTCCTAACGGACACGTCCGTCGTACATCCCACATTGATTCCTGCGGTTATTTCACGCAGTGTTGCTTGTCTGTTAACACTGACTATTCTGCGCACACGTCGTTGGTCTCGGTCATTAAGTACAGGCGGTCGGCCACTGCGTTGTCCTGGTGGGAGGTTATGCCTGAAATTAGGTATTCTCGGCACACTCTTGACACTGTGGATCTTGGAATGTTGAATTCCCTAACTCTTTCCGAAATGGAATGTCCAATGCGTCTAGCTCCAACTACCATTCCGCGTTCATTGTCTGTTAATTCCCGTCGTGCGGCCATAATCACGCCAGAAACCTTTTCACACGAATCACTTGAATACAAATGAAAGCCCAACCAATGCACTGCCCATTTATACATTTTGTACGCGATACAACTGCCATCTGTATATTTGCATATTGCTATCCCATGACTTTTGTCATCTCAGTGTATATAAGACACGCACGAGGCATGGGCAAGGTCTTAGCCTACTGCCGTGCCACGGGATCCCATGCCAAGCGGGCAGACTGCACCAGCGCCTCGATTTTGTACCGTCTACATGTCTGCATAAAGAATACAGAGGTAGGTGTTGAGTTCATAGAGTGTGTGAGTTGGGGCTTATTAGTAGCTTGGTTGCACAACTTTCATCATTCTAATTATTCAGAATTATTGTTGAGGAAGTTAGAATTGCTCATAACGTCAGATTCCTATTCATGAGATATATGTTAAGCTATTTATTGGAATCAAAGTAGTAGCATGACCTCATATTTATTGAGTCTTTTACTCTTTCTGTCTAGCCCTTCCAAGCAGTGCTTTACCATAACTTATACTGTCTTAGGTCGCATGAACTAAGACGGTAACAGTATACTTCCGCCATACGTAAACTAATATAGCCATGGGCTTGATCACTTTATTCATGCGTTAAAGAAGTAAAACTGCGAAATGATTTAAAAAGTAAATATTTTGCAATTTTGTTAATTTTTCTTTTGATATGCATTAAAAAAACAGAAAGGAAAACAAATAATTTGAATATTCTGAAGTGTTTTCCAAATCCTTTTAATCCAACGTTAAGACGTGGAACTACTTCCTTTCCATCGTTACCAACGTTACAGGGCACATGTCGGTTAGTGTGGCCATTAAAATACACCCAGGTATAGACTATTCACGGTAAAGTGAGCACTTTTTGAAGCCCTCTCAAGTCAATACGTAAACATATTTTATTATAGCCTTAGACATTACGTTTAGAGTTCAGTGGGATATATACACTGTGTTTATTTATTACATGACAATATTTATTTTTAAAAGTCGTGGAAATACAAATAATGGCTGGTAGGAAAAAAGTAATTTAGGTCCTCAAAAGTACTAATTTTACCGTGAATAACCTCTATGGGCAGTGACATATACCATAGGTTGATTTCAAAATTGCTCACTTTACCGTGGAGAGCATTTACCCGACGAAACCCACCGGCCAACGGCAGTGTCTGCCTCATTTTCCACATGCGAAAATCCAGGTGTGACCCAGCTGGGGATAGAGTGCAGCTCGCCTTGGTTGGGGAGGAAGTCGTGGTTCAACCACGACTTAAACGCAATTCCTACCACCTTGAAAATAAACTATTTGTTAACTCTGTAGGCCATGAGTTTTTGTATAATGTTACTGGCAAGCCCGAGTTTTTACGTTCAAGAAGCTACTTGATCGGTCCTAACAGCCTACATTTCCCCACGTGGTCTACCGCCCCAATTCAGTCATGAGCTGACACGGTTTGTCAAGTTACTCCGTTCAGAATAAGGAAAAGTGAGTATGAACAGAAGCAGGTAGGCTAATATACCTTATTTATAACAGTTTAATAGCCAAAATATTTTTTTCTAAACTTTTAGGATACATTGTGGTTTCTTGATATGACGTCAAGGATGCCTTGACAAAAATACCAATAATTAAAAATTAACACATTACGTTTTTTCAGCTAAAGAATTTTTGTAACTTATAACCTTATTTCGTAAAGATTTTATTAAGGTACTGTAACACAAAGTTACGTTCTAGTTTTGTTAAAGTTAAAATTAAAATGCAGACGATCTATATACCAATGTATGTGTTTAATGTATATATAGTCGAATCACATTATTATGACCATCTGATAGTATCCAGAGTAACCGCCTTTCGCAGCACGGACAGCAGGTAGACGAGCTGGCAGGGACTCAATGAGGTGCTGATAGGTCTCCACGGGTATCTGGAGCCATGCTGTCTGCAGTGCGTCCCACAACTGTTGAAGAGTGCGTNAGGTGCTGATAGGTCTCCACGGGTATCTGGAGCCATGCTGTCTGCAGTGCGTCCCACAACTGTTGAAGAGTGCGTGATGGAGGAGACGGGCGGCGAACATGACGGTTGAGGTACATTATTCCACAAATGTTCAATTCGATTGACANGTGCGTGATGGAGGAGACGGGCGGCGAACATGACGGTTGAGGTACATTATTCCACAAATGTTCAATTCGATTGACATCGGGGCTGTTTGAGAACCAGGGACGAACTTTTAAGTCTTGTTCGTGTTCTTCCAGCCACGTGCGCACACCTATAACCGTGTGACAAGGCGCATTATAGTGCTGGAAGTTCCCATCCTCCCAAGGAAAGACAATCATCATGNCACACCTATAACCGTGTGACAAGGCGCATTATAGTGCTGGAAGTTCCCATCCTCCCAAGGAAAGACAATCATCATGTACGGGTGGACGTGATCGCCGAGGATGTATTCATAACCAAATCGATCAAGAGTGCCTTCCACAAGAATGATGGGACCTAGAGAATACCACGAGAACATTTCTCAGATCATAACACTGCCCTCACCGCCTTGTGTTCGTCCAGCAATGGATGCAGGGTGTCAGTTCTCCGACGTTTCTCGCCGGACACGCTGACGTCCATNTCGTCCAGCAATGGATGCAGGGTGTCAGTTCTCCGACGTTTCTCGCCGGACACGCTGACGTCCATCCGTTCTATGCAGTTGAAAACGTGATTCGTTGGAGAAGGATACCCGTCGCCAATCAGCAGAGGTCCAGTCGCTATACTATCAAGAAATACCGGTAGTTTTCGTCGATGCACCTGTGTTAGCATGGGTGTAGTCACCCTCCGTCTACTCCGGAGCCCCATTCGAAGAAGGGTTCGCTGAACAGTTGCGGTAAACACATGTCTGGATGCTCTCAGGCTAATTTGGATGATGAGCTGTTCCAATGTAGCCTGTCGGTTGGCCTTCACGCACCATCGTAGTCGACGTTCACCTCGGACATCAATGGCGCGTGGAGCTCCGCAGTTTCCATGGCGGTTATTCCCAATTGTGCAATTCGTCCACTCACGATACACCTTTACCACAGAGGCACGTAAACGGTTCACAAACGTCGCTGTTTCCGAAATGCTGCGCTCCTTGGTCCGAAAGCCGATGATAACCCTTTTTTGCAACTCTGCGAAATCGCAGGAAGCGCACTGTGTACAGCCAGCCTGTTGGTCGCAGTATACACCCGCTTCACCAGTCCACGTTACGGGCCATACGTCATGGGCTACGCGCTGCAGATGGTACTTCTAGACGGTGGTCATAATAATGTGATTCCACTGTGTGATTCGGGAATCCGAACCCGATTCGCCTAGGTAAACGCGAGTAGTCTAATGACTACACACTGCCGCGGCCCCCTGTAGCCTAGCGTTTGGTTCAATTTTGAGATTTGTACAAAAAACATAAATTTGCAAACTCCTATAGTTTTTTTCCCCAAGTTATGAAAAAGCAATTTTTCGTAATTTTCTAACTTTTTACACACTTATATTACTTGTTACAGCGGAAAATATAAAATATGCTAAAATTTTATAAAATAATTTCCGACTCTTAAACGAACTTAGAAACAATGACTAATCTTATGCATATATGAGAAACGAAGTCCTATGATATATAATTTGTGTTGTTGAAGGTAGTTCCATGGTCCAATACAATTTTTGTATTTTTTTACACAAATATGTGTGGTACCACAATCTCCACCTACATCGGTGTATTTTTACACCTAAAAATGTAAATTATCCTTTTACTCTGCGTCCAAGTAAAAATACCCTAGAAATAGTGAAATTACATGTAAAATGTACTGTTTATAACTGACGGAGTTGTCATATTTTAATTACTGTGTAGCAGAAAGCATACTGCAAAGGTTCGTGTATTTTTCTACAGTTCAAAAAATTTACAAAAAACATCGCATTTGTAAGTTCACCACAATGTTTTTGTCTTTTTCCAGTAGTATAAAAGTAAAGTTACAAATTCACTGTAGTTGGAATTACATAATATCAATACTTTCTTTAAATTTTTACCGTGTTAATTCATACACATTAATATGAATTCATAAAAACTGTGTTTGTATTTTCAAATTGCCCATAAAAATGTAAAATTATCGGAATATTTGTATACGTAAATATACACTTATAGACAATTAATATGGTTCTTTTCTATTCACAAAGAAATGCGAGCCCGCGGCCCCTTCATGTACTGAGCATAGTACGGAAATGTTAAAGGGGAAATCTAGGCGTGAATACTTGGCATAGCCGGTTTCGGCGTGATGATGAACTGTGAATAACGCAGTCCCGTGGCTAGAATGCCAGGGGAATGTTTTTCCTCCCGAGAAACCTTTCAACAGAGTGGCCGCCGCGAGGAAGATGACGAATAATCTAGAGAGAATTTCTGAAGCTGTAAATACCGGGTTTCACGTTTCAGTATCTGTCCTGGGCGGTAAAAAATCTCAGGACTGAAACTGCGATGTAACGTTTGCAGGGTGATCCATTCCGACGCTATAAATGTTATCTCGTTCGACCGACTACTACGTGAGCATGATCGTGGGTTGGCCGCGCGCATGCGCGAAGCCCTGGTGGACGCCCGCGACGAATGGCTACCATTTTGGGCATGGGCGAAAATTTCCGGGCGGTATATCTCGTGACGCCGATGTGCTAGCGCAATGATTTTGGTGCCAAACGAAATATCTCCTCTAGATCTGTCGATCTAAATTACAACAGCCAAGTGCCCGTTTCGTTACTTTCATTCATTCCGATGCCCCAAATAAAATAAATAACCCGCTAATGCACATGTTTTCACATAAAACCCACAATAGTGTCCCCTACGCAGACATACTCCAATATATATATTTTTAAACCAAAATGTATAATTAATATACGATGGGATCCATATTGACGAAAAACGTAACTGAGCTACGTAAACACAAAACACGGGACGTCTTTGCTTCCCTTATAACTTCGGGTTTCGGGACGAACAATGCGAGTCTACGCGAAGGTTTCCTCGCCACTGTAACCAGAGTATTATCGTTTCTGTGTCAGTTAGAATANCCCGCTAATGCACATGTTTTCACATAAAACCCACAATAGTGTCCCCTACGCAGACATACTCCAATATATATATTTTAAAACCAAAATGTATAATTAATATACGATGGGATCCATATTGACGAAAAACGTAACTGAGCTACGTAAACACAAAACACGGGACGTCTTTGCTTCCCTTATAACTTCGGGTTTCGGGATGAACAATGCGAGTCTACGCGAAGGTTTCCTCGCCACTGTAACCAGAGTATTATCGTTTCTGTGTCAGTTAGAATANTGAACAATGCGAGTCTACGCGAAGGTTTCCTCGCCACTGTAACCAGAGTATTATCGTTTCTGTGTCAGTTAGAATATCGACGCCACTAAGACCTATTCCTTCAAACATCAATAACTAACATCAGGCGCTTGTAACAGCAATACTTACTCTAACACTATTATAAACTAAAGAAGTTAAGTTACACCTGTCACGTATGTATAGAAAACATAGTTATAAGCCATATTGGCAAAGGAAGGACGTGCTGTTAGTATCGTGTTTGCACCAATCCTGATATCCGACTGGCCAAGTAAAGGTTCATGTCGAGTTTAATTACTAGGCTCTTTAGCCTTGGTGACGTAAGGGTTTATCACTTTATATATTTTGATTATTGGAAGCATCTGTGTATTTTTTATGGTCTGTCATGTTCCAATTTTCATGTGAGAGCTTCCATTCGGGTTAATTTTAAGGCTGTTTTCGCCACACCACTTATTACTTATCTCAAGATACAAGTTCACTTTTTCTGCGGTAGACAGTAAATCATTCGGCGAGCACAGGACGCAGTTAAGTGTCATTTTCATACTGGTGGCATGAAATATATTTTATACATAGTGGAAGTTCACCTATATATAGAAAGTAAATTGGTCGTAAAAAGGAGAGCACTTGTCTCTCACTAAGGCGAGCCTGGCTCTATTCTCGGCGTATCTAACTCCCGGATTTTTGCACGTGGGAATCGTACCGGACTATGACGTTGCCCGGAGGGCTTTCTCGAGGATCTCCCGTTTCCCCCGTCGTTACATTCCGGCGCTGCTTCATACCGTCCTCGCTTCACTCTCATCGGCTCTCAAGATCCCGATGTAAAGAGTCACCGAAATCTCTGCACTACACTCCGCTCAGTCTTAAGATATATCCCTCTAGCACTTCAACTCTATAGTCTATTCCCGGTTTCTTCACACTTTTTTAATAAAACCTTTGAAAAATCTCTCTATGTTTGACGTGTTTGGTTGTTTCATAATTATGTTATGTATAACAAGGGTTTTGGCAACATAAAGTAACATAGAATTGCCTTATCTTTGGTTAAACTAAAATTTTATATGCATATTTTATTTATAAATTTTAATATGTCAATTATAATTAATATGGATAATACAGTGATAAAATAAGGGTAATGCTTGGTAAAAAAAAAATCTCATGAAATATATTATTACACAGAGTGCGCGTGAATGCGGTGCGTTGTCCATTTGGTATAATTTTTTGGACTTGGTTAAGGTTTGTTTGCATGAAGCGGAGGAATATCCGAGAAGTAGAACTTTAGCAGGGCTTGATAAAAGTTTGAAATTACCGTTAATGGACTATAATGACTTCAATATAGGAGCATTTATTCTATTATATGTTTCTAATTCTACATCTGGAAACGAATATGCAAGTAATTTGTTAATTTTTTAACGGCCTAGTAGGTAAACCTATATATTGCTTCAAATTTTATCTGTTGGGCAGAGCTATTTATAGGAATTGAAAAGCCTCTCAAATATAGAATATAGAAGCAGCTTCTTTTTATATGCCTTTAATTTAAAGAGAAGAGAGCTTGACGCTTCCCGCGTCCCTATATTTTTGCCGTCAGAACACACGCTCGGGGAAGCTCGCAGGCGAAGCCCGCAATAAGGATTTAGGGTCTGGCGGACGTGCCAAAAGGATACCAACAGGAATTACGCAGCCGCGCCTCACAGCTGCAAAGGTGGGCCACCAAAGGTTTCTGCACATGCCACTGTTCCTGCACGTGCAGACGGCATCCGGAAACAACGGAAAGCACCAAGTCCAGCCGCACTTTGCAGCTGCCCAAGGGACACCGAGATCCCACCACCAGCTGCGCCTGCCCCGGGCTTCGCCGCAATAAAAGCTTTTAGCGGGCGTACGGGAAGAATAGCGGCTATATCCGGGGACAAGGGAAGGACCACGTGCGCGCGCTGAACCAAAGGCCACCCGCCAAGTAGCACGTGCAGAACGAGACAATGAAGCGCCCATACCAGAATCGATAGGGACAACGCCGGACCATGTGCGCCAGAAGGCCGGACGCACGTGTTTTATTACTCAGGGAGACCCAACAAACCCCCCGGGACCACGTGCAGAGACGAGGCAGTTTGAATATAGCGATGGCGGGCTACAAAACGAGGAGAGAAAGGAAGGAACGAGTCAGTCAGTCGGGAGCAGTCAGACGCGGCAGTCAGCCGACGGGATCGAGGAGCGGGTCCGAGACGGGACGCCAACGGGAGTCGGCCGACGAGACTCCGAGGAAGCGGAGTGATTCCGGGAGAAACGACCGCGGCAGCCAGCCGCCATCAGACGCAGAGTCCTGCCAGTTCCAGCTCACCAGACCTCAACTGCAGGACCAACTAAGCCAGATAAGTACAGTCATCCCGCGAGTGTGAAGGACCCTGAGTAGTTATCCCGCGAGTGCAACGGATATTTGGAATCACCCAGCAAGTGCGAAGAGTATTACCCCCCCCCCCCCGCCCACGATGCGAACAATACGGAGCATACGTATAAAAGGGAGGGAGTTGTCTCGAGAGCTCGTGTGTCAATTATAACTTGTTCCAGCAATAATAAAACTAGAGATTTTTCTTGAACTCTCAATCGCCATGCGTTGATTCATTAGTAAATTGGACCTTTAGACAACAGTGTCAACACCTTCGTCCAAACTACAGCTTTGGTAGTTGTNTGTTGATTCATTAGTAAATTGGACCTTTAGACAACAGTGTCAACACCTTCGTCCAAACTACAGCTTTGGTAGTTGTCAAGCTCATAACCGAATAATTTAAACAATTTGGCTGGTTGAATATGGAAAATAGAAGACTGCTCAAACTAGCTATTTACAGTAAATCATTAACTTATATAGCATGGAAAATGTGGAATGACTCCCCGCCTGAATTCAAATTCAATAAAAGCTAACTCAAGTTCACTGTAAGAACATAGTGATCCTGTGTTTTTTGTCTACTTGTAACTTGTAATTGACGTACCATGGGAAATTATCTGTGAAATAGCTCGGATAACAAAGTTGTGTTTCAATGTTAGGTTAAATATTTTTGTTAAAATGATTTACTTTTCTAGGCTCTTCATTTCTATTTCAAATTTCTTCCGTTGCTGACATAAGTAACTGATGTTTGCATTTGTTGTAAACCAGCTAATTCTTGAACTGTAAATGGGTATATAAAATAAATAAATATAATTGCACATTAGTAACATTTAAACATTCCCAACGATTTCACGGCTTCACTTGGTTGGTATGTGAGTAAAGTGATTAGGCCCATGGCAGTTTTAATTTTACGGAGTACAGAAGGATGTAAAATGCGAAGATAAATTCATACTAATCAGGGCTTTCAAAAGTGCTCAATTAACCGTGAAAACAATATAATATATTCATTGTATTAGTAGTATAAATTTTATTTATATATTTGTTGTGATGACGATGGTAATTATTTGCCATCATTTTCGTTATAGGTCTTACCTGCTTTTAACACTGTTGCATAGTATACGAGAATTGAGTACAAATTATTATTTTTTCACTTGGATTTACCAGTAAGAAAATAAATGATATTTTATTTGTNTATACGAGAATTGAGTACAAATTATTATTTTTTCACTTGGATTTACCAGTAAGAAAATAAATGATATTTTATTTGTGTTATTTATTTCAGAATAAGACTATCCTCTCAGGAACATGGCTGTGCCTATTTTGATTTGTAAATACGATGTTTTTTTTTCTGAGGGGATAAAACTAACAGCATTTTTAAGCAGTTATTTTGCACGAAATATTAACTATTCTTTTATATATTCAGTAAATATTGCGTCCAAGATATGGGAATGAATTGCGTGAATGTATAACACACGACATTCTTTATTTAAGGCTTACAGTTATATCGAATATTGGTGTTGTATTTAAAATGCGGTTCTACGAAATTAGGTTTTACTTTGCATTCGATTTACTTTTTTTACCTGTATTTCCTGTTTAACAACCAGAAAGGTTATGTGCGTGGCGTATGTTAGCTATACGCAGTCCTGTCAAAATTTGATCAAATATAATTTCGCTATAGACTTCGCTGAACGCAATAAAGTTAATAATTTTGTCGAGCTGGGGAGCCAATATTTTAGGAAGGCTAATTGCCAGCCAACACGGTAATTCATTTTATGCATAAAACAAGCCCTGTGGTGCGTTCGCGATAAATTGAATTTTCTCCTCACAAAAGTTTGCTTTCTATTTACAAAGGTTGTTAGAACGCGTAATGAGTTTTCATTGTGTGTTAATTGAGCGTGCAAGAATGCTTTTGCCTAATATAAAATTATCAGCATTTCAATAAAAAAAAATCGAATTAATATCTGAGACAATTAAACGTGAGGTACGAGATCTAACCTTCTTATTGCAAAGAAAACTTTTTGACTTAGAATAAATGATAAACTATTTATTTGTGCTGGCGGACGTTCCTGTCAGTAAATAGACATATTTTGCGCAATATATTTCGTTAATAAGTGTATGAAGCTAATAATCTACGTCTATATAAAGCATTTCGTTGAGCCCATTGCAATGTATAAAGTATAAAGAAATTCTTAGTTCATAATATTGACCGACGATTTGCTCAAAGATTAGTCACTAGTCTCTCTCCCTCCGTACCGTGAGTTAACTGGTCTTATCCGTAGAGCGAATATGGTGTAGAGCACGAATGCAAGTTACAGAGAACCCACACCCTGTGTTCCAACATTATGCTGATTTTATGCCAATAGCACTATCAAGAACAACGTGAGTAGGTTTTGAGTTTCGAAAACTGTTGATGTAAGTAGATGATTTGAGACACTCGTACACTCCTCCTCTATAGTCCATTCATGGTTACTGCCAACTTTCCGGAAGCATTGCTGAAGTTCGATTTTCAGACTATTGTTCCGCTTCATGTAACCAAAACTTAACGGAAGTCTAGAAAAGTACATCAAAGGGACACTGCACCGCATTCGTCCGCACTCAGTTTAATAATATTTTGCATGAGGAATATTTCTCACACGGCATTACCAACACACGTATTTTCTCCCTGTTTTTAAGTAAAAGTTCAATTTAACCAATAATAAGATAATTTTATATTTACTAAACTATAAAATACTTGAGATACATGGCATATTTATGAAACAACCAAATACGTAATGCATGGGGTGATCTTCCAAAAAGTGTAAAGATACCCCGAATATACTATAACTAGAGGCAGTGATATTTCGCGAAAAGATTTCGAGACAAGCTACAGTCCAAAGCACTGTAGGGTCGTCCAACTTCTTTGATTGGCTGAAAAATGTTCTGGCCCGTGTTAACAGTTTGCGCACGAATCACGAAGGTTCAGAGTCGGAGTTACTTAGTTCTGAGTGGCTTGGTCAAAGACGGACACGGCACCAGCAGCCAATGGAGGTATAACTACAGCTGAGGTGTGTATATAGTATTGAAGTCTACTGTGTGCTCCGATTTTTACGCGAAAAGTCACCGGCCCTAACTATAACCATAGTTTTAATGTAACCATAATATTTGTAAGTTGGTCAAACTATTTCGTACATATAAAAGGATGGGTCTGTTGAAAACTCAAATGCAAAGTGGAGTGGAGTGATTTGGGTGGCTCTTAACATCGAGGTCTTGAGAGCCGATTCAAATGTAAAGAAACACGTTCATCACTGCTGACCATGTCACGTTCACGGTTGCACTGGTGATGGCTGAGTGCATGCTGGGACGTGCGTAAATGACGAAAATCTGTCTATAGGCTGTTCAAGGTAAACTGAGTACTCTTTGAAAGCCCTGCTTAAAATCTGCATATACGCAAATTGTTTATTCTTAAATCACTAGTGAAATTAACACTGCCATGGGCCTGATCGCTTTATTCATGCGTCCGTCAAGTGAAACTGTGACATTATTAGGAAAATAAATATTTAATAAATTTGCACACGTATAAATATGCATTAAAAATATATTTTAGTATTCAAAAATATTTACCTAACACTTTTAATTAAACTGTAAGAAATGAAATTATTTTTCCTCCGTCGTTACCAACTTTATTAAACGCACGCCAGTCAGTTTTCCCGTTAAAATATATGCAGGTAGGGGCAGTGACATTTTTCAAAGGTTGATTATGTATGTGCATATTTTAAATTTTCACGTTATTGCTACTCCTTTTTTTAACTTGGCAGATCAACAGAGCTATAAAAAATTATCTCCAAAATATGCATAACAATTGACTTCAAATGTAGAATACGTAGTTATATGCGAACAGCAAGCACAACCCATCAGCGGGAGTTAAGCTTCTCTTTCGAACACAGAAACTGAGTTCGAGGTAGGTCTACTCCCTGCCGCTAGAGCGCATGTTTTAAACAAGCAATTGTAGTTATATTTGAATTCCTAGGAATATTAGTGAAAAATTATAAATACTGTATACATTCATTTTAGAAAATAATACATAAAAATGCAAAATTGCGGAACAGTTGTAATAGTAACTATATGCTCACAGATGCTCCTGAATGTAATGGAAATTAACACTAACTGTACGTGGTCATTGTGAAATGACACAGTCGAAGATGCACAATTACACTGAAAACAATATTGAGGCAACCACTCAATAGGCGCCGTTATGGCGCACGGTCTCATACTCTCTATTTAATGCAACTACACTGACTTTGAGTGTTTATACAATGACCTCGTAGCAGCAAATATACACAATTATATATTATAGTACAGGGAATGGGTGTGTTTTTACACATACACTGAAGAGTCAAAAAAGCCGTACACCTGCCTAATATTGTGTAGGGCCCCCGCGAGCACGCAGAAGTGCCACAAGACGACGCGGCACGGACTCGACTAATTTCTGAAGGTATGAAGGAGGCAATTCACACCTGCATCAATCCTGCAGGTCAGTCCACAAATCCATAGGAATGCGAGGTGGTGGTGATCTCTTCTGAACAGCAAGTTGCAAGACATCCCAGATATGCTCAATAATGTTCATATCTGATGATTTAGGTGGCCAATGGAAGCGTCTAAAGTCAGAAGAGTGTTCCTGGAGCCACTCGGTAGCAACTCTCGACGTGTGGGATGTCACATTGTCCTGCTGGAATAGTCCACGTCCGTCGGAATGCACAGTGAACATGAATGGGTGCAGGTGATCGGACAGGATGCTTACGTATCTGTAACCTGTCAGTCGTATCTAGACGTATCAGGGGTCCCATTTCACGCCAACTGCACACGTCCCATACCATGACAGAGCCTCCACCAGTTTGAACAGTTCCCTGTTGACATGTAGGGTCCATGGATTCATGAGGATGTCTCCATACCCGTACACGTCCATCCGCCGGATACAATTGGAAACGAGACTCGTCAGACCAGGCAACGTGTTTCCAGTCATCAACAGTCCAATATCGGTGTTGGCGGGCCCAGGCGAGGCGTAAAGCTTTGTGTCGTGCAGTCAACAACGGTAAACGAGTGGGCTTTCGGCCCTGAAAGCCCATATCAATGATGATTCGTTGAATAGTTCGCACGTTGGTGCATGTTGATGCCCCAGCATTAAAATCTGCGCCAATTGGAGAAAGCGTTACACGTCTGTCACGTTTAATTATTCTCGTCAGTCGCCGTTTGTCCCGTTCGTTCACTATCTTTTTCCGGCCGCAGCGATGTCGAAGATTTGATGTTTTACCGAATTCCCAATATTCACGGTACACTTGTGAAATTGTTTGTAGTACGAAAAAATCCACCTTTTATCGCTACCTCGGAGATGCTATGTCGCATATCTCGTGCGCCTACTATAACACCACGTTCAAACTCACTTAAATCTTGATAACCTGCCATTGTAGCAGCAGTAACCGAGCTAGCTGCCAACCGCATCGCGTTACTCTGATTGGTTCTATACCTCTGTTATTTGCATACGCACGCCTATACCAGTTTTTTTTGGCTTGCCAGTGTATTTCAAAATGTGTAGATTAACACCAACATTATATTAATTAAGCCATACATTAGTGTATTTTTACGCAAGTTGCAGTACTGCCCCACAACTCTTACTGAACACTATTTGGCACTGCTGTCTCCTTGAGTTTGGCAGGTGTTGAGTTACCAGGCAATCATCGGAGCTGGGAGGGATGGAGATTTGAATAGGATAGGCAGTTTCACAACAGACACATGCCAACAACCTACTCGCCCAAGAAATCATGCAGCAAATAATTTCTCTTACCTTAAACCATTTCTTCGATTCCGCTTATATTTCCATTATTCCTCCAGTTTCGCTGTTTGCGCTACTGTTTCCGACATCACTGTCACTGAGACTGTCCTGCAAGTTTTTAATCACCCTTGTGCTAGCAATGTCCATCAAACCGTAATTTTGGGGTATATTTGTCAAGTTTCTCCACATGTTTGCACTGCTTTTGCCTGTCATCCTTAGTAATGCTTTGCAATGCAGGATTTGTAAGTGCTACAATATCAGATGGCAACTGAGATAACATTATTACCAGTCACTCGGGATTCTATCAAACTCCAAATGTATTCTATGGGATTGAGATCACAGTGATACGGCAGCAATCTTACAATTTCGTGACCATGCGCGCGGAAAATGTTGTCAATGCGATACGGCACAGGATCACGATGCAGCTTCACTCGTTCTAGCAAATGGCATTTTCTCTCATTTTCAGAATATTCAATATTTTGAGTTTTTAGCCAGTCCCTGATAGTTTGCATAGTCGATGATGATGTGGGTGGTTTGTTTTCTTGAAGATAATGCTAAGTTTTATTGTCAAGGACAGTTATACATTTGGCTGGTAAGTTCGGTATAAGCTGCGTTTCACACCACTTTATGTACTTTATGAAATTTTCACCATTCGTTTTATTTGTGGTAGTCGCTATATGTTATTTTAGACTCGAAAATTAACAACGCTGCATCATTAAAACCTTCTTCACTTTCAGCATGTGCTATAATCCACCTCTGTTCAGCCCTATTATTTTTGTATACACCAGGAACCTCTTCATGCTACCAACATTTGCTTACAATGTAGTTTGGATAAATCCATGTTTCATCAATACACATTACAGGAAGCTTTTCGTCTCAAAGTCTTCCATTTTACCTCATCGTTCTCAAGTAGCGTGCACTATGTCATTCCTTTCCATTTTTTACCTCTCCTGTATTTATATTTTTTGAACCGGAATCCCATTTTCTTCAGAATTTTCCTTGGTGTTTTCCTGTTATCACAAAAGTCAATTTTTTCCCGAATGAACATCGCAGTTTCTCAATTGTAGGCACTTTTTTTTTCACTGTGAAAAACTTTTGCACAGTTATCCTCACTGCCCTACAGTTAAATGAGTCCAACTCTATCTTCCTGTTTGATGGGTTTCTCTTCTTGCCAGGTTTTGCCAGTTTAGTTCCTGTTTCCGTCGCGATAGGCCCTTCTTGTCTTATTTTCTTAATGAAACATTCGATTTTCCTGTTGCAGCCGCGGCTCATTTTGTAGCACAATTGACTGAAATTGTGACATGCCCTTTTTACTTTTCTTCATCAGAAAAATGTATCACTCTACGTTTTATTTTTCTTTATTTACTGTGCTCAGTTTTATTGCTTTTACGGTTAGCGGAAATTTTATAATTAATTAACACTAATGTACGTTTAATTATTATGAATAATCAGTGCATTATTGCATCTTTGGCTTTCGTGCTCGGCCCAAAAAAAAATAGATAAACTTAAAACTTAAATTATTTAGCATAATTTCATGAATTTTTAACGTGGAAGAATGCATACCAGCCTGTGTAATTAAACGCATGCGAATTAAATCTCACCCATAATCTACATTTTTGGCATAACTGTTTAATAATTTTGTAACATGTGTTGATAGCATGTTATTTTTTTCTTATATAATTTGCATGCGGGGTACCCCATTAAAGAAAAATTAAGCTAAATAAAAATAAAGTAAAAAGGAAAGAAAAACCAAAGTAATAATAGTGTAATAGTAAGAGGCCTTCAGTGCTTTGCTTTAAAATGATTGATATTTATGTAATATGAATATTTATTTGTTAATAATGTATTTTTTGTTATATTTATATTTCATTTACATTAATTTATTTCTGTAAAGCATGTACCTCACAAGAATGGCTGCAGTCCTTATATGAACAGGACTCACCTCGAAATTAAATTTTTTTTTATTTGCTAGAATGCATGTGTATAACTTGTACCTACAAACTCTTGATTACTTTGTGAAGGAAAGCGAACTGTTGCGTGCTCTGCATGTTAGCTAGTATTGCATGCGCTTAATGAAACCAAGGGTCCACGTTTGTACTACCTTTCTTGTTTCTCTTGTCTGCTGTGGTTAGAGCCATTCTTTTTTAAATAAAGTCTACCCCTATCTGAGAAAAATGGCTCGCCTAGCATATGCGTGAGGCAATAAGGGAAGTATTGGTACAAAGTAAGCAAATCGAATCGCTATCCGGGAGGCGGTGGTGTAGTGGTTAGACTTCTCGCCTTCCACCTAGGCGAACCGGGTTCGACTCCTGGCGGGGTTGCTTCCTTTTCGCATGTGGGAATCATGCCGGACGATACCGCTGGTGGGCAATTTTTCTCGGGATCTTCCATTTCCCCGCCCCTTCATTCCGGCGTTGCTCCTTGCTCACCTCGCTTCACTATCATCGGCTCTCAAGACCACGTTGTTAAGAGCCGCCCAACCTCTTGACTTAGGAGTTGCCATTACCGGCTGTGTGGCAGTTATGAGGAAAGTTCTGTGATTCGGAACAGCTATGGTGATGGAATGTATGCGTACAAAATTACCTTATTTTTCTTGATTAAAATTGAGACAGGCAACATTTCTTAGACCTCGTTTCAATATGGTAATTCTTAAATTGTTGTGTCAGATGTGATAACAGCGAGGCTATCTGTGATTGGCGTGTCATTACTATTTCACCGGAAATTCCCGAAATCTTTTACTCCTCGGTGCGTTTCGATTCAAGTTAGTTCTATTTTTTTTTATCCTGGAGCATATCGTCGTTGTTCATAACACCAGGGTCACCTCAAGAAGCTTTTACTCATTTTTATCACCTTGTCAAAAATAATGCGATTGCGCTGGAAATGAGAGCAAATTAGTTTAGAAGTTGTGCGGATGAAATAATATCATTACGCGCTCCCATTTGCGAAGGATTAATAAGTTTTCGGAATTCCGTCCGACAGCGAAAAAGTCTTCATGAAGTGTCACCTCGTTCTAACCTAAGAATAAATTATAGTGAGTATCCCTAAATTTTAAAAAGTGTATTTTATGGAGACTGCATTGTAAAATGGGCACTGATGTAACTAAATTGTTTTGATATACGGTATGTGGCTGCTTTCTTCATTCACTCCAACCTTGTTCTAGCAGGGACCTGTGTGTTTTTATCGAATGGCGAATTCCTTCAGAAGTTCAGAGTATATGAAGAGCCCGCAGCCCGTTAGATACCCCAGTGAACTGTTACCAGCGAAGATTCGTTTCCGGTTGGCTAGAAGAGATATAGTGAAGAAGAAGGGTTTAGCGCAAGGATGTAAAGAAAATTTTAAAGGACTTTCGCATTTATACTGGTCTTACATTGAATTTCTTTTTGTCTGATCATGCAATTGACAAACAGAATTTAGAGCATAAAATGNTAAAATGACTTTCGCATATATACTGGTCTTACATTGAGTTTCTTTTTGTCTGATCATGCAATTGACAAACAGAATTTAGAGCATAAAATGAGCAGTGACCTTGTCAAACGTACTGTATGTAGTTTAATGAGAGGAAAAAATAAACGTGTGAACATTACCTTTGGAATAATAATTTGTTCGTACATAAAGGTGTAACTTGTTTGTCTACGGAATATTATAATTAAATTTCATGCGAGGATATCAACATACATTATAAAAGACAGTTATAAGAACATTTTAAAAGTATTTTTTTTATAACTCCTTGCTTGTTTTATTTTTAGTTTCTTGGTTCACATTATTTTTGCTTACATAGAGCTTAAAGTAATGTCTGCAGTAGCAAAAGTTGAGCTATCGGTGAATAATGAAAAAAAATACGCCGTAAAAGGAATAAGGTTTATTCTTTCTTAATAAAATCGAATGTTACATGATAAATATTATTCATACAGAATTATTACCAATAGTTAGATATTTTAATAGGGGTGAACATCTCAAATCATAATGATGGGAAAAATCAAAACGGCTAATTGTAATGTTTATTTTTTCAGCTTCAATAATCACTTTAAATATTTATAAATTAATATCACGAAATGGCTTGTTATATGTCTGCATGTAAATTGAATAGAAAAACATTTGTGTAAACTGCTAAAAACAAAATATATGGCAATCTATTTGACCAAATACATTTAACAAGAACCATTTGTTAAATGCAAATAAAGTACACTTTGAAGCTTAGAGCATGCGGCAAGAAGAAATACATTGGTTGATACTATGAAGCGGAAAGGTATGTATAATAATTGGTAAATAAAGTTAGAGGCTGTTCGCGATAAACTGAGTACTGTTAAAAGTCTTACTTAAGATCTAAATGCACATTGTGTACTCTTCCCGCTAAATGTAAAATTAACATTGCCAGGGGTCTGAAAACTTTATTCATGCGTCGGTCAAGTGAAACTGTGAAATGATTAGAACAATATATATTTCACTTATTTGCTGAATCATACGCTTCATTCATTAAAAAATACAGAGACCAAAATTAATTATTTCATTATTCATAAATGTTAACCTGACACTTTCAATTCAACATTTAGACGTGGAACTGCTTTCGCTCCCCTGCGCCGTTACCAACTTTACCGGGCGCATGCCAGTCAGCATACCCATTAAAATATACACTGGAAAGCCAAAAAAACTGGTACACCTGCCTAATATCTTGTAGGGCCCCCGCGAGCACGCAGAAGTGCAGCAAGACGACGTGGCATGGACTCGACTAATGTCTGAAGGTACGCAGGAGGCAATTCACACCATGAATCCTGCAGGGCAGTCCACAAATCCATAGGAGTGCGAGGCGGTGGAGATCTCTTCTGAACAGCACGTTGCAAGGCATCCCAGATATGCTCAATAATGTTCATGTCTGGTGATTTAGGTGGCCAATGGAAGTGTCTAAAGTCAGAAGAGTGTTCCTGGAGCCACTCGGTAGCAACTCTCGACGGGTGGGGTGTCACATTGTTCTGCTGGAATTGTCCACGTCCGTCGGAATGCACAATGGACATGAATGGGTGCAGGTGATCGGACAGGATGCTTACGTATCTGTAACCTGTCAGTCGTATCTAGACGTATCAGGGGTCCCATTTCACGCCAACTGCACACGTCCCATACCATGACAGAGCCTCCACCAGTTTGAACAGTTCCCTGTTGACATGTAGGGTCCATGGATACATGAGGATGTATCCATACCCGTATACGTACATCCGCCGGATACAATTGGAAACGAGACTCGTGAGATCAGGCAACGTGTTTCCAGTCATCAACAGTTCAATCTCGGTGTTGGCGGGCCCAGGCGAGGCGTAAAGCTTTGTGTCGTGCAGTCAACAACGGTACACGAGTGGGCCTTCGGCTCCGAAAGCCCATATCAATGATGGTCCGTTGAATAGTTCGCACGCTGGTGCTTGTTGATGCCCCAGCATTGAAATCTGCGCCAATTGGAGAAAGGTTGCGCGTCTGTCACGTTTAATGATTCTCGTCAGTCGTCGTTTGTCCCGTTCGTTCACTATATTTTTCCGGCCGCAGCGATGTCGAAGATTTAATGTTTTACCGGATTCCCGATATTCACGGTACACTCGTGAAATGGTCGTACGCGAAAATCCAAATGTTATCACTACCTCGGAGATGCTATGTCCCATCTCTCGTGCGCCTACTGTAACACCACGTTCACACTCACTGAAATCTTGATAACCTGCCATTATAGCAGCAGTAACCGATCCAGCAACTTTGCCGGACGTNCTGCCATTGTAGCAGCAGTAACCTATCTAGCAACTTTGCCGGACGTTTGTTGTCTTATATAGGCGCTGCCGACCGCATCGCGTTACTCTGATTGGTTCCATACCTCTGTTATTTGCATACGCACGCCTATACCAGTTTCTTTGGCTCCCCAGTGTATACAGGTTGGGGCTGTGACTTTTTTCAAAGGTTGGTTTCAAAAGTGTTCAGTTAGCCGTTAACAGCCTATGCACAAATAGTTGATATTAAGACCAGAAAAGTGATTCGACGTCCTTGGGGTGAGTTAAGAAGTGGAGTTGAGAAAATGTAACGCGTTGCTTACACATTGGGAGTAGCGACTGCTCGTTGAGTCTAATATGTTACGTTTTTTATTTTAAAGTTGTATCAGGGATTTGAGTGAGTGAGTGAAGAGATTTGGGTGGCTCTTAGCATCGAAGTCGTGAGAACTGATGAGAGTAAAGCGAGGTGAGTATGGAGTAGCGCTGGCATGTACGGGTGGGGGAAATGGGAGATCCCCGAGAAAACCCGCCGATCAGCGGCATCGTCCGGCACAATTCCCAATTGCGAAAATCCTGGGGTGAGTCCGCCGGGAATCGAACTCGGGGTCGCCTTGGTGGGAGCTGAGCTTTAAAGCCGGTGCGCCACTGTGGCCCCGTCAGATGTGCAGCGAGGTACCCAACTTTGTAAACTGACATTCCTATATCTGCAGCTTGATACACAGAGAAAAAACATTTTGTTGAATCAAACGAAGTTTTTTTGGTGCAACCAAATAACTGTTTGTATAGGGGCAACGGAATATTTTGTATAACCAAATTATTTTGTTGTCCTTATTTGTTGCCCCAAACAAATATTTGGTTGGTGCAACTAAATATTTGTTTTGTTTTACCTACATTAAACCGATTTGGTTTATAAAAAATTTTTGAAGTATGATCGAGATTCTAACTTTGATCACCTGTGCTTTACCACCACGCCTTAGAAACCTCAGCTAAGTGACTCCTGGTGAAGCCGGAGTGTTTTTAATTACATACATTCAAACACTGGACAATGTGCGCAAATAAACGTTTCAATTTCACAGCTTTACTTTCTAGTTTCCCGTTGAAATTGTTTTATGAATATTTTTAAACCATCATTAAACATCAATAAATGCACTAACAGATACTGTTGCTATCCTGATTGTAACATAAATAAACGAACAAACTCTCGAGCTGTATTTTCAAACGAAGGCAATCAAATTACTGGCCAAACAAATATACACGGTTGATTCAATTAAATATTTTGCCAACAGTCTAATTTCTTTTGGCCCAAAACAGAGGTTTTGTCAATTCAAGCGTGAATTTGCTTAGATGAACAAAATTCATTTCGTTGCTTTTCAAGTCTTGTTTACTCAACAAATATTTTGTTGGGACAACTAAATATATTTGTGGCCCTATACAAGCAAATGTTTTGTTGTCTGTTCTCTCAGTGTAAGGAGTATATATAGTTCCCGTACTGAGTATAGGTTAAAAATTTCCATTACGGTTTAAGAAATTTACTGAAATATATTTTTTACAGTGTGTGAACTTAGTTTGCGAGCTGTAAGAAAACTACAGTCAAGAAAGAGAAATAAAGTATGTTATAATGTTCCACGTTTTTTTTTCTTCACATTTTTGAATCAAACCTTTGCAAATCACACTATGAATGGCGTGCTTGATTGTTTCCTAAATATTCCACCTATCACAAGTGCTTTATACTTGTGTTAACATAAAAGTACCTTATTTTCGGTTNTGATTGTTTCCTAAATATTCCACCTATCACAAGTGCTTTATACTTGTGTTAACATAAAAGTACCTTATTTTCGGTTAAATTTAACCTTTACTTATATTGTATCTATAAATTGTATTTCTATTGTAATTAATATGTATAAAACAGGGAGAAAATGGAGAAAATAGGTGTGAAACAAGGTAAAATATCATTACACTGAATGCGAGCGAATGTGGTGCGCTGTCCCTTTGGTGTAATTTTCTAGACTCGGTTAAGCTTTTTTTTGCATAAAGCGGAAGAATATTCTGGAAGTATAACTTGAGCAGGGCTTCAGAAAAGTGCGAAGTAGCCGTGGATGGCTTATAGAGTGCACTGCCAGCGATAGTCAGCGACGACAGAAAGACGAGCAGTGACTCGGGTCAGCTGATGTCGGAACAACTGGCTGGGCCACTCCACAGGGTGTTTGTACAGGCGCCAAAAAAAAGCAAGAGGACTTGACGAGGAAGAGCGCAAAAGACAAACACTCCAGGTCGGCGGGCGTGTCAGCTGAATCCCGCCAGGCAGCGCTGACGTCGAGTGCGTCTGAGCAATCACACCAGTTCTACATGGACGCTAAAATATTAGCTGTATCATGACTTACNCGCTGACGTCGAGTGCGTCTGAGCAATCACACCAGTTCTACATGGACGCTAAAATATTAGCTGTATCATGACTTACTTATATTAGTTATCTTAATGAACTAACCTCAATAAACAAACAAATTTTTCTTTTTTGAGAATAGTTTATTGGAGTTACTGAACTTAAGGAACCTTTTTTAATAATGCGAAATATATTATGTTGAATAAATGATAAAAATATAATGGATTAAATGGTTTATTTGTAAGAGAACGTACTTCATGCATTTTTTGTAAATGTAATGACTTTTCCAAATATAATGAATAATTTTTTGGAATTATTAAAAATATTATTTTATCAATACTTAAAAAAAAAGTATTGAAAATAAGCTTTTTAAAAGTTAGTAGTGCGGACGTATTTTCTGTGCATTTGTTGTTTGCGCGTTTACGCGTATGTCAACAAATAAATATACTGAGCATGTGACTTCTTGCCATAAAATATAGAAACCAATTATCTAAGCCCACACAGTTTTGTTTTTATCATATAAAGCGTATTCTAAAACAAAATATCGTGAACATGGTAGAAATATATCATTTCTAGAGCTTGCGTGCGCAGTTTCCTTACGGGGTACAAGGAAAGTAAAACCGCGCAGCCGTAGTTCAATATATGGGTTTTCAGCGCGTGCAATAAAGTTCCACTGGTGCAGAACTTATTTGCACAGGAAAGCGTGGCGACAGAAGCACTGCACGTCGGTTCCAGAGCCTTGCACGTGTTGTTGTCGCCCTTATCGCCGTGCCTCGAACGTGGAAAAAAAAAAAGTCTTAGACCCAT
>NQII01001896.1:298224-311785 GCA_002778355.1 Clitarchus hookeri | reverse complement strand
AGGTTGGACACTTGAGGTGGTGTGGCAGTACTATGCTATAGTAACCGAGCCCAACCTTCTTACCGATTTCTTGAAAGGATGGGTGAAGCATCTCTTATAGCCTCTCAACATCCATGGCAACCCAAGGCTTCTCGTGCCACCCCCCTTTAAATGAATTGGGCTCTACCGCCCGGTCCCTATGGAAATCAGCTTCCTAGTGGCTGTATAGGGGTATCTGCCGCGATGGCTTGGGCCGATAGCTAGTACCAAGGCCCGACCACTTGGCGGGGTGTTGGACCTCTTGGCACTCAGGCCACTGGGGCCCAAAACAGGAATTTCCCTGTGAAGAAATTCTAGGATGGTAAAGGACGCGTGTCCGGTGTCAGCGGAGCCCAGCCTTATGGGCGGCGTGGCGATCACGGCACTCGGTGAAGAAACCAAGGGTATAAAACCTGATCATGATGACGGCACCCACCTGTTTCAGAGGGACCCCACGTCTCCCTGCCCGTGGGTGGGGCTCTGGCGATCGGGCACTGGAAAACCCATACCTGCCATGGAAAATAAGAGGTAGCACGGGATGATCTGTTTGGCCCATCCGGAGGTACTCTCTGGTGTACGGATCAGGTGAGGTTGGACTCGTGCTGGCAGTGGTTGACTCTGCATGCTGGAGGAGGCTCGGAGAGATTCCCCCTCTTGTTGAAGAGCCCGGCATGAGCAGACATGCTCCGGGAGCGTCCCCGAGATGACGTAAGGGGTGTGGGTAGTGCTCCGGCCAGACAACACGCTTGGTAAACTGAGTGCTAGGATATCAGGCCTTGTGGTAGGACATACTCGGTGCGATCTGGTAAATCAGATCGGGGCTACGCTCGGTGCGGCCTGATGAAAGGTCGGAGCAACGGGTTTGGTCAATTTCGGAAAGCGCTGGTCATGTCTACGATGAGAGGGCGTGATCCCTCTTCCCCGCCTACTGGGAGGCCGGGGTGCGGGATGGCCTCGTGGCTAAGAGCGCCCCGTTAACAAATAAAAGCACAACTTCGGTTGTGATCACATGTGACATGTCAGTTCCACGTGCTGCTCTGTTTAGTACATGTGCACACCAGCCTGAAGTTCAATTGCCACGCACATCTTGAGGCATACTGGGCAAAGGAGCGCAGCGAATGCAAGTTGCTTGTTAGAGATGCCATGGCCATGCGTCAGCCCACCTTGGACCTTCAAGTCGCATCAAACACTGTTCAATAGCTATATCTAGTGTAGTTTTCAATCTCGCACCAAACTTTGGAAGTAACCAAGACAATTATTTAAGGAATATATATATATATATTTCAAGAGGTATTTGAGACAAAATGGTTCAAAGAAGAATAAATTCCATGACCACTCATCATGCTCCTCAGAGAGGTACGGCCGTAGATTAATAACGGAGATAGACTAATTTCCGTATCGTACACGTGTTGTGAGTTGCCAGCACTGCTGTCAAAACCACGCGGTAAAACACTTAGTTTTTCGACCCACTCATTCTTCCATAAAGAAAAATATTTACTCTTACTTGAATGTACCATAGTTGCAATGAAAACTCCGTCAGGTGAATTACACTGAAGAAGTTTTTAAAACTCTTTTACGTAAAAGTAACGCGTGTACCTTGACTTCAAGAGACGCAGTGTAAAAAAATCGTTTTTTATTGGGGCTCAAAAACGTGTTACTGCGTAGGTGGCATGTATTGAAGTCGTAATTTTATCTCTACGGGCACGTGAGTGGAATGGATATATTTGGGCAGCAAGGGTGGGGGAAACGGGATATCCCGAGTAAATCCACCAATTTCCACTTGCGAAAATCCAGGCGTGACCTGGCCGGAGATTGAACCCGGTTCGTCCCGGTGGGAGGCGAGCAGCCTAACCGCTCAGCCACCTCGGCCCTTAAAAAGTAGCTTCCATCATAAAATGTTACATATGACTTTTCAGCTTGAAAAAGTATTGAAGCCAGCAGAAGAGACCTTTGGAATTTAGTATGTTGTTCAGCACAATAAGTAGAACATTTGCGCCTTTTTTAAGATCTGCCATATTTTTAGAAGGTATAAACGAAAAATGCGTGGGCTGTTAGCCACATTTACTCTTGCCCCTCGTTGGAGCCTTCGGGCTTTTGTCTACTTCTTTTTGCACTTTCATGTTTTCCCCATCGCTTTCTTGGCTTTGATGGTATTCCTCCCATGAACAGTTAGTTAACCTATGAATTTTAAATTCACATAAATATGAAAAATTACCATCAACCATAACTTAGGTAGAGCTTATTAATTTACTCTCATATTATTTAATTAGGCGTTTTTAGCGCGCGCGAACAGCGACAAGAACTTAGTGGGTGAACAATAGATATCAAGGAAAGGGAAAGGAATTTTGTATTTTTTAAGTAGTGCTGTCAGTAGTAATTATACAAACTCGGGGCTTTTCTGAAGGAAACGTCTGGGCATCATGAAAGCTGCATAACTTTTGCAAAACTTTCCTAGTTTTTCATGTGATGTCATATTAACTGACAATTAATCGGAAGAGTCTTGTTACATTTACTAATATAGTTATACATAATTGTTTAGTTTTGTATAATGTCTTTATTTTGGCAGATACCACATACATTCACTACTCACGAAAATAAATATAAATAAATTACAGAGACGGAATTAACCAGTTACATAGCTTGACTTGGCGGAAGTTCCATATTCATGCAGTTTTTAATTTACCAACTATTCATATCTGCCATAAAGCTAGAAAGAGAAAAATCTTGAAATCAAAATAAATTTTTGGGGGGCAAGGGCAACTAATAGTTTCTCAATAAGGTAGGTATCTCCTAGCGTTATAAATCAAACTGCATGGACAGGGAACTTGGATGGAGGTCGCAACCTTTGTTACCAGCGTTTTCTTACCCTCATAAACTCCAATACTTCTCACGATTTANAAACTTGGATGGAGGTCGCAACCTTTGTTACCAGCGTTTTCTTACCCTCATAAACTCCAATACTTCTCACGATTTAAAACAGAGAGCACGTGATTTATTCCAGACAAAATTACTTCAGACATAAACAGTATTTTTATCTGAGGTCTTCATTTACTTTTAGAATTACATACTATAGTCAATTCACGGTTACTGCCAACTTTTCTGAAGCCCTGCTAAAGTACTACTTTCAAGATATTCCTCCGTCTCATGCAAACAATGCTTAACCAAGACTAGAAAATTACACTAAATGGACTACGCACTGCATTCGTGAGCACTCTGTGTAATAATATTTTGCATAAGAACTATTTTTTACTAGCCATTACAAACACACATATTATCTCTCCAATTTTATTCATATTAATTATAAATATTATAATTTATCGGTAAAATATAGGCAAAAAAATCAATTTAAACAAAAAATAAGATAGTTTAATGTTAATAAAAGTATAAAATACTTGTCATNCCTTGGACCTTCAAGTCGCATCAAACACTGTTCAATAGCTATATCTAGTGTAGTTTTCAATCTCGCACCAAACTTTGGAAGTAACCAAGACAATTATTTAAGGAATATATATATATATATATATATATATATATATATATACTTCAAGAGGTATTTGAGACAAAATGGTTCAAAGAAGAATAAATTCCATGACCACTCATCATGCTCCTCAGAGGGGCACGGCCGTAGATTAATAACGGAGATAGACTAATTTCCGTATCGTACACGTGTTGTGAGTTGCCAGCACTGCTGTCAAAACCACGCGGTAAAACACTTAGTTTTTCGACCCACTCATTCTTCCATAAAGNTACGGCCGTAGATTAATAACGGAGATAGACTAATTTCCGTATCGTACACGTGTTGTGAGTTGCCAGCACTGCTGTCAAAACCACGCGGTAAAACACTTAGTTTTTCGACCCACTCATTCTTCCATAAAGAAAAATATTTACTCTTACTTGAATGTACCATAGTTGCAATGAAAACTCCGTCAGGTGAATTACACTGAAGAAGTTTTTAAAACTCTTTTACGTAAAAGTAACGCGTGTACCTTGACTTCAAGAGACGCAGTGTAAAAAAATCGTTTTTTATTGGGGCTCAAAAACGTGTTACTGCGTAGGTGGCATGTATTGAAGTCGTAATTTTATCTCTACGGGCACGTGAGTGGAATTGATATATTTGGGCAGCAAGGGTGGGGGAAACGGGATATCCCGAGTAAATCCACCAATTTCCACTTGCGAAAATCCAGGCGTGACCTGGCCGGAGATTGAACCCGGTTCGTCCCGGTGGGAGGCGAGCAGCCTAACCGGTCAGCCACCTCGGCCCTTAAAAAGTAACTTCCATCATAAAATGTTACATATGACTTTTCAGCTTGAAAAAGTATTGAAGCCAGCAGAAGAGACCTTTGGAATNGCTTCCATCATAAAATGTTACATATGACTTTTCAGCTTGAAAAAGTATTGAAGCCAGCAGAAGAGACCTTTGGAATTTAGTATGTTGTTCAGCACAATAAGTAGAACATTTGCGCCTTTTTTAAGATCTGCCATATTTTTAGAAGGTATAAACGAAAAATGCGTGGGCTGTTAGCCACATTTACTCTTGCCCCTCGTTGGAGCCTTCGGGCTTTTGTCTACTTCTTTTTGCACTTTCATGTTTTCCCCATCGCTTTCTTGGCTTTGATGGTATTCCTCCCATGAACAGTTAGTTAACCTATGAATTTTAAATTCACATAAATATGAAAAATTACCATCAACCATAACTTAGGTAGAGCTTATTAATTTACTCTCATATTATTTAATTAGGCGTTTTTAGCGCGCGCGAACAGCGACAAGAACTTAGTNGTAGAGTTTATTAATTTACTCTCATATTATTTAATTAGGCGTTTTTAGCGCGCGCGAACAGCGACAAGAACTTAGTAGGTGGACAATAGATATCAAGGAAAGGGAAAGGAATTTTGTATTTTTTAAGTAGTGCTGTCAGTAGTAATTATACAAACTCGGGGCTTTACTGAAGGAAACGTCTGGGCATCATGAAAGCTGCATAACTTTTGCAAAACTTTCCTAGTTTTTCATGTGATGTCATATTAACTGACAATTAATCGGAAGAGTCTTGTTACATTTACTAATATAGTTATACATAATTGTTTAGTTTTGTATAATGTCTTTATTTTGGCAGATACCACATACATTCACTACTCACGAAAATAAATATAAATAAATTAGAGAGACGGAATTAACCAGTTACATAGCTTGACTTGGCGGAAGTTCCATATCCATGCAGTTTTTAATTTACCAACTATTCATATCTGCCATAAAGCTAGAAAGAGAAAAATCTTGAAATCAAAATACATTTTTGGGAGGCAAGGGCAACTGATAGTTTCTCAATAAGGTAGGTATCTCCTAGCGTTATAAATCAAACTGCATGAACAGGAAACTTGGATGGAGGTCGCAACCTTTGTTACCAGCGTTTTCTTACCCTCATAAACTCCAATACTTCTCACGATTTAAAACAGAGAGCACGTGATTTATTCCAGACAAAATTACTTCAGACATAAACAGTATTTTTATCTGAGGTCTTCATTTACTTTTAGAATTACATACTATAGTCAATTCACGGTTACTGCCAACTTTTCTGAAGCCCTGCTAAAGTACTACTTTCAAGATATTCCTCCGTCTCATGCAAACAATGCTTAACCAAGACTAGAAAATTACACTAAATGGACTACGCACTGCATTCGTGAGCACTCTGTGTAATAATATTTTGCATAAGAACTATTTTTTACTAGCCATTACAAACACACATATTATCTCTCCAATTTTATTCATATTAATTATAAATATTATAATTTATCGGTAAAATATAGGCAAAAAAATCAATTTAAACAAAAAATAAGATAGTTTAATGTTAATAAAAGTATAAAATACTTGTCATACATGCGCTATTCAGGAAAAAACCAGACAAGTTTGGGATAGGGTGATTTTTTGAAAGGTTTGGTTAAAAAAGTGTGAAGAAACCGTGAATGGACTATACTTATTACGTAGACTGTAGTCATGTAACTGGAAAACTGCGAGCGTAGGAGGGTCGAAATGAGGTAGGGTGGAAGGGGTGGTTACGGCCCATTATTATCGGTGTACGTACAACCCCATAAAATCTGCTCGGTGCAGTAATTGACCTCGTTTGCCCCCGCTGGTGTTACTAGCGGGAAGTTTCTTTCACTTAGGGAAGTTTATTTGCCGAACGCAAGCCCTGCCACTCTAAGATTGCATAACTCACCAAAAATTGATATGAATATTGTGTGGCTGTAAGAAAAATTCTAAAAAAAAAAAAAAAAAAATTAGAATCAAAGTTTGTTACATATATTATAAATATCATTATTCGTTTTAATAACACGCATGCCATGACATATGAATCCTGTCTTTTATTTCCTGGCTAAATAAAACTATTTAAAAGGTAATTTCCATGCATGATTTTACTGGCACACACTACTATGTATATTTTTTTACAATTTTTGTTTTTGAATATATACTCAACCTTAATCATCCCGGCAAAAGGTGGCGTTTTAATGCACCAGGTGCCACTGTAGTTAGTAAATTTCCCTTCTGTATGTAAAGAAATCTTTTTAACCTAAGGTAGAAACTACATTTAGCTAAAGTGCTTGTTTATATGAAGTTTCCAAATTAAAAAATATCACCTATATTTCATTTCTGTGCCGGAAACTGCATTCTTAAGCAAATGTAATTTTTGTAAAAGTAGTTTGGTACCAAATACGTAACCTCGTTTTAATCCAGAATAATTTACACATAAGTAAATGAAAAATGTTAGTACGTTAATGCCTCTATCGTTAAGTATATTGAATTCTTCTAAATGGTTGTGATTGAATAGCTCCCTCTTTTCTGTAAGAGTGAATTGTTTTCTGCATTACGTAACAACATTTCGCTTCAAGAATTCGCCGTTAAATAAAAAAAAAGTAGCAAATCTCTTATTTTCTTTTTCTCCCAGAATGCTACCTTTACTCCCTTCACTTTGTAATCCCGGGATTTAGAACCGGACATTCAGTTTCAACCAATGCCCCTAAACAGGGGCTTAACTAAACAACTTCTCGCTTGGCACTTATAGCAAGCGGAAGTTTAGGAATATTAAAAGTAAAACAGGTTCTGAGTAGTGATAGAACACAAAGGATTACAAATGTAAAAAAAAATCGAGGGGGTAATATTTTACTACCTTTTATTGAAATAAGTGACCAACATTTAAAAACAGCTAACGTCAGACCTGAAAGAGGTGGCAACTAGAACAATCAGGACCGAAGAAGTAGTTAATTCAATTTGAAGGATCTTATAGAAAATTTACGAGTCAACGAAGAAAATATTTCTCTCCTGTATCTCTTTTACAAGGGTTAAAAGAAATATTCCCTTAGGTTACTCATATATTGTTTGTTGCAGGTGGTAGGGATGGTCCAGTAAAATTTGACTTCTAAGGGGAATTTCTTGTAAACATTTGAACTCTTTCAGACCAACTTTCATTTACGGTTTCAGGCGTTGCAAACAAAATGTGTTATGATGCGTGCTGTACTTAAGTTGACACAAAACTTGTTTCGTTGTCACAGCCAATGAGCTGTAGGCTATATGTTTGGGTACAGTAATGTGAGCCAATTATATGCTCGACCGGTAACACGGTTTGCGAATCATTTACCCGCAGGTAAGATTATTGGTCATTGAGCTTCGCAGTGTGCGGTGCAGGTTTTTAAGGCCCGAAGGCCAGCAGACCCTCCATCCTCCCGCATTGAAACTGTACTCTGATGAGTAAGGCAATGCACGGCACTTTCTCCTCTTGGTCTCTTCGGGCCATTCACATTTCCAAGTTGCCGTTACACGGTATTCTACCGGTTTTCTCTCTTAAAAACCTGTCCTCCTCGCCAATCTAGAATACTCCGACTTACTTTTTGCAAGCCTTTACCTGAGTACCCTATTATGGGTCATCAGAATTTTGCCTGTTCCATTCATCAAACTCCTCCAATATTCTGCGAATTCTGGTGGCAAACTCATCCCAGAGTTTGTGGAATTGTTTGTTTTCCATAGATGTTTCAATTCCCATGTGAATGCCCATCTCTTCCACTTTTACTTCCATCCAGTTCCTTACGCCTTCTGTCTTGAGACATTCGGTGATGACGTGTTGCACGGTGTCGTCGACTCCACGTACTTCGCACAGTGGGGAGTGCACGAGCCGCAGGCTGTGAAGCTTCGCTTTGAAGTTCCCGTGTCCAGTAAGCAGCTGCATAGCAGTGCGCAGTGCAAACCAAAAATGACCTAGACGTGCGCAACGTACACAAATGTGTGCACTGGGTCTGAATTAGTTAAACGCCTCAAGGTCACGCCTGGCCGTAATGAAGAATTGCGACGGATCGTTACATAATTGCGATACGCACTCTCGGGTATAGTCTATTCGCAGTACCTTCGCAATTTTAGAATCCAACCTTCGAAAAATAACCCCATTTATGACGTGTTTTGTTGTTTTCCTAAATATGTAATATATCACAGACGTTTTACATTTCAGTTGACATAAAAGTATGTTATTTTTGCTTGATTAAAAAATTTACTTCTATTTTATCGGTAGATCATAATTTTTCCGTTTATAACTAATATGAATCAAAACAGGGAGAACATGTGTTTGTTGTTAATGCCTTGTAAGAAATGGTTATTATGAAAAATGTTACTAAACTGAGTGCGCACGAATGCGGCGCTTTGTCCCTCTGGTGAAATTTTCTATACTTTTGTAAGCTTTCTTTGCATGGTGTGGAGGAATAGCCTGATAGTAGAACTTTCGCAGGGCTTCACAAAAGTTGGAAGTAACCATGAATTGACTATAGGAGAATTTCATGCAAATTATATCGATATTATTACACACGAAGAAAGCCAATCGATTAAACTAGAGATGCGAATTTTTTCTTTTTTTTTTTCCCTTGCTGTTTTTGCAATTTTACTGTTTGACTATATGTAATAGGACAAAAGTAAAACGTGGCGGCAGTAGATAAGACTGCAAGGATCAGCAAGTACTGAAAATTGTCGTCCATGAAATTATGGGAACTACATTTTTACATTATAATGTACTTATGGGTTATAATTCAAAGCATTTATTAAAAGGTTACTACTCCACAAACATTTTTTTCCCCTCAAAGTTACTGTTCTCTCGTGTTTGTAAATTGAAACACNTTCCCCTCAAAGTTACTGTTCTCTCGTGTTTGTAAATTGAAACACTTTGTCTAAAAATTAACAAAAAATTGTATTTTTCTTTTCGGTATAACTTGGTAGTGTATACATTCCTACTGAATTTAACGCAGGTTTAATTATTATCANTAATTTCCATGCATGATTTTACTGGCACACACTACTATGTATATTTTTTTACAATTTTTGTTTTTGAATATATACTTAACCTTAATCATCCCGGCAAAATGTGGCGTTTTAATGCACCAGGTGCCACTATAGTTAGTAAATTTCCCTTCTGTAGGTAAAGAAATCTTTTTAACCTAATGTAGAAACTACATTTAGCTAAAGTGCTTGTTTATAGGAAGTTTCCAAATTCAAAAATATCACCTATATTTTATTTCTGTGCCGGAAAGTTATCAGGTGGAAATCAACTGCATTCTTAAGCAAATGTAATTTTTGTAAAAGTAGTTTGGTACCAAATACGTAACCTCGTTTTAATCCAGAATAATTTGCACATAAGTAAATGAAAAATGTTAGTACGTTAATGCCTCTATCGTTAAGTATATTGAATTCTTCTAAATGGTTGTGATTGAATAGCTCCCTCTTTTCTGTAAGAGTGAATTGTTTTCTGCATTACGTAACAACATTTCGCTTCAAGAATTCACCGTTAAATAAAAAAAAAGTAGCAAATCTCTTATTTTCTTTTTCTCCCAGAATGCTACCTTTACTCCCTTCACTTTGTAATCCCGGGATTTAGAACCGGACATTCAGGTTCAACCAATGCCCCTAAACAGGGGCTTAACTAAACAACTTCTCGCTTGGCACTTATAGCAAGCGGAAGTTTAGGAATATTAAAAGTAAAACAGGTTCTGAGTAGTGATAGAACACAAAGGATTACAAATGTAAAAAAAAATCGAGGGGGTAATATTTTACTACCTTTTATTGAAATAAGTGACCAACATTTAAAAACAGCTAACGTCAGACCTGAAAGAGGTGGCAACTAGAACAATCAGGACCGAAGATGTAGTTAATTCAATTTGAAGGATCTTATAGAAAATTTACGAGTCAACGAAGAAAATATTTCTCTCCTGTATCTCTTTTACAAGGGTTAAAAGAAATATTCCCTTAGGTTACTCATATATTGTTTGTTGCAGGTGGTAGGGATGGTCCAGTAAAATTTGACTTCTAAGGGGAATTTCTTGTAAACATTTTAACTCTTTCAGACCAACTTTCATTTACGGTTTCAGGCGTTGCAAACAAAATATGTTATGATGCGTGCTGTACTTAAGTTGACACAAAACTTGTTTCGTTGTCACAGCCAATGAGCTGTAGGCTATATGTTTGGGTACAGTAATGTGAGCCAATTATATCCTCGACCAGTAAGACTGTTTGCGAATCATTTACCCGCAGGTAAGATTATTGGTCATTGAGCTTCGCAGTGTGCAGTACAGGCTTTTAAGGCCCGAAGGCCAACAGACCCTCCATCCTCCCGCATTGAAACTGTACTCTGATGAGTAAGGCAATGCACGGCACTTTCTCCTCTTGGTCTCTTCGGGCCATTCACATTTCCAAGTTGCCGTTACACGGTATTCTACCGGTTTTCTCTCTTAAAAACCTGTCCTCCTCGCCAATCTAGAATACTCCGACTTACTTTTTGCAAGCCTTTACCTGAGTACCCTATTATGGGTCATCAGAATTTTGCCTGTTCCATTCATCAAACTCCTCCAATATTCTGCGAACTCGGGTGGCAAACTCATCCCAGAGTTTGTGGAATTGTTTGTTTTCCATAAATGTTTCAATTCCCATGTGAATGCCCATCTCTTCCACTTTTACTTCCATCCAGTTCCTTACGCCTTCTGTCTTGAGACATTCGGTGATGACGTGTTGCACGGTGTCGTCGACTCCACGTACTTCGCACAGTGGGGAGTGCACGAGCCGCAGGCTGTGAAGCTTCGCTTTGAAGTTCCCGTGTCCAGTAAGCAGCTGCATAGCAGTGCGCAGTGCAAACCAAAAATGACCTAGACGTGCGCAATGTACACAAATGTGTGCACTGGCTCTGAATTAGTTAAACGCCTCAAGGTCACGCCTGGCCGTAATGAAGCATTGCGATGGATCGTTACAGAATTGCGATACGCATTATCGGGTATAGTCTATTCGCAGTACCTTCGCAACTTTTAGAATCCAACCTTCGAAAAATAACCCCATTTATGACGTGTTTTGTTCTTTTCCTAAATATGTAATATATCACAGACGTTTTACATTTCAGTTGACATAAAAGTATGTTATTTTTGTTTGATTTAAAAATTTACTTCTATTTTATCGGTAGATTATAATTTTTCCGTTTATAACTAACATGAATCGAAACAGGGAGAAAATGTGTTTGTTGTTAATGCCTTGTCAGAAATGGGTTATTATGAAAAATATTACTAAACTGAGTGCGCACGAAGGCGGCGCGTTGTCCCTCTGGTGCAATTTTCTATACTTTTGTAAGCTTTCTTTGCATGGAGTGGAGGAATAGCCTGATAGTAGAACTTTCGCAGGGCTTCACAAAAGTTGGAAGTAACCATGAATTGACTGTAGGAGAATTTCATGCAAATTATATCTCGCAGACAAGATCGATATTATTACACACGAAGAAAGCCAATCGATTGAACTAGAGATGCGAATTTTTTNCCTTGCTGTTTTTGCAATTTTACTGTTTGACTATGTGTAATAGGACAAAAGTAAAACGTGGCGGCAGTAGATAAGACTGCAAGGATCAGCAAGTACTGAAAATTGTCGTCCATGAAATTCTGGGAACTACATTTTTACATTATAATGTACTTATGGGTTATAATTCAAAGCATTTATTAAAAGGTTACTACTCCACAAACATTTTTTCCCCTCAAAATTACTGTTCTCTCGTGTTTGTAAATTGAAACACTTTGTCTAAAAATTAACAAAAGTTGTATTTTTCTTTTCGGTATAACTTGGTAGTGTATACATTCCTACTGAATTTAACGCAGGTTTAATTATTATCAANTTGTATTTTTCTTTTCGGTATAACTTGGTAGTGTATACATTCCTACTGAATTTAACGCAGGTTTAATTATTATCAATAACTAATTATTATGTTTTTCCCCAACATGTGTGCTAAGTAGCAACATCGACGTCATTGTGCAATAATATAGGAAAACTTTAAGGTACTGTTACCCCTTAAACTTAACGTGACTCTGAGTGAGGAAAGTAGTACGGTTATCTTCCTTCGGGGACGCAGGATTTCAGGAGTAGAATCAAGGATCCGTCCGCCATAACGTCACAAACGTTATCAGCGGCCTGGGATGACCGTTTTACCGACAAAATCAATAGTTTTGCCCCAAAAATCACTTCAGAAATCAATTATTTTACCCAAAAATAATTTTATCCCCTTCGACATTTTTCTCCCCCCCCCCTTTTTTTTTCAAACCCTCCTAAATGTTTAAAATATTGTGAAAAAAGTGCTAGCTCCTCAATGTGGTTGACTGATTCCTCATTGTGGCTGAGGTATCCCGAACATCAGCCACAATAAAGAATCTNGCTAGCTCCTCAATGTGGTTGACTGATTCCTCATTGTGGCTGAGGTATCCCGAACATCAGCCACAATAAAGAATCTCAGAAACTAATAAATAAAAATAAATTAAAAAATATTTTTTTAATTTAAAAGATTTTTATAATTAAAATTTTTTATGGCGTAAGTATTGAGTTTTATGTCACCGGACTCGTATTTTCAAGGCGCATACGATCGTGATATGTCGTATATGGCGTAGTTTGTATGTAACTAACAAACTTCAGAATTATACAATACGAAAATGNCGTATATGGCGTAGTTTGAATGTAACTAACAAACTTCAGAATTATACAATACGAAAATGTTCTAACTTGTCAAAACAACAGTATGCACATTACGAATGACTTCATTACATTTTAAAGGAAATATTTGCCAATTTGACGGACCAAATTGCGTATTTTTTACCTCTCATTTAGCATTTAATTTTTGTAGTGTGTATTTAACCGTATTTTTATAGGTAATTATTTTTCAGCTTATTATGATTAACGACGAAATTGCAAATATAATAAAATTTGACTGCTCTCGTATGTTTGTACATATATGGAAGTCACTAAACAATGACATGTTTAACATTATTACGGTCTAACTGCAAAATCACTGTACCGGTTATTTTTATTCTTTTTTTGCGTTTTCTGTCGGGGAAATATTTAAAACAAACTAAAAACACAGCGCTCGTATGGAAGAAAATAAAAGTAGTACATGCTAGAATCCCTTTTTTATTTACTACAGCAATTCATTTTTAAAAATACCAACTGTTATAAATTCAACACATGTTGATTGTGACATGCTAGTTTGTAGTCCGCATCGATCATCGTTATT
>NQII01001896.1:281792-295260 GCA_002778355.1 Clitarchus hookeri | reverse complement strand
ATTGGAAACCAGGAAGGGGGGGGGGGGCGGAGATGAAGCTCGCAGATTTTTTTGGGTTGCTGTGTCAAGATTACTGGTGAAATGAGAAGGGCGAGTTGAACCTCGTAATACGGCTAACTTAATCTCCGGAAAAGTTCCCAGAGATGGCGGCTGCAATTTTTCGTGGGTACTGAATAAAAAATGAAGGGGACTGTTAAGCCCTGATATCCTGTCAACTGTAACTGCTGTGCAGTCCCTGGAAATTTATTGCTGAGTACGAAATGGTCCACCGCTGAAAATGGTGCCGAAATAGGATCTGCTAATGACAAATGATTAATCAATCAGACTTCGAAATCAACGTAGATCGCTCTGCTGATAGAACCAGCGTTCTAGATTTTCTATCCGAGATCATGTGACCATTCGTGTTAACTTCACACTCTTCTGAAGCACTGCCATAGTTATACTTTCAGAATATTCCTCCGCCCCATGCAAACAAAGCTTAGCCGAGTCTAGAAAAGTACCCCAAAGGGACAACGCATCGCATTCGTATGCTCTGAGTGTAATAATATTTTGCAAAAAAACCTTTTATTACTAGGCATTAACAACACACCTATTTTCTCTCTGTTTTTATTCTTATTAGTTATAAATGCAATATTATAGTTTATAAATAAAATGTAAGTGAATGTTCAATCTAACCAAAAATAAGGCACCTATTTATGAAACAACCAAGCACGCCATACATGGGGCAATTTTTCAAAGGGTTTCGTTAAAAAAAAAGTATGAAGAAACCGCAGATAGACTATATAGTTTATTTTCGTGAATATTTCAAATGAAATCACTTAACCTATAAGTCGGCAGGTTTGGAAACCTAATATACATTAGATGAAGGGAAGGTATGTAAAAACAACGCATATGCAGTCTTCTGTGCTAACAACATTCCCGCTCACAAATCAATTAAAATAGGGCTCTTTGATAGCAACGAATTCACTGAGGGAATAAAATGAGGAAATGGCCTTAAAATATACTTCTTTTCTGAAGCTTTTATCCATTTTAGGTAGAAAGAAACTAGAGTACCTGCAGGGCGACTTTGAAGATTAATCGAATGAACTAGCGCCTCAAGGCTTAAAATAATAAACAGACGTTGTTTCCTCATGGTGCAGTTACAACCATAGTAATTTCAGCTCTAAACTTCCATTTCACTGTGAAATGCCATTAGCAAATCACAGTGGGAGCTGTCTGTAAAATTTCATGCGTGTACACGGTAAGTATGTTTTCAGATATTTCAGCCAGAAAACGGTTTTTGGACATTTTGTTTGTCTTTGGGATAGAAATTGTATTAGGGGAAATATCTTCTTAATCTTATTCACAATACTTATTTTGAAGTAAGGCTTGCTTATGCACTAAGATACATTTTTTACTTGGTAGGGCAGGCATATGGCGACGTGTGTCAAGAAAAGCGACATTTATATACATATATCAATTAAAAGTGTATCTTATTGGTGTGGCGCGGTATTGAAAAAAATCTTAAATTAAGTGATAATAGTGGTATTGATCATATTTACACACTGTTTTATTTATCACGTTTCGTCACCGTTTTAATGTAGATTTAATATAAGCAAGAATATGAATCAGTGTGATTTAATTACACGCTGTTCAATTTTCCTCGTTTATGACGCGATCTTTCATTAAAATTATTTCAATTCTATTATGCATGTTATTTTGGCCGTCCGATCTATTTTCTACTTAACGGCGTAAAATAACAATAATAATAAAACGTGAAATCAAACTACTAAAATATTTAAATAATATTTGGTTACAATGATTTAAGAATAATTCAGTATATTGAAATTTTGGTGAAAATTTGTTAAACGAAAACTTGAATATATTAATATAAAGACAATATTTTCATCTTATCCATAGTAAGTAGGGGGCCTATAACAACCACAAGGTTTATAATAAATGTTGTACTTTTGTGGTGAAAAACCATCAGTTATTAGTTTTTTAAGCTCATTTGCCATGTATAAATAGGCTTATGTAATAGTGTGGTTGTCTGTAAGTCTGTGGGTTCCAAATATAATTTTTTTTTACTGTTTACAACCTCAGTATACAATAATCTATACACTTTTAATCCACTTTCCATCATGCAAGACACTTATTTTCAAAATTGTGGACTTGCAAATTTTTATGGATAATGTGCAGTATCTCAGTAACAAGTTTGATATATGTAAACCAAATGCAGTATACTATCAGAGGCTTAAAAATAATATTGATTTGGCTTACTCATATCCTCTCTTACATCCCTTTTTTTGGGAGAAAACTTAATCCGAAAATGAAGATTTCTATCTCCGGAACTAAACGTGCAATTTCTGCTGTGATACTGATTAAGTGCTACGAAAGCCGCGTAAAATTGTTAAAATATAATCATATAAGATATTTATTCCAGAACATGGTGGCCTTAAAAATGTTTTATTTTCATGTCGTACCTCTAAAATCATTGTCCATTTTGAACAAAACTTGAGTGTGCTGGCTGTAGCTAATGATGAAATGTGATAATATTTAATATCTTATGCCGTTCACCATTTGGACAGATAGTGCTACATGGGAAAATTTAACAAATTCATGATATATTTGGAACTATTTCTGCGATTCCCACCAAATTTGATTTCGAAACAGTGCATTGAAATACACTATTATTCTGACAGCTCAGATTCTTAGTTTAAAAATAGCGGCTATGCAAATGTTTTAAGGCTAGATGCCACATATCTAAAGCTTTTTGGCCGATTTCAACAACAACAAACGCTGGAAATACTTAACATACTTATTAACAGTCGCTAACATACATCGTTTTGATAGATAGCGTCACTTATAAACTGAAGCTTATTTACTAAACAAAGTGATTACGAGCATCATTCACAAATTCCGGCAGGTTTTCCTTCGAAAAATAAGACAAAAACGTGTGTGCCACTTTTCTCTCATGTGATTTTAAAGGACATATGCGCCGCCGGAAATCGTCTTTTGAAATGCTTTTAGTTCAAAAATTACAAGTGATTAAGTAACAAATTGGTGACTACTGATCTGTTTAATGGAGATCTTACCTTTGAAAATGCGGTTGGTAATATCACCCCTCATCATTAAGGAAGTGGGGATTACCATATTGTGTTTGCATGAAACTTAGTAACACTAAGTTGTAATAATGTGTTAAGTATAATAATGAATCAGCAAGTTTAAATTAAGAAAGATTCGTTCTTTCGGAACATTCTCAGGGGAACTGTCTTCGATAAATCCGTGTGGAAATGTCAAAATAGAAGGTACATGGCCTGGCATTATTAACAATGAACAGCATAAATGTGAAAATACTTTTTCGTACTTTGCTGGCGACGATACCGTTAGTATTCCAGTCATTGCTTACTGTAAATTATACGTAATTATGGGCATGGATATTTTTCAAAAGTGATTTAAAAAGTGTTTCGTTAATGGCGATCAGCCTATATTTGGGTTAAAGACACAATACACGAGGCCATCACCAAGCATATTAAAATTCAGTAACTATTCAGTTGATCTCTACAAATATTGGGACTAAAATTGTGCTGTAATGAAATCTCAAATGTATCACATTTTAATTGTTAAAACACTTTTTACATGGTAATCATTTTAATGTTTAGTTTGATTTATTTTCTATCTGCCAACAATATAATACGTAACATAACCCCTTTTTCTTCTTCTTCTTTCTTCCTTTTCTCCTTTTTCCTTCGTTTTGCTTATTTTATTTTTTTCCTTTTCATTTTTTTTCTTTCTTTCTTTCTTTCTTTATTTCTTCTTCCTGTCTTTTTATTCTTTTTCTTTTTTTTAATTTTTTCTTTTTTTTTTAAAGTTTTGAAAGCGGGAAAATTAATTTTTTTGCAGTTTTGTTATATAGTTACTGCAAAAAAATTTAAATTTTTTTGAACTCTGGGAACAGTTTTAAAACCTCCATTAAAGTCACTACAAAATTTGGAAAGGTAGCACACACAGCAAGCAGTTTTAATTTTGTTAATGGACAACGTACTTAAGTTTGTTTCGAAATCGTGGGCCATTAAAACCGCTGAAGTGAATATTTTTACATAGCAACTCATTTCGTTAATGCGAACAAACCTTTTTATAAACAGTGTTTCTAGGCAGTGCATTAAGTTTTTGAATTTGTGAACTCATATGTCATCATAAATGACAATTTCACTTCAACAATGTTAAATTTACTACCTGAATATTTCAGTATATGTATTTAACACGGTAGCATTAAATTGTCTACCAAGACCTTATACGGGCAACATCTTACTCATAAACCCTACATATTTTAAATAGGTCAGATGCTATGTTACACATGCCCATGTCATGCGTGAAAGAAATGTGATCTATTGTTGCTGAACGTAATGCTTGAAGTTTATTAGTTTACAGTTGTTTCGTTTCACTGTGGCGTTTAACTTTACATTTTGTTGTTCAGTACTATCGAGTAAAACTAATTTTACAAAACGCTGTATTAATTTTTTTTAATGCCGTATTAATTTTACAAAATGCCATCGCCGAAAGGCACGTGCATTTATGCTCGAGATAAGTTAATGTAAGCCCCAAGTTCTGCTCAGGACATCATATTTTAAAATAAACTCAGGCATTTTGCAACACGTCGCTCAGCCTGGTGTATAGAGACAAAAACTACTGGCGATTGGCACACTCTTCGCCATGACATCAACTTTCTTTAACAATAAGAATTTATGATCCCCACTTGAATCTCACATACAGATCTGCAAATGTTCTTTCTTGCTATCCCTTAGCCACTAAACAAAAAGAGAGGAGGAGTATGAACTCCACCTTTCAGTAATTAAAAGAATTTTAAATAAATTATAAACCATTGCATTTCTTTCGAAATGAACACAGTTTTGTTCTAGAGAGTAAAGTAAATACATTATCATAATATAACATATAAAAACAAAATAAGGCAATGACTAGACATAAGTGTTACATTTTTTCCAAGCCGAAAAACCTTGTTAACCATCACGACCTCCTGGCAGTACAAGAGATGTTCCAACTTTTTTCCTTTGAGAATTTAATGTTCAACTATTCCGTTATAATTCCAAATTATGACTCTTAGGTACTTCTACCGACGAGTCCTTGCGACTCACTCCTCGAGATCTCGGTTCGAGCGGAACAAAAACAGTAAACTAAAAACAAAAACAGGAAACGGGTTTGTCATGCCGTGACATTTCGGCTCGTACAGGGCATGCTGCTGCGACAGTGATGCACGCATGGCACCAGTGGATAGAAGAGGGTCGTACGCAGTAACGAACGGGTACTGGATCACGCAATGTAACCACTGCACGGGATTACCGCTATCTTGTCCGCATGTCCGTAATGGACCGTACAACCTCATCCACAGTGTTGGCTCGACACTGGAGCACTGCAACGGGTGTGGACCTGTCTGCGTCGACGGTTGGACGCCGTCTGCTGCGGATTGGACTGGTGGCACGCATGCCATTACGTCGACTTCCACTGCCCAGAAATCACAAACGTCTCAGGCTGCAATGAGCAAGTGAACGCCGTTGCTGTAGTGCTGAGTGGCACAATGTAGTGTTTCGCGACGAGTCTCGCTTTAACCTGTCCTACAGTTATGGCCGCATACTAGTTAGACGCTATCGTGGTGACCGCAATCTCGCAGCCTGCATTGTGGAGCGGCATAGCGGACAAACGCCGAGTGTGATGCTTTGGGGCACCATTGGATACAACATGCGATCTCGACTTTTACGTATTGAGGGCAATCTGAACAGCAACCGCTATATCCGGGAGGTTTTAGAGTCTGAGGTACTGCCCCTCCTTCTGGCAATTCCACATACCATATTTTAGCAGGAAAATACCCAGCCCCATTTGGCGAGGAATGTGCAAGCCGTCTTCAATGAACGGTGGGTTTTGTATCCGTCGTTCCCTGACCTGCAGGTTCGCCTGAAATGTCGCCCACCGAACATGGCTGGGATATGGTTGGTCAGCGAATTGTTCGTCACAGACCTCCAGCAACCACTGTTGATGCTTTGTGGGCTCACAAACAAACCGCGTGGAGGGAAATTCACCAGGAACATATCCAGGTCCTCTTTGATTCCATGCCACGACGTTTAGGGGCTCTGATTGCAGCACATCGGGGCTTCACACCATACTGAATTCTCAAGGACAGAGATCATGTACAGTTCTGTAGTCCTAATGAATTGTGCATTGTCATGTACCTAATTTGTGGTATAAAGTTTATTTCAATCACATATATCCTCCTTGTTGTTGCATTTTCCCCAAACGTTAGTATACGTTGCATGTTTGAAATACTTTTTTTTTTTTTTTTTTTTTTTGGCGAAACTAGCAAATGTGTCTCCAATTTTTTACCTACGAAAAGTAATCGTACCCCAGCTGACAGAATGGAACCTTAAAAATATTACGAATTCTATGAATGCTGATTTGGAACCCTCCAGCATCGTTAAAAGTAGTTTTTTTCAGACTTTAATATATTAAAATATACTTACTGGACACGCGCAAAACTACGACAGGGGCCAGTATTGAATTTCCATAAATAAAATGATAGCGTCCCCTTTTGAAGTACCACAGTTATACACAACACGCTGAAAACACTGTTCATAACCTTGCGCGTAGCGGCGATGGCGCACTTGTTGCGCGTGTCATTGTCGCTCTTATCGCTCTCCGGCTTCTCGGACTCAAACTCGGAAATAGCTGTAGGTAGGCGACCACCTTAATAAGCACAAACGAAAACACGTCCCAAGTCCTTGTGTTGAAGCCCTCGTACAAAATACAGAACAAAACTTATAGCTACTACTTTTTGTAAAATTATTTTTGAAATTGTAATCCTGTAACGGCGTAGAACATTATTTGACATAATTTTTGTGATGATTATCATTTGACCTGTTGTACAAATAATTTATTTTGTAGTCATTCTCAGAAAGTAAGCAGTAATTCATTTTCTTTGATTCCGTATGATAAATATAGACACCCGATCCACTGATTTTACATTCAGATAATTTGCTGAGTCATAATGTAGGTTATGTTAAAGAAAAAAATTGAGTAACGAATTTTAAATTAATTCTACGTTGCGAAAACTGACTACATAAAGATTATTTTTATCAACCTCCTTTAATAGGGAAAACAAAGGTTTGATATATATGTATTTTGTTAGCTTGTTTTTGACAGCGGGGTTATGAAACCACTTGTATGGACAGTCAGAAACGGAAATAAATCGCAATTAAATGTATCAATAAACCATTCTGACTTTCACTTAAAAGTGATTTTTGAAAGCAATGGGATTCACAATTCAGGTTGGCTGGACAAGGCATAAAACCCCGGTCCTCTCGCTCGCGAGTTCAGTTTGTTATAACTACATCAGCTAATTCGGCTTGTATGTTCATGCATACACGCGTATAAATACAAAATTATTTCACACTTGATGTGTATAACGTGTATTTTATATGACCGAAACCAAGCAAAATGCATGTTTTAACATTTGAACGCAATAAAAATTTTTAGCGGAATGTTCCATTATTATTTTGATGTTAAAGTGTGTGACCACACACTGTTGCGGTATTCATAATACGTGCCCACCATACTACGTGCATCTCCACGCTGCACTACACAGCTGCTCTACAGTCACGTTTCCCACTGACTGTTGCCACATGGCTGTCATAGCACACCTGATACGAAGTTCTTAAGCCATATACATATGTGACTGTGTGTGGGTAAGTGTAAGTATAGCTCAGACTAAAATACAAACTATTTCCCACATTTTTATTCAAAACATTTACTCTCTTTTCAGCCATACGTACAATATTAGGCAAAAATCTTAATTATTTGCGTAAGAGGGCATGATCCTACTATAATACATGCAAACCATGCATATGGCCCCTTGCATAGCACGTGGGAAAAATAAATCATGTGTTTCATGGTTTGCTATTTTCTGGGTTGGTGAAGTCGGAAATGAGTGGCTAACACCGTCGTGAGGTGGAGATATTCTAGGGGTGCTCTTTTTTTTTCCTTCATGACCACCACTCCTCTTACCCATTCCTTATGCTGGTTGGGTACGGTAAGTTTGTTCTTCGTGTATGTCGGTCAGCTCCGCACAGCACCAACTTCTCTTCTCGTCTCCCAGACGGCTGTCGTGTCTCAAAATGCGGGCACAGAGTACGAACCAAAGTTCGAGGTTTACGTCGTGCGTTACGCACAGCGGTTGAAGACGATGGTTGTCGTCCCAGTGTTCAGAAAAATTTTATTCGTGCCACAGGTTGGCCTAGCCTTCTCGCCAAATGAGCGTGACGTATTAGCGATCACGGCCATGAAATACCCTTGCAAAAATGCAAACTTTTTTTATTAGTTGTCTGGCGCTCTGTCTACAAACCTCTTTGTTTTTCTCCTGCCGCAACGACGACTCAAACAGTGAGCCTCATACGGCCACGATCAAGTTTACAGAGCTGCCAATATTTGCAAACGATGCAGCAAACTGTACGCGGAGTGTTTCCATAGTCTTATCTTACTCTGTAGACCACGTACTGGCGCTTGGAGCTGGTCAACTGAAATGCTAGCTGAATGAACCTTAGCACTGACTGAGAGTTTCTCAATCCTTGTCCATGGGGGACTCGTCGGCATGTTTCTGTGTATAACCTCCTTTGGAGGTCGGATGCAGCCGTTCGGCGGGTTTTTCCCCTAATGGCGGTGGGTTTTCCCCTAATTGCGACTTGGGGAGCAGCTGGGTCCTAGTGTCACAAAGCTGTACGTACTGGCAAACGTCACAAAACTTAGGTCTTTTTATTTGTGTCACCGTAATCTGAGCATTACTTAAGTTATAGAATCACATGTGTAAACACATGAGGGTATCGTAGCTTCATCAGGTCAATTCTTCTGGATCATGACCTGTACAGGAGAGTTAACATTTCAGCATTTGACGTGGAAATTTACTGAATCGCCTCAAAGATAGTCAACGTTAGCATTTTCACCTACGCGGAAGCCCAATTTTCTGCCAGTTTAACGCGGAGGCCAAGTATTATGCCAGTTTAACAAACACCAAAATTTTATCTTTCTTTATTCACCTAAAATTAGAAAACCAGTGTTATCTCTAAAGACGAAGTAGAGATTTTTTGGTTCAAGAAGCTAACTGCTTGTATAAGTAATTCTGTCTTACCCAATCCAAAATATTATGGATGCAAGCGGCTGATATAGTGTACTAAAACCATTCACCTCTTGATACCGTCAGATAATGCCTATATCATTGACACAGTTTTCCAAAGCACTTCGACTAAAATGTTGGTCGTTGGTTCGTATCCTGAACATCAAGTTCTGGTAGTTAAGTCCGAGTTTGGATAGCTTAACGTCTAAAAATGTTCGTAAAGATTTATTTAAGCATTTATTGATGGTTATAAATCACTGTTTAATAACACAATGCAACTTATGACCCATTGACTAGTACGGTAAGAACACGTCCTTGAATACTGAGACGTAATTTTATTTATTTCAAAATAATTAGTTGAGTGGAGTGGAGAGATTTGGATGGTTCTTAACATCGAGGTCTTGCGAGCCGATCCAAAATAATTAATAACTCTATGCGACAAGACATCACATTCCTGAGTGATGTTTTCTCCAGCTGACATCTGAAGTCTATGAAAATCTGGGGAATATTATCACCCCCTAATCATTAAGCAATAAATAAAACACTACCCAGCAAGCTACCTAGCTGGAATGTAAAAACCACACACAGCTTCGAAATTTGTAGTCGTTTCTTCCAAAACTTTTCGATTAAAAGTGCTGCATCAAGGAAATAATTTTTGCTGCTGTACACTTCATAATTCATTCACATTGTAAAAAGTCTATATAAGTGCAGGGTTACGTAACTTCGTATCACATTAAGATTGCATCAAAAATTTTCTTAATAAAGAAGACTAACATTACTTTGAGGTTTCCCAGATTTCATGTATCGAATAGAGAAAACTCCATTTAATATTTTTGTTGTTTCATTTCAAATTGTTTGTTATGTTAAAATAAAATTATTCGAGTTCAGAATAAAGCTTAGTCTCTTTCCTTTGTATATGTTTATCTTGGGCAGCATTGATGTTAGGACCCTATAGGCACCAAATATAGCATATGTAATAAAAAAAAAGCTTAAATGTACTGAAAACACTGAATTATTCATGTAAATGAATAATATGTGCAGGGGTATCGAAACTATTTGCTGTGGCGTCGTCACTTTCATTTAGGTATATTGCCTTTAATCACGTAGCCAAAATGAGGTTCAGAACGTTTATAATTAATTGTGGCTAAACTTCAAACGGTATTTGTCTTTATTTTTACAAAAACTTTGGCCCTTGATTAAAAGCACTTTGTTTTTTAAAAAACAATGTTACATTATGTCAGGCATAAAGTGAGAAGAGAGTGGTGATAACAAGGCGTGTAATTAATAGTTTCTCATGGTTCTAACAAGTTGCCTATGTTGTTTTTTAGGATTATTTCGTAACAGTTGGGGTTTTGCATCACAATCATACAAAAAGAGAAACCATACATGACATTACCTTTTTATTGTGGTGAAAATTTGGTCGCTGAGACTCGGTGTTTATTAATGATGAATCATACTGGAGACTGGACTTGAACTATCGTCAGTTAGATTTATTCGCAACACGACGAGGTTTTAATAGAGAGCAGATCAATAAAACATCAAAAAGGTAGGCGGTAAGGGATAAAATGTTAAGTGCCGCGTGGCGACTGAACTAATGCACGGGGATGAAGCAGGCTGGGCGTCCAATCGAACACGCTGACCTAATTTAACCCCCCGCCTTCTTCAACCGTGCGGTAGATTCCAGTACGCAGTGTATATAGTCCATTCCCGGTTACTTCCTACTTTTCTGAAGCCCCGCTATAGTTAAGGATAATCCTCCGCCTCATACAAACAAATCTTAACCGAGTCTAGAAAATTACAGCAGAGGACAGTGCACCGCATTCGTGTGCACTCAGTGTAGTAATATTTTCCATAAGAACTATTTCTTACAAGGCACCTGTTTTATCCCTGCTTTTATTCATATTAAGAGCGTGCGTCACATGCCAGTCAAATAAGTGATGCAGTCTGTCAGGACTCGGAGGATTATGCAGTCATTATTGCACGCGAATCATTTCCGATCGAACAGTAAAGGAGGCAAACTGTTAGTGAAGGGCCCTATTGTACAACATTGTCAAAAAATTAATTCGCTATTTTATATAAAAAATGCTATTTTTCATTAATGTTGAAATGGCTTTAAAGATGAGCACTGTAAACAAATCTCCATTCCGTCCTAATAGGACCAACCTTCCGTTATCAACAAGACATTTTGTCGCTTTGTCCCCCATCGATACCGCGGAAAATTTCGAGTAATAGTTCGAGAACGAGCGCATTGCACACCCTTCTAGCATATTGGAGGTGCCCAGAAATGCTGTAAGCAGATGTCACGAAGAGATTTACCGCTTGGTATCGTAAACTGGAGTGTTAAACTGATTTTATTCTTTCCTTTTTATTCACATTTAGGGCGTGAGCGCGCGCACACAAACACACACACAAACGCAGATGTTATAGCTCAGTTAGGCCTTCTGTGATGCACGCTCTTAATTATTAAATTAATATTAAAATAGATAGGTAAAATATAAGTAAGTGTTCAATTAAACCAAAAATTAGCTACTTTTATGTAAACAGAAGTATAAAACGTTTGTGATTAATAATATATTAAGAAAACAAAAAAGTACCTCATAATTGGGGTAATTTTTAAACGTTTAATACAAAAGGTGTGAAGAAACAGAGAATATACTACAGCAATCCGCGTGCAGGCAGATACATTCGTGCTTTTTAACGACAGTACGATTACCATAAACTGATTACGATTTAGAGTGGTTTNAAATTACTAATAAGCGTTTTTACCATTTAATTCACAAGCAACATTCAATGACGAAGTTTTTCACCTTGCACTCATTGAAATTGAAAAGCAAGTGCAGACATTGCCAGGAAAAAGTATAAAAAGCATCGACCTACCAATACCAGATAACACAGTTGATTCAACTGTTAACTATGACATCAGGGAAACTTCATATAATATATTAGAATTGCACACCACCGCAAGGCATGCAACACAGTCTCGCTACTTGGCTGGCACAGATACATATATGAGATTTCTGTGAAACCGCAAGCATTTCACGAGTATTCCCCCAAGAGGCACCTTCCCTGGGTTAAATGTACGTGTATGTATATACACATATGTATACATATGTGTATATATATATACACACACACATATATATACACACATATATATTGACGCCCAGACACATACACGCAGGGTTATTTAAAATAAAGTACAAACAACTTGAAGAATTATGTATAACAATACAACTGCCTGCACCATTGCTGCAGTACCTAAACATTTCTGCGAATGAAAGAGCAACAGTAAATGTCCTATAGATGCACCTATAATGACCCGACTTAAATATTGTTCCCAATAGGAAAACGTGATGTAATATATATTCAGGAATATAATTTATTTTCAAGAGTGTAATTTTTCCATTGGTAGAGTATTTGATATACTGTTAAAAGTTAAACGATTTTAGCACCACATTTCCTTAATAGTTCCGCAAATCACATATCAACATATATTAACACTTTATTATTTCTCTTGGTGCCCATGTTAAATGAATAACCATGCAAATGTTACAGTAACTTTCTTTGATTACTTTCCAACAGGCTGTGATAATCGGTAAGGAAACCAAAAAGCTTGTGCATCTGGAAGTTAAAAACAAGTCCTGATCTGTGTGTGCGCAAGCTAAGTCCACGAAGAAATCGCCGACAAAAAACAAATGCTATCGCAACTTCATAGGTCCTTCCACAGGAATGGAATCTGAAGCTATTGTGGAAGGATTTTCACGAAGCAAGGAAAAGTACGGCTTAATTTACCGTTATTACGTTGGAGACGGCGACTTCAGTGCTTACAGCCGACTTCTCGAAGGTGGTCATAGGTATGTTGTTAAAACGGAATGTGCAAATCACATGGTAAGGTGCGCTTATTCGACAAGTTACACAAATTGGCCAAAGACACAGCACTTTCTCTTTCGCCGAGGCGTCTGTTAACAGAGCAGCACGTGACAACAGTTAAGGGAGTTCGGGCATGTTGCTTCACAAGAACAGATACACTTGTTTGAAAGGGGTGCGTGTTGCAATTAGAGAGGCGAGTAAAACTGGCGACACACACCAATTGAGAAACAATGTAAAGAATGTGCCCTATCATATGTTTGGGCTACACGTCAACTGCTGGAAACAATTTTGTTCTCGTGAAGGAGAAACTGATAATACGAAAGATGCTGAAGTAAGTGGTCTGTTAGGAGAAGTGATGAAGGCTGTTGATCCAATTGTGCGTAATCCTGATCGTTTGAAATAAAATCAGACAACGAACCAAGCTGAAAGTTACATGGGACTTATTTA
>NQII01001896.1:244151-281608 GCA_002778355.1 Clitarchus hookeri | reverse complement strand
AACTCAGAGTGACAGAAAAGGGCCTTGTGGGACACATAAGTCCTTGAAAGAAATTTACTGGACTAAGTCCAGGAAGAATCTTCAAACAAAGGTTCGCGAAACGTGAAGAGGTACGAGCAAAAAGAACACTGACGTTTGTACACAAAAGCTTGCCGAAAAAAAAGGAAGAGACGAGAAACTTCAAAGCCAGATGATGATAATGGAATGGAGTTCACTCCATTGGACATTGATGAGGCTGAAATGAAATCCAAGTGTGAAAATATGATTTCAAAACTGCTACAAACCTGCCTTTCTAGAAAGGCAGACATGCGGACAACTTAAAAATTGAATTTTCGCGCGCTTTAAGGGCTACCGGACTCGCAGCATCAAATTCCGGAAAAATGTGAAAAATTAAAGATACCACATTATGCCACAACCTGCTGAAAATACTTTTGTATTCTGCAGAACTACATTCCAAAGCAATTCTCTACGGCAGAATAAATTAAATAAAGGTTTTAACCAAGTATGAACAACAAAAACCAGTTACAGTAGAAATACGTGGTTTGTTTGTCTCAGAATGTGAACCGTGTTTGGATGCAAGTCCAGATGGTCTGGTGGGCAATGATGATCTTGTTGAAATCAAATGCATCCCCAATATAGGAGACAAGTCTTTGCTAGAAGCGGCTGTTGAGCAGAAAATTGCTATTTGCTTGGAGTTGCGGAAAGATGGTTGTTTGCAGCTCAAAATACATCAAGACTTAGAGGTTCAAGGCTAAATTAATATCGCAAATAAGAGGTTTTTTTAAATTTGGTTTTATACTTTCCATCCGATTTTTTTTGTAGAGCGTATTGAAAGATACGTAGCATTTTGAGAAGAAAAGATGCTGCCGCTACTCAGTGGGTTTTATTCGAACTGTTTGCTTCCAGAAAGTTGATGAAAGGATCCCAAGAAATCATTCTGCCAGGTAATCTACATACATATCGCAGGCGAAAGACAAAATTAACTGTAGTAAAAAGAAAAAGACGTAGGCCATGTAAAATATTGTTTACCGTATTATATTTTCCTGTGTGTGGATGTGTCTAGAGATGACTGCTTGATCCAAAAAATCTGTATCTCATTACAGTCAACTAATAATAGTAACACTTTACGCTAAGTTCAATTGTATTTGAATTCGTACTGGACTTAAGCTAATACTGACACGCCCGGACGATTTCGCGAATAAAATAACCTGTTGGCTGTCAAAAAAATATTTTGTCGATTCAACTTTGTTTGGCTACTTATTTGATTGCCTTCGTTCTAAAATACAGCTCGTGGGCCTATTTTATTTTGTGTGACAATAAGGCTATTACCACTGTTCGTTAGTGCGTTTATTGATGTATCCGAATAAAAAAAGTTCAACAGGGAACTAAAATATAAAGATATTTGGGCGGCTCTTAACAACTAAAAGGTAAAGCTGTAAAAATCAAAATATTTATTTGCTCACGTTGTCCAATATTCCAAACCTCTGTATTTAAAAACATTCTACTTTCATCATGCGTGGTTTTAGCCGAGGTTGCTAGGGCGTTACACTGAGGCGCTAACGATCCAGGATTGAATCTCGTTTGGGTTTTCAATTTATTTTAATACTAACCGAAACTGTTTCATTTACGTAGAGCTAAACAAATCTGTAGTTGCACTAACCAAATATTTGTTTGCAGCGACCAAATAAGAACCACAAAATAATTCGGTTTCAACAACAAAATATTTCATTGCCCCTATAGAAACAAATAATGTTTCTCTGTGTAGGTAAACGAGAAATACCTGAGAAAACACGTTGACCAGCGTCATCGTCCGGCATTATTCTTACATAGGCAAATCCGGAAGTGACCTTCCTCCGGGGATCGAACCTGGATCGCTTTGGTTGGATGACATGCTCCTCCACTGCGCCCCGACACTACTGTGGCAACACGATCGGACATTGACGCTGTCAGTGACCCCCCCCCCTTTTTTTCCACACAGACATACACACACACCAAATATAATAATCTGCCTTTTAAGTAGTTAAGTGTTAGGTAAATATTTGTCAGTACTAGACATTTTTATTTTAATTAATTGTCTTTTAATGTATATAAATGTAAGAATGATCAAAAAAAATTTAACTGCTTACATTTTTCAATGATTTCAGTTTCACTTGGATGACGCATGAATGAAATGATCAGGCCCATGGCAATGTTAACTGTAGATATGGTGGAAGACTACACAACGTGCATACAAGTATATCTCCAGCAGAGCTTTCAAAAGTGCTCAGTTTACCGTGATCAGTCTACATACGTATATATTGGTGTGGCAAATCTGTCAGTAATTTATTGGAGTGCAACCGTGTAACGGATTGCTCCAGGGGAGGGTGATAGAGAATACACGCGCTAGGAACAGAGGTTAGTCTACCCACTTCCGTCGGTATGGGCTGTGACGCGTGCAATGCGCCATTTACTCAGCTTTATTTGCCTGATTATTACCTCGGTCTCACACAAGCATCTAGACCAGGGATGCTCAAACGGTCGATAGCGATCGACCGGTCGATCGCGAGAGCTTTGAATGTCGCTCGCGGACATATGTCCACATTCCCTCAATAAATTAAAAATAAGCGCATTCCACCGGTCACTCGTACGGCGACACTGTGATACGTAATAATAAAATGTAAAGTCACGCCGAAAAGAACGCTGAACACAGCCGGAGTTATCGGCGCGGCTTAGTATTGTTTGCTCCCATTGTTTGTAAAGAATGTCTTTCTGGATTAAGAAATCACATTGTGAGTTTTATTCCGTTTTGGCAAGTTTGCAAGTTTGGTAAAATCAAACAACAATTTTATCCGTCGCCTGGAGCGCTAATCGTTATGAGAGTACACCTTCGCGCTAATCGTTATGAATATTCTCGCTAGGTCCCGCTCTCTTCGAAAAATGGCGGCAATGATTATAAAATGTAAACATAACCTGATCAAAGTGTACTCGCCACTGTAACACAAGAGTGTAGCTGGGGCTTTAAAAAAAAAACACATAGGTCGTAACAGCGACAGGTTTACCATCTGTCATGCTAGAGCTCAGTTCTACCAGCTTACTTTTTTTTTTCGATCGCTTGCCCCCCACTTTTTTTTAGGTCGACCGCTGATGGTACAATTATGAGCACCCCTGATATAGACCTTTTCGTGTCTCTGTGGATATTAAAATTCCAATCACAGTCATTCAGAATTGCAGCCTAGAAGTTACAGATAATTATGTGGCGTTCGAATGTTGGGTAAAGCAATTAGTTATTAAGTAACGCGAGTACAACGAACAATTTCACCTTTTCATCAGAGGTAATTCGACAAATGATCGTAATTGTACGTGTCCACTGCAGTTAACTTGTCCTGTAGTTGAAGCACGAACGTGCGAGGTCGTTATGTTTCACCCACACACGAATGTGAAAATTGCAGGGGAAACAGAGAACACCATATCAGCAAGTTCGTTTTGGCTTTACGACAATGTGCACTGAATGTTCTCCTTTTCGGGTAGATACTGGCCAGTAAATGAATTCACAAAACAAAATGTGGCTAAACAGAACTTTTCAAGTGAATTATGAAGCGCTAACATAATTTATGCTAAAAAAATTACAGCAAAATACCTAATTTCATACATTCAAGACCTCGATGTTAGGAGCCGCCCTAATCTCTTCACTCTCACCTGAATTCAAAAGACATTTTAAAAAAAATGGGAAATTGTTTTGTACTGCACCGTTATCTGCGTTCTTTGTTTGCATTTAATTATTTTGGAGCAATCTACTTAAAAAAAATACCAGGAATTAATTATTTCCTGATTTGCCTTTATTGTGACTTGTCCAGCCATCATATTTCTTGTCCAGTTTGTTGCCTTTCGATCGTTAGTTCATGTTTTATTGACTGCTAGGTTCTTCTTTGGTTCCTAGCTTCTCGTCGTTCATTTTATGGGAGTTTTTTTTTTTTTTTTTTTTTTNTTTGTACTTTGGCTTATGTTGGGCACTGGATACAGTCCATTTAAACACATACAACATATTACAGTACAATTGCCATTATACTTTAAATACAACGTTCAATTTTTGTCCATATAAGACTGTTTTCGCCCCTGTGTTTGTCTGTGTTGTCTTTGTTGTGTCGTTCAGAGTTTCGTACACAAGTGTGAATACTGTATTGATGTTCTTTCGTTTAATAACTCGTTCTCGTATTTTTGCCATTAAAGACTTCATTCATTTTCCAGAATTCTCAATTTAAAATGTTTATTTCTATTCGCAACATCTACCCATGTCTTGTTTTCTGGTGTTTCTGTTTTATTATGTTATCATCTGGGTTTTATGCGACATACAACAAAGCTCTGAAATCACGCGTGTTCAAAATAATATTTAATTCAGTTACTTACATCTATTGCAAGAATAATTCAAGGAATACGACATGTTGTAGCCCTACCACTACCTGTTATATTATCCCAGTTTCTCTTCCATAACGGTAAGAAGCAAAAGGAATCTAATATAATCTTAAAACTTTTTGATGCACGCTAGCATACCAGGAACACCAAGAGAATGACTGAAATATGCACACATTAAAAAATTACATCTTATAAAAAACGTGTTGTGTCTGTTCATATTTTTCTTTTAAATATAGGTATTGCCATTTTACTAAACAAAATATTAATCTTCATATAACTAAAAATAACGTATATATTGGAATTATTCGCAATCATGACATGTGTTACAATGGTTTAGAAATGTGAATCTCTTCTTCTTCGTATTGAGAGATGAGAATAATAATTTCCTTGAAAATCCTAAGACTAAATGAGTTATACTACTTCATCTGATGTACCACACTGCAATCGATGTAAGTATTATAATCCCACCGACCATTCGGTAAATTCGTTTCTTGAACTGAGTTATTTATTGATTTGAAAAACCATTTTCAAACTTTTCTCTCCATGAGCCCATTTATCAAACTTAAAACTAATACACTATACACAGGTTTTCTGTAGGCTGTATTAGATTCAGGATAGTGCAACGTAAAAAAATAGTAGTCAATATTTTGCCATATAACATATCTCGTCGTTGCTCCAGAGACTTGAAAAGCTTATTGTTTGAACCATTTGGCGAGACACGATTAAGAAAAGCAAACAATGTTCAACCAGGAAGAAAAAAAGCTACATCTGAAAACAAATTATTTTCAAATGTTCTTATTATCGTAGTCCAATGATGTAAATGTAAATGTGTTGATTAAATACAAATTCGTTTTCTGTTTGTATAACACAAGAAACACTGACTTGAGAAACAATTCATAAACGTAACTCTCAATACAGCGTCAAGATATTGATATTGGCTTCTAACGTCCTCCTGTTTTATGCCTGAGGCTTATCGGCTTATCATAAGACTGCTTACAAACTAACTGATGACCTAACTTAAACTTACACCCACGCCTCACCCAGGACCCAGAAGTTCCCGCGCCGCACACCGGCGACCGTTTGCGCCACGGGAGGCCGGCTACAGCGTCAAGTATATGAACTATTTTTATTTATTATTATTTTACAACTTTAGTGGTAGGCTGCGTTTCAGTATGAACTATAGCATAGTTGTTATTATGGGCGGTGGTTTTTTTTCGAAGGTTGATTCCAAAAGTCGTCACTTTATCGCGTACAGCCTTTATCATGGGCATAAACGAACACACGTCTGTGCCAATAACAAACTCTTACGCACACGTTTGTTTTACGAGGGCGAAAGCGCAATGACGCAATACGCATAACCCTGGAAACATGCCTCTATAAAAACAGTATACTAAAACATGTTAATATATCCACCAACGAAAGATTATCCCCTCTGCTTTGAGACATTCATGATGTCTACTGACCCTTAAAATCCTGGAAAACCTGGAAATATCAGGGAATTAAATCTTTATTCAGGAAATCAGTAAAAACCTGCAAATATCATGTATTATTTTGCTGTCGGTTAGTAAAATTTAGTAACCTCTCAGAAAATATACACATTTACTAAATTTCCATGTCGTTTTCAAAACGATTTAGATGTTTTTCGCACTCAATTCCGACTGATTACGATTCATTGTTACATTCTTAATAAAAGTGAAAGAAACGGGGAAATAAATAGATCAGCACATGCATATATGGGTAATTTTCACATAGCATCATAGGTGAGTCTGCTTTTTAAGCAATTATACTTATTTTGCCTTTAAAACATAAGTCCATTATACTATATGTAACTGTTACCTATGCAATAAGACATGCCGAAAAAAAAACCATCCTGGAATATCATGGAATTATCAGGATTTTTTCCCCAATGGCCCAGTAGACACCCTGGTATTACAATTAGTTAAATGTCATTACATATAAATACACTGAAGTATATTCCTTGATGTTTTAGTCTGAGCGTAGTCCATCGTAACTGATTCCTTTATCCTTGAAAATTGTGTTGAATGCCACGTAAACTGGCCTAAAAGACGAGTTTGATTTTGCTTTCATCAAAAATTGTATCAAATTAAAAGAGAAAATGTATGGATTTTAAAATCTGCAACAAAGGTGTGTAAAACTTAAACAGTAATAGTTTGTTTTCCTGTAAAGTGTTGACCTGCCGTAAAAAACATATATCATAATGTTTACTTGCTTTAAGCATAGAATCTATTTTTGCAGCCAGCATCGATTCCCATCAGGGAAACGCAAGTGATTTGCAGCTCATTACCGATTCGAACAAGCAGACCGCAGAGAAGAACGCGCAGTTGACTGTAAAATTAACACGAGTTTTTGTGTTGGAAAAAAGTGCTGATGTGTCCATTATACTAAATACCTAATTAAATATCCTCCACTAGTCAGCATTTGTGTTCTTAAATTCGTGCCCCTTCCGGGAAACGATCCAATAAAAATTACCACTCTGGAATGCAGGCAAGGGAGTTGGACACAGATCACTGTAACATTAATATAAATATTTGTTGTGAAAATAATTTATGTTTGCATACATTTAACACTGAAACGTTTTATACTGCCACGTCGAGAAACCTTTCCAAAAATGAGATACATACTGAATCGCAGGCAGAATAGCTGAATACTCCTATACCTTTGACTGATTTCTTACGAAAACATAAAGCAGTTATTAATTTAAGTTAATAACTGCAGTTTTACAAAAAAAAAAATTAAAATGTGTTACATGCTTGCAATTGCAATATATATGTTATAAACGTGCAGAAAACAAATATGTAGTTGGTTTTATGTGGAAGAGCGGTACACGTTACATGTTGTTTGAAACAATAAACAGCGTACAGTGCGGAGCTTTTCGTCTACCTCCTTCGTGCGTATGCATAATTGGTTGGCTCATCGTTACGCACGTAACGCGTATTCCTAAGGTTCGAGGCATTAGCGGGCTGAATCATAGGTTCTTGACTTAGTACACGCCTTACCGAATAGTGGTAAATTAATATTAACGAACGGTTTCATAGCTGTAATTATAATAATGCATAAATAATTGACAATCTGCTGTAAAAATAGCACACTTGTTTATTTAAAAAATATTAAAAAATATTACGACAGAGTTGATTTTAAATACCTTTAAGGCAATCAAGAAGCAGCTGCAAGGTTTAGATAACTTTTAAATACAAGTTCAAAGCTGAAGTTCTCACAAATTGTAATATATTGTAATATATTGTCATTAAAATTATTTTTCACATTTCTAAGAAAATATTTTTGAACATGGCACCTTAAGCGTTCTTGTAATAGAAAAAAACAAAAGTGAAATCCAAAATACGAATTAGAAAAAACAAAAATTTTCATAATCTTCAAAATCTTTATACATGAAAAACTTCTGGCTGATATCTGTGTATGTGCACGTGTTCTATCTGCATATAAAACTACAAAGGAAGACAAACTAATTAACTGGTACCACAAAAAAAATTATGTCTAAACTGTACGAATACCCACAAAAATATTCTGTTATAACCGTTTTATAGAAAATCGTTTCGCACGGAATTCCTCAAATAAAGAACATCGGAGAGCACAGAAGGCAAGTTATATTATGTTATGAGGTTTCATGTTAGCCTTAAAAATACCCATCGTTATGATTTGGAGCTAGGTGTCATGTTTTGGGTCCATTAAACTAACGTGTGCCGAATTGTTTTCTAGTTATTGCGTAGTCAGTACACGGAATTTACATTCTATCGCCATAGAACTTTTTCCGTCCCCTAATTTTGTAGGTTTTATTACAGAAGTCTATATTTAGACTAATCTTCAACAAACTATTGGAATATTGGATGAACAGTAGCGCTGTAAAATAAAACTGACCTAAATTGTGCTTGATGGGCTACAGGATTTCCCGAACTGGCCGCCCTTTCAGATTATAATACTGAATTCATTATCTCTGAATTTCTGTGATCATTTTGTATCATAATCTGTCCACACGAAAGTTATTTAATTTTAATTTGATAAATTTATTTGTTTTTATTTTTGTTTTTATGGTTTAAAAACACACAGGGGTGGATTAAGGGCTGGGCGTCGCGGGCGCCAAACTGACGTCAAAATGGTTTGCAGTTGTTTTGAATATGCCTTTTTAAATTTTAAGAATTTTTTTCATTTGGAAACGTTGGGTGTATGGAGAACAGAGTTTTAGTTAAAAAAACATCACAGTTTTAATAATTCATAGCACAAACATTTTATTATATGCTACAAATGGAGAAATATAAATCCAGGGCAATCTTCAAACACACCTACCGGCAAAATGCCAAGCTACTCAGTTAAAGGTTTATTTTACGTATATTATGTTAAAATATATGGTAAGTTTAAAATCAGCGATTGGAGGAATATTCTTGCTCTTAACGCACATCGGTGAAATGCTCGTGGTTGTTGGTTCTGGAGAAAAAAAAGTAAGGAAGTAAGAGGGCGCCAAAAATTTACCTTGGGCCTCCCCTGCACATTTACATGATGCCTTCTCTCACACATATGTATATATGTGGTCGCGATAATGTACGTTGCACTTTAGTGTGCATATGCGGACTGCTATGGGTTCTGTATGCCGCAGCGATGAGCATGTACGGTAGTGGTATGATTTGTGAAAGAGTGTGGTTACACTTCGCTGTCCTGCCTCCGCTCTTAACGAGCTATGTATTAAAAATAGTATGAAATATTAATTTAGTAAAGGATTCATTACTTATTGTATTGGCACAAATCTTATCAATTTTATTGACAGCGTATTGCAGCTGTGAAGAAATTTTTTTTTCTAAATGTTACATTACGTCACTTATTAAGCTTCTAATTTCTTCGCGTCTTCCTTCTAACAACGTGAAAATAATTTTTTTCATGAAACTAAGGGAATATAAAAGGAAAACCTTTTTCATCGGCATCTTGTATAAAACCGCATCTGCTTATAGATTTTTAGAAAAAAACTGTAAATGTTTAAGACAATAGTTCTCAAGTATTCGGTCCCACAGGGGTGGAATGGGGGGTTGGAGACTTATTTCCTTGTTTATACACATATTTTTGTGAAAAATGCTACACCATGAAGGAGCCGTCAGTGTGGGGGAAAATTTATTGCACAAACTACTAATAGTAATACAAAAACAGCTTCAGAGCAATGTNTATGTTGTAAAGCTACCACGTTCTGCAGCTGCTACACGCCGCGTTATAGAATCAAGCAGACCTTGGATGTGTTCCTGGGCTTGCGATGCTGCTTTTATCAGAGTCCACAGTTTATCGGTATTGGCTGCTGGATGCAAATGACGGGTTGTTTGCCGAGTGTCCATGCCCAAGACATGAGAGATCGCATATAAGGTGAACATTCAGACCAGAGAAGAAGCGGTATTTGCTTTGCTTCGAAAACGGCCTGGACATTTCTGGCAACATGTGTGCGGGAGTTGTCTTGTTGGAACATGGCTACAGGAGTGTGTCCAAGAATGAGTACATCAGCCTCCACAACTTCCTTGATGTAGCGGTTTCCGTTGAGAGTGCCCACAATGCCGAGATCTCCTATGATACCCAATTGCTTCCCAAAACCATCATGTCCATCATTCGTGCAGTATGACGCCGTATAAAGCATTCTGGAAGATGGCGCTTACCTTGATATCGTTGAATGCGTTTTCATTCATCATTGCGATTCAAGTTGAAGTGGGACTCTTTCGAAAACTAATGTTGCCACCCTACATGCCAGTTTGTGTGCCCATAAGACCATTTTAGCTTGGGGCATCTATGGTCCAGGCTCAAAGGAGTCATCCACGAAATTATGTATACACTTAATCTTCTGCGAAGCAGACTTCATTGAACCGTGGAAGCAGACAGTGTCAGAACTGTTGCAGCGTTCCAACATTCTGCTAATACTGGAGACGAATCTGAACGGTCCGTCACTGCCATACGGATTAGGCTTCTGTCGTCATGTGGTGTCGTCACTTTTTTATGGTCAAGTTCTAAGTTTTCGAATAGTCCTGTTCTATTCAGTCCATTGCATCAACACTCGCATCACTGTCGTGACATTATGCCACACATGATCATCCAAATCGCCGACTGAAAATCCTACTTCAAGCGAGTCGATCATTCGGGCCCGTTCAAACTCCGTAATGTGCTCAAAAGACACCCTTTCACGTCGACGACCAGTAGGAACGTTTACAGCTTGGTCTACAACTATACTTGTCTGGATCCTTAAATGTACTCTATATACACTGTTTTACATGTCAGTTCAGAGCCGCCCTCTGTTGCGGCTAGGAATACACAATCATTCTAAAATTTTAATGATTTGCATACAATGCCTTGCTTTCAATTTACTGCGTGTTTCGTTTCATTTGCATATTTACTTCATGGTATTGTGTTTTTCACACACATGGATGTGTTTAACACACACATACACAAGCACGTGTTGCTGCCTTGCAGCCTATAAATCTGCTTTATCCTTTGTGTCCGTACAGGTTAACGGGAATGAACTACTCCAGGGATAAGTCTTAATCTAATCACACTGTGCGACCAAATTAACAAACTACTACGGACTGTCTAAGACACATTCAGAATGTCAAAAAAGGTAGTGTGGTTTCTCTATAGTTTATCGTATGTCATAAGAGGTTTTAATGGCTTGATGCTCCCTGGGTGTACAGAACCATCATAGTTACATTTGCTACAATGTGCATTCGAGGCGAATAAAAGTTTCATATGAAAATACCATCCTAAATTTTTAGTGAATAAAGTTATATTTGTTGGAGTGACAGGAAAACATATCTGCCTGGTGTTAGGCAATAAATACGAGAGAGGATAAGCTACAAATCTAAAGTATTATTAATAATATGCACAGTAAACATTAATTTGAATTCATTTGATGGATGTACAAAAATTATTCGCAGTTAAAATTATCTTGTATTAACAATAAATTGCGTACAAAGTATACACAATATCTATTTTTTAGCCTACTTTCCGAAGGAAAGAAAGGCTTATGGGATCACTTTCCTGTCTGTGTGTATGTTTGTGTATGTATGAGTCTGTGTATGTGTCTATGTGAGTCCCTTTCCTTTTTGAACGCATGAACCGAATTTTAACAAACTTGGTACACATATAATACTAAGTAAGGATGCCTGACTTTTATAGTTTTCAACCATGTCAGGCACTTACTTTCAAAATGGCGATAATTTTAAGAATTTTGGTGATATGTCATATCTCGAAAACCATTCAACCGATTTAAACCAAATTGTGTATGCTGACAGAGCATCACGTAAGCAATACATTTTGAGGTACATATTTTTGTTGGTCTGTCATTTTGGAAAACAGCACCAAATAATGAAATCAATTTTTTATATCTCGAAAACTATTAAACCAATTCCCACCCAATATGGCAGGTAAATAATACTATGAGAGTCCAAGTAAAAGTAAGTAATTGAACTTGAATAGGTACTTACTTTCAAAATGGCGGCCATACTTTTTTTAAGGTTTATTTGCTATATTTACCATACCATTTAAACAATTTAGACCAAATGTAGTATACTGAAGGTTTCTGTTATATGCAGCGTACATACCAACACATCACTTTTGAGGGCCGTCTTGAAAGATAGTGCCATACGAATAAATAAAGTTATAATGTCATATCTCGAAAACAAATTAACCGATTCCGACAAAATTTGGCAAAGTAGTATTACTAATGCAGATTATGTTAATTTATGGGTTTTATAGGCATCAAGCACGTATTTTCAAAAATGGTGGTCATATAGCTATTCAAGCTTAGATAATTTTATCTTCGAAATTATGTCATCAATTCCAATATAACTTTATATGCTGGAAGTAGATATTTAAAATATCAACTTAATCTAACCGAAACATATTTTGGCCTCCATTTTTTAATATATCACAATGCGAATAAATAAAGTTTTTATCTGCTATCTCGGGGAACAATCAACCCACTCTTATAAAATTTGGCGAAAATGTACTCTGGTAGGCCATATTAATATATGTGTTTTTTTTTTAAGTAGGTCACACTTATTTTGGGAATGGCGGCTATAAAATAATTTTAGTTTTGTGTGCTTTATATACGAAGCTATGCCATCTATTTTAACTGAACTTTGAATATTGGCCTATACAATAATCGAATGTGCTACTACATTACTTTTTTGTCCTCCATTTATGAAGATCACCATATGAAAAATATGGAGTTTTTTTGCCATATTTCGAGGATCAATCAACCGATTCTCACCAAATGTTACACTGGAACATTTCAACTAATCTGTTGTGCACAACATAAATGCCACAGGAGACCATGTAAAATTTAATTATTTAAATATTAATTTTTAAACGATGTTCAAAATGGTGGTGTCATAAATAATTTAGGTAAGTTTGCTACATATATTAAACAATTTAACCAAATCCAACCAAAATTTGTATGAGACACATCATACATTAAAAGTATCGTATATAGAACCCCCCCCTTTTTTTTTTTTAAATATTTTGTATCAAATAAGAAAATATTTTTTTTTATGTCGTATCTTAGGAACCAAACAACCTACGTCCACCAAATTCTTCACACAATTAGCGCTATGGTAGGCCATGTAAACTTACATGTTTTAAGTGGCTCATTCATTTATTTTCAAAATGATGGTGGTCTAAATATTTTTGGTTAGTAAACCCTATTATTCCAAACATTATAGACTACTGATTAAATCCAAAGTTGATCATCCGAATCCGACCTTCATAATGCAGTGCATTGCACGCTAGCTTATTGCACGAGGTTGTCTGGGTTCAAGTTCCGGGTAAGGCCCGTGTGTAGTTGTAATTGTCTCACTACTGTTCCATACGTTTCTGGTTTCATTTCTAATGTCATTGCTTTCAAAGAGAGGCCAGTTTCTACCTACCAACTCAGCTTTTAACCCGGCGTTGGTCGCGCCCCTCCGTGAGAGACAGTTTGTCGCGAGTGAGCATTTCCCTCACTCTCCCGCTTTTTTGTACAAAATCATTTTTATGTTGATGACATGGAATTTTTTTTTTCAAATAATAATTTATTACATTGTATTTATACATAAAGAACAAATAGAAAAAAATATCAGAGGGAAATAAAGAAAAATTAAGTCCAATACACACTTCTTTTCGGATAATGTGAGGGAAATGCTCACAGCGCAACCAACGCCGGGTTAAGAACGTATTAAAAATTTAATTGCACTCGTGTGGAGGAAAGTAGAATTATTAGTTATACCAGTTTCTTCTTGTTTTAAATTTTGGTGCCATGTTTTATTTTTAAAAATAAAATTCGTAAACCACCACGCATGCAAATACGATCTCAGACGCCCGTCTTGCCTACAGCCTGAAGTACCACGCGAGCTCAGAAGTAGTGGTTCTTCCTCCAAGCACAGTGGCAGATCTGAGAAACAACTCCGCTTCCCCGCCTTTTGCTACTCCTACCTTCTTTCCCAGCCGGCGCGGCGTGATGCAGTGTGACTCTGACCCTCTTCCATCTCCTCTTGTGTCCATCACTCCCTCCCTTCGGAAGAGAAGGACTGGAAAGAGAGCCGGCGTTGGCCTTGGTGGGTGCAGTACGCCTGTGGCTCTTGCCCTTCTGAAAGTTTCTTTTTACGACTGACGTATTCTTACTCTTCCATGGTATTCTTCCCTCTATATTCTCAGATTCATATCCGTGCTATAGATTTCGACAGTTTTGGGAGCACGTACTTTTTTNGACTGACGTCTTCTTACTCTTCCATGGTATTCTTCCCTCTATATTCTCAGATTCATATCCGTGCTATAGATTTCGACAGTTTTGGGAGCACGTACTTTTTTTTTTAACGATTTGCAAGTTAAACGCAACGTTATTCGTAATGAATGGTACTAACGCGAACTTCCTTTTTTCATTGTCAGCGCATTAATATTTTGATCTGGCAATGTGACCAGCTTGTACAGAATGTAAACCGTAAATGCTTAGAGAACCATCAATTTTTAATGCACTCACAATATGAGGATTATGTGGCGGTTCGAACGGGGATTCTTTTGTATTTTGGTAGGGAGGGAACTTATTTTCTTTATAACGTAGCCCCATAGTAAAATTAAATAGTTTATTCCTACTGCCTTAAAAAAAGCCGTATAGTTTTAGTGAAAGAGTGTTGAACAATAATAAGCAAGGCTTCTTTAATTCTAAATAAAAATGATAATTCTATAATGTTTATGTGGCGATTCAAACAGATTACTAAAACATGGGGAAAATATTAATTTTCATTTTATTTAATCTTTCAGATATTAAGAACGATGAGATGCTAACTGGTACTCATCGGAATTCTCTCCCCCCCCTCTTAGTTTTGTTAAGTCAATGTAGAGGTAGTATGCCATATTTACTACAATCAATATTTCCGGCAATCTACACAACGTGATTTGTGAAGGACTAAGTTTTTTTTCATTTACAAAGTACTAAACGAAACATGGTATGTTACCATATTTAATTATTTTGTTTTGGATTATTGGGCTCATTATTGAAAGAGGCTGGTGCATTAGGAAACTGACATGAAGTCGTATAGTANTTCATTTTATTTAATCTTTCAGATATTAAGAACGATGAGATGCTAACTGGTACTCATCGGAATTCTCTCCCCCCCCCCTCTTAGTTTTGTTAAGTCAATGTAGAGGTAGTTTGCCATATTTACTACAATGAATATTTCCGGCAATCTACACAACGTGATTTGTGAAGGACTAAGTTTTTTTTCATTTACAAAGTACTAAACGAAACATGGTATGTTACCATATTAAATGATTTTGTTTTGGATTATTGGGCTCATTATTGAAAGAGGCTGGTGCATTAGGAAACTGACATGAAGTCGTATAGTANTATTTTGTTTTGGATTATTGGGCTCATTATTGAAAGAGGCTGGTGCATTAGGAAACTGACATGAAGTCGTATAGTATCAAAATATGTTTGTGGTCTGTAGAAATTAATATTTCGCTGTGCCATTTTACCATGACTAAATCATGCTTTTATATAGAGCTTTCAAAATTTAATCCTTGATGGAATTTTAGATTTTGTTAACAATGGTGTTTATTCATAAGTAGAATTCCGAGGGTTCAGTGGCCTGTTGCATAGAATACATGTTTGTTTGCGGCATATAGCCTAACATATTTAGCTTGTTGCCTAATCCATTTAGCGGACAAATTTTACATTTCATCTGGTAACTTCGATTTCGGACCTTGTTTTCTTGAAGTTTATTATTAGCTCTGTTTTTAGAGCTTGTTTAGTAGGCATGAAATATAAAAAAGTGTCTGGTAAGTACAGAAGTCTGAATTCCAACAGGTCTTAGAAAAATTGTTCAGGTTTTTCGCAGGTACTATCATTTCACATAAATTCTAGCTAGATTCCCGCAAAGATAAATCAGTGGAAACCATCGCGTGGAAGCGGCTGTGTGCATTCTTTAACGTTTTCTGGTTGATATTCTGTATTTTTTATGTAACATAAAACAATAATATTAATGCGGTTAGGTAATACCGTAAATTCGAATTTTTGTTTGCAATGACAGTCGCACAAGAAACTGTTCGAATTCTTAACTTTCTGAAGGACTTGTAAAGTGTATTACAGACAACGTTATAGGAAGGCAAATTTGCTGCCAATTACTTAAAAAAAATTGTAACCCTTGTAAAATTGGTTAAGTGACACGATTATAATCCCATCGGTATCTGCAAGTGGCATCGTTTCCACCGACTTAAATGTCCTTTTATTCAGATAAAGTCTCCGGAAATAAAAAAATATGGACTAAGCATATGCAGAAGTGAAGCCGTCTTGTTTTTACAGGAATGTTTCATTGGAAATTAAAATGGATACAAACCTAATTTGGGAAATTTATATAGTATGTGAAGTTTTGTTTGCAATTTCTGCTTATCTGAGAATCATTTGTGCATAGAGTAGTTGTGATTTGAGTATATGTTTAGCATGTCACATTAAATCATTCATATTGGTTAAATCGAACTAACGACACGAGCAGTAGCCACAAGAGACGCAGTTAGTTTTTAGGTGTTTCGGAGTATATAACACTTAAAAAGAAAATCCCGCAGTAGTGTGAAGTGTTTAGAAGCCACAGCAAGGAATCATTTCAGAGATGTAAAGAGGAGGAGTTAATGAAATAAAAATTGCAAAGTCAGTGTAATTGGATTTAGTACTGCACCACCCTTCACATTTTTTTAAATTTAGTTTAGTATTTTATTAGTGTGGACAATTTCTGAGCCACGCAAACGCTGTTGACACCACGGCACTGTAGTGACATGTTTGGTTCGTTTTCTTATTTTGATGTAGAACCGCTGGGCGGTTGATTTTTTGCGTAAAATTTTCCATTTCCACTCCATACTAGTTACATTTTCTGGAAGACATTTTATTACACGACTCTGTTAAAACTAAATTGGTTTCTCCGGCACTCACTTTAAAATTAGGCGGTTAAGAACCAAGTACGTAATTGTTTTACTTATCAGTTTATTTTAAAAGCATTACTACAAGTACCACATACCTTGTTTACAAGAAAACGAGCATGCATTATTCGTTCTAACTCGTTTATGGTAATATTATTTTGACAAAAGGAATTTATATAATCTGAAATAAAAACTTTGCATAACTTACAAATAAAAATAAACCCCTTCCATTTTTTTTTACATACATTACTGAAATATAAATTCTACATTGCAGTGATACAATATAAATATTAACAAACTAGCGTGACCAGCAAATNCATACATTACTGAAATATAAATTCTACATTGCAGTGATACAATATAAATATTAACAAACTAGCGTGACCAGCAAATGAAGACAGAATTTGGAACTAAGTATGACATTTAATAACATAACAGGAAAAGCAGCCCTTACTACTGGACAACTAACCACATCAGCAGCATGCAGTGCATAACATATATCTAGTGAGCTGCAAAATTTGTGTTATTATTTGGAGACACGTTCAACTTTAAACAAATGTACCCCTTTGCAATAAATTTGTCATTGGACCATAGATTGTTTGACACGTTCTGTGTAACTATGCGCCAATAAATGAACACTGCACAATCGTGTGCCCTAATCACGTGCAGTTGAGTCAGAAAGGCGTGGCTTAAGCACTGTCAAATATCTCGTTTTTGTGATTACGCATTTTCATTTATTCTTTAACGNGAGTCAGAAAGGCGTGGCTTAAGCACTGTCAAATATCTCGTTTTTGTGATTACGCATTTTCATTTATTCTTTAACGTCATTGGAGAACACAAACCCATTTTCCCGTATCGGTAAATTCCGTGGATAACGAGAATCTATAATTTCAGGCAGGAAATATTCAAAATTAAATTTATTCAGATGACATACCATGTAAGACTCCCATTATTCGTCATTCCTCTTAATCAACTCAGTAAGCAGGCCATGTGGTGTCCAAATGACAAAATAACAGTAGTCTCGCTGTGCAATGTGGAGTTGACCTTGAACTTGGAACATATACACGTGGTTTTCTTTAAGTTTCTGTTTTCCATCTTCTAGTGTACAGCATTTTATCGTCTTCTCAGCAATTGCATCCTGTGGAGTATAATCTTTTGCAGACGCGGGGCACTTGACTTCCACTATGGTATCATTGTCGATAAAACCATAAGACGCTGCTGCTAGCCATTGAAGTTCTTTATTTACAAATAGTCCAGCTTCTTTGACATTTTTACTGCGAAGGTTTCCAAGGCTTTCAATTGCTATGGGCACTTTTTCTTTACCATACCTTGTGGCATTTGTACCTCCAAAATCACTGTACAGTAAAGAAATTACAGTTTTAGCCCGAAGTGTAGAATTTCTCATCTTACATATTCTGCCAAAAGACGAAGCTGTTAGTCTTTTGTGCCTTTCTGCTTTCCACAAATCACAATGGTCTTGGGCGGTTGTATTTACTTGAGATGAATTTCTGTCTTCATCACTGAAAACAAGTGATTTCAGGAACACGTCTTTGTTCTTCTCGAACTCAGGCGAATCTAAATCAGGTACATTTGAATTAAGCCCATAGTGACAGTCTGGACCACTCAGTACCAAACGTTTGCGTTTCGCCTTTTTTGGGTTTTTTTCACGTCTTTTACGTCACTTTCACGCAGAAAGTTGTTTGTGTTTCATGTTACGTTTGCAAATTTCCGTTGGGCTTGAATTTGTCACTCTTATGGATAATGGCTTGGGTTTTTCCTCTACTACTCACATAAATTACTGACAATTCATATCTTGGTGTATATCCTCCTCGAAGACAATGCTTGACTCTTTTGCCACCCACGTATTTACAGACAATGGAATTAAAGGTTTCTGCCTGGTTGGTTGAAACATCGTGTACAAGGCTGGATGCATGCAGAGCAACAAGGTTTCTGGCTGCTATAATCTCGTCCGACATGCCCACTTCTTTCAAATTCTGAACCAGATTCTCCTCACCTTGTTCCGGCCCTCTACAAAAATGCCCACGTTCTCAACACTTTCTGTGGTCTCCAAAAACATGAAACGGACCATTTTTTATGACGTTTTTGAGCACGCCAATCCTCTACTGTAAATTTAAGTCTTTTTGAGCACCCCAGTATTTCATANATTTTTTATGACGTTTTTGAGCACGCCAATCCTCTACTGTAAATTTAAGTCTTTTTGAGCACCCCAGTATTTCATAGCCCCTTTCAGAGCTGCACGCAAACGAAGTTGTCTTTTAGCACTTAGTTTTTCTTGCAGTGACTGGGACGAGACCTGCAGCATTTCTTCTCTTCTTACCAACCTCCCTTAGCCGCAGGAGTAGTTCGTACGTATGTGGTTAGAACACACTATTTTTTATATGGTAAATTACGGTCCATAAGGCTGTGCTTTTGTAAGCTGAGACATAACACTGCTGTCTTTGTCGCCTAGAAATGAAGGGAATACATGCGGTACTTCGTAGTGGATAGGGCAAGCAGATACATGTAATACAAAACAGTTGTTACATCACACTCCAGCTAAAGCTTACGTTGGCCTGTGATGATTAGTAATATGGCAAGCTAATACAGATAAAGTATTTGAATGACCTGTTGTGTTAGGCTCCTGTCTGAGAATCAAATTTAGTGAAAATAATAATGCAGATCACTTTCGTAATCCATTGTACTATGACAGACATTTTTAAACATCAGCAATAGCAATGGAAGCTAGGAAATTGTATTGCATTGTTTTATTATAATGATACAAGTCTGACATTTTGTACTTGAAAACTATACTTTCCTATCTTTGCAGATTACTAATATAGTGTTTAAAAATCTGTTGCATGCAATATAGATATTCTTTGATGATTGAAACTTCCAAATAATGAAATCATTTCACCTAAATAACTTCTCCTGATGTAGGAAGCATAATTTTAACTCAAGAAGAAAATATTACTTTAAATATTATATAAATACTGTAGTTCAATTNCCTGATGTAGGAAGCATAATTTTAACTCAAGAAGAAAATATTACTTTAAATATTATATAAATACTGTAGTTCAATTTTAAATCACGCGGAATTTACTCTGGTAGTTCATTTATTTAAAATACTAATGCATTTTTTATTTCTATCCTTTAGTATTTTATCGACCCAAAAATAGTAGTCCAGAACATTAACTCATAAAAATTATGACAAAAAATGTGTTTATTACTATGCACGTGTTCTCATTCACCATCACATCTCAGGAAATTGTTCGGTATCTTTCGCTTTTTGCATCCCTGTCTGTAGTCTATGGCATACAAGAAAAGTTGTTACAAAGGCGGTTTTCAAGAGTATCATAAAGAACACATTTTTTTTGGTTAGTTACTTAACTTGTTGAAATAACATCATTCACCTGTAAATCTAACATGCTGGGTTGTGCTTATGGCNACACATTTTTTTTGGTTAGTTACTTAACTTGTTGAAATAACATCATTCACCTGTAAATCTAACATGCTGGGTTGTGCTTATGGCAGGAAGTGCAACAATTCAGTTTCAATATAGTGGCCACTTTACTTCATTCGTTCATCGGCATCGCGTTTGTCTACTACGAAAATGTGAGATTATATGCAGCCTTTTATCAGTAACATTCACCAGTAATTTAAGATATATATTTTTACGTAGGTTGCGGCATCGGTTTTGGTGATTAGTACTTATAATTCACCCGTATTTAAAACCATGCATTGACATTCTGTTCTTAAAACCATCCACAAGTATATCTGCTTCCATTGCTATAGGTGTTTTGGACCAATTTTTAAAACAAACATGTTCATGGGGTTGCCCTTTTAGTGCTGCGTATCTTGCATGCATGCAACAATATGAATTTCTTGTACTTACAAACAATTATTTTTTGCTTCGCGCTACAATAATGCAAGCCTGCGAACAAAATTGTAGCAGCCATAAAACCAACAAATAATAAGAATAAATTGAATAAATTTTAATGGTAGAGAATACATGGATTGGCTACTCTGTTAACTAAACAATCGTTTATTAAAATGCAAATTATACATATTTCTTTTTTTTTTTTTAAGGCANGTTGCCCTTTTAGTGCTGCGTATCTTGCATGCATGCAACAATATGAATTTCTTGTACTTACAAACAATTATTTTTTTGCTTCGCGCTACAATAATGCAAGCCTGCGAACAAAATTGTAGCAGCCATAGAACCAACAAATAATAAGAATAAATTGAATAAATTTTAATGGTAGAGAATACATGGGTTGGCTACTCTGTTAACTAAACAATCGTTTATTAAAATGCAAATTATACATATTTCTTTTTTTTTTTTAAAGGCATTGTCGCTGATATCAGTAACTCGTGTACCATTTATTCTTAGACAAACAGCATTTGAAAATTCATTAAACCTCAATTCCTGCACTTGATTGCAAACATCAACAGCTGCTTCTCCAGCAACGATAATTACAACGGAAACAAAACAACTCAACGCTCAGGCGAATCATGATAAGAATAATTGCACATAATTTACTTGTGACTTAAGTATTTTTACAAATGAAATCATTTTTGTTTATAAAATATGCAGCTTTCTTTATTAATGAGCATTATTTTCATTTTTCAACAGTTGGCGAAGTAATTCCACCTTATAATTTAGTGGCCCACGAAATACCTATAAAGCTTCGACTCTCTGGGCACAAAGGTCATTCGCGGCTCGCGGAAGAGAGAATTCGCTCGCACGGAAATTTGAATATGGATAAATATATATTTCAGGACTGGTAAATAACATATATTACAGCAATAACACAGGGTAAGTAGTGCTTACCTAGCGTCTATTGAATACACGCCACTGGAGTAGTTTATGGTCCTGGAAGGAATAAACATAGGTAACTTTCACGTATTTTTACACACACTTATTTATCGTGGAAAAATTGACTGTTAAGGCTTCAATGAACTACTATACATAAGACTGTAAATTTTCTATCGCAATTGGGTGCCGTGTGTATGAGACGTTGTTTACCTATTTCACTGAGCTAATTATAAATGTACTGTGTTATTACAAAAATACAGTCCATTTAACTCGGGCTCTTTAGAATGCGAGTCCAGTGTCCAGTGTTTTACCATTGCGACTCCTCGCTCGGTTTCACATGTCAAGGGGAACTATTAAAAGTTCCGTAAACGTTCATTATATCGAGGTTATTTGTAATTTTATGCGCACTCAATACAACATCTGAGTTTATACCCGACAAAAAAATTCGTATTTACTAAACTTTAAAAAAGATAATAATAAAACTAAAGACTTACTTATTTCCTATGATACAGCGTTTTCTTCCTTTGACAGTTTTTTTTATTTTTGCGACGTGCGTTGAGCCACAACCTAGTCTGGTTTTCCCACCTTGAGTCATGTTGAATTTTCATGGCAGTCGCTTGATACTATTTGGTGCGCGAATGGACAAAATGCAGGAAGCAGGATGGGCTCCCTTCCGGGAAGGTGAAAGGCAACTAAAAAGGCCATGAAAGTAGGGGAGGAAGCAGAAAGCTAACCCTTGCTGCGTGGGAGGTTCTCCTCTTTGCTTTGTATGCTCTTGTCGCGCGACCGTGGGGGCGCCACAAATCAGCCAGCACATTACTGCAATACATGCAATAGTAGAATAGGTTTTTCCTCGAACTTTTCAGTTTGCCATTTTCAGCATCAATTTTCTAATTACCTAGGAATGTGAGACAGATGCAGACACTTTACATTCCTGCACGGTACCTTGAACTGTTTTTATATATAACATGCAGAATCGCACGTTTAATAGTTTCTGTGAAAAAGGTTGTTGTTGAACCTCCACAGCACACTTTTTGCAGCAGGCAGGCGAGCCCCGCCCCTTAAAACACTTCCTGAAAATGGTACAAAATTTTTATTACGGCTAAAGTATTCCATAGGAGCAAAATTGGAACCATAGAAACATGATTGAAACTGTTACCACAAGGAAAATGATATTAATAAACGCAAACTGGTCCAGAAATGTTGCGTGGAATCAGTCTTCCAAAANTCCAGAAATGTTGCGTGGAATCAGTCTTCCAAAAGAGTGAATTGTTTTACACAATAAGACGCAACTTGAAAACATGCATATGTGCAGGTTTTGGTGCATGATTCATTCATTAGTAGGCTCTGTCGTTCCTGTCGGTTAGCGGCTATTTTGTGACCCTAACCTTTTCGCCATCTTGTGTCTAGAATTTTCCACTTCATGCTCTATAATTCCATCTAGCTACTTCAGGTTCCGTCATTCCATGTTGCCTCTCCCATCTCTTTTCTCTCTTGCACCTTCTTCGTCATATTGGATGTAATCTGCTGTAGTTCCCTAATCCCCTGCTAGGGGCGNGAGCAAAATTGGAACCATAGAAACATGATTGAAACTGTTACCACAAGGAAAATGATATTAATAAACGCAAACTGGTTCAGAAATGTTGCGTGGAATCAGTCTTCCAAAAGAGTAAATTGTTTTACACAATAAGACGCAACTTGAAAACATGCATATGTGCAGGTTTTGGTGCATGATTCATTCATTAGTAGGCTCTGTCGTTCCTGTCGGTTAGCGGCTATTTTGTGACCCTAACCTTTTCGCCATCTTGTGTCTAGAATTTTCCACTTCATGCTCTATCATTCCATCTAGCTACTTCAGGTTCCGTCATTTCATGTTGCCTCTCCCACCTCTTTTCTCTCTTGCACCTTCTTCGTCATATTGGATGTAATCTGCTGTANCTCTTTTCTCTCTTGCACCTTCTTCGTCATATTGGATGTAATCTGCTGTAGTTCCCTAATCCCCTGCTAGGGGCGCCAGTGTCGGCCATGATGTTTATTGCTGCTAGAGTGTGCCACCATCGTCCGCTATCTTGTTTTCACTTGTTCTTCGTTCAACTGCCGCCTGCTAGGGGTTCTGGTGTCGCTCTCGCTCGGCCACCATGATGGTTCTGGAGTTGGCTGCTAGGGGCGCAGCTATTTAATTTTTGCAGAGCTCAAAATTTGGTCTGGAGTAGGGCGGGATCGAACTACCTGGCCTTAGGTCGCCAACATGATGGACGCCTTAGACCACTCGGCCATCGAGACAGGTAGGAATGTAGGGTTGTAAATGTTGTATATGCAATGCAACGCCATCACCTCTTTCATCATCATTCGGAAAAATTGTATATTTAAAAGAATGTAAGTTTTTGTTGTCATGTTGATTCCAGAATAAGAATTTGTAATAATAACAATATTTGTAGTCACTTTTCTAAGAATATTATTTNGTGACAGTGCATTATATTATCTCTGCCTGCCCACTGTACACCACCATGTGAGACACAGCGCCCCCGCATGGCCCTGAGTGCTTTATATATTAGGCTTGCAGCCCCGCTTATGTCCGCCAGCAGACTTAACCGGAGAACTGCCGCCCTCCTACAGTTACATCGCTAAAATTACTGTAACTAAGCGGTTATTGTGCGTGCTCCATCACAAGCATCCTGTCCTTGCTCAGAGATCGTGTCAAATTGTTATCGTCGTTATCGTATGGGCAGGTGTAGTGTTACCCTGCGCAAAGATGCGCCACGAAGCTCTGGGACGTGCCACCGCGCCGCCGGGCCCAGTGTGCTTATCAGCAGCGGAGTCAGCTCTAAAGTTACACATCATGGCAGCGCGCGCAGGGCAGGACAACCGTGTGGCCAAGATCCATACGTCTTTGCTCAGTGCAGGGGGGAGTTGTGGGCGGGGAAAGAGGGGGAGTATTGGCCTCCTATCCAGAAAAAAAGAAATATTAAATTATTTCACCTGTAAAAAAGATCTTAGCCTCTAATCCAGACACATTCAACAGGTATTAGAAAACTACTCATTCCATTTAATTGCCAGTTTTGGGCATTCCCTCTGAATCCACCCCCTCCCCTCATACACATCAATCTGACACTGTATATTTCAACCTGAAGGCATATGTACATTCCCAGAACCATCTGTGCGAATTCAACCTATATCAGTATTACCCCATAGATTATAGAGTATTTCTGTAAGTCTAATGAGTAAGGGTAAAAATAAATAAAATGGTTTTATACACACACACAATTTATTTTACATATAAATAAATAAATGCCATAACACAAAAAAATATTTAGTCTCTGTTCATGTTTGAAAAAAAAATTGTTCTTCGGAACCAACATTGTGCTGACTTCTTGTCTAGTCGTAGGTGGCATATTCATGGTCCAAGGACGAGGCACACCATTTCCGCAGCAGCTGTGCATTCCTCCACGTGTGTATTCAGTCATATTATACCTTGTCGCAGATGTGTCGCTGCTGTTCGTCAAAAAGTTTCGTCAACTTACGCAGCGAAGGACACCAGTACTAGAACTGCACATCGATGATTTCAACTTCGTTTTTGCACAAGTCGCTCAACCATTTTTTATGTTCGGGCCCCACCATGTAAATCAGTCCTTGTGGATACTGCATCAGCAAGTCACGCAGCACATTTCCCACTTGGTGATACGGAATCCTGCCTTCGTCTCACTCCAGTATGTGGTGGTACTTGGTCAGCCAGTCGTTTGTCTTCTTGCTTTTCTTGTCCAAGAGTTTCCACTAATAAGAGGGGCGGAAGAAATGCGTGCGCATTTTGCCATCGTCATCGTAGGAGACAGCAATCTCATTGAGCACGAAGCCACTCTGACTCTGGAAGCGTTGTAGGTTACAGTAAATCCTGTTGTTGCCTGTGCTCGAAGACGACTAAACAGATTTTTGCTATCGCATGTGCCCATCGTATTTATATCCTTTGCGGCATTCACGAAAGTTTCTTAACGGCTTTGTCTACAATTGCACGATGCGAGTCAGTCGTGAAGTATCATGCAGAAAGTATATGTTTGTGGGGGGGGATATTTCCGTGCGTAGTGAATTCGATCCTGCAGTCGATCACATTATAACTGATACACACGTCCTGTTTACTCACGTCGAACACCATGAGTGGAGCCAAACTCTTGAAGGTATCTGAGATCAGTATCAGGGATTGGGTGTGCCCATAATATGCATTTTGGAATTGAGAGTACATTTGATATACCAGTAGGTACTGACGATTTTCAAAGTTCATGTTCATGTCCACATATGGGTAGTTTTCACTATTAAAATATATATATATTCACCTTTTCTATTTAACATGTGTCGAACTGTGAATGGCTCACTATCTAATTGTGCTGTCTTCCAGTCTGTAGCCCAACGATGATGTGCCTAGGTTTCTCTGTGGCAAAGCTGGACTTAACCATCCAGTTGATGCTCTGGCTTGCAGGCAATAATCCACTTTGGCCTTCTTCACATTGAAAATGCCCCACAATGCTATTTTCTCTGAGCCCAGCATCTGACTATTTACTTATCTCGTCGGCCTTCTGTGCAAGTATCTTGTCTGCCTGGTGTAGGGTTTCCAGATTCTTGTATAGGTAGTAACCAATATCATGTTGCTTACACGCCTCGTACAGTACATTGATGCCCATGTCGCCTCGTTTCAGCCTTATAGCTATCTTCATTCATGGCCTGCAGGCCTGCAGAACTTGTATCCGGAAATGTGCAGCTAATACAGTAAATTGTTGATCAGTGTATCGACGATCCCGCTTCCAGCTATGTTCTTACCTCTTCGAGGCATCGCAGTGAACTAAAATAAAAACTTATAAATTAGCTTGTTTTATACTTTTTGTTTCAGTTTCATTCTAGACTTGGAACAGTAAGGACATAAAGTGCTAATGATGAATCTCGTTTACTGCTTCTGCGGCAAATAGTTTACAGCTTCGTGGAATTTGCGCAGAAATGAAGCAACTACAATCAAGATGAGAACTTTAAATGTGACATTTCAGTGCAAAATTTTTCAACCACAGTTTACTCGAGATGATGCTTTAAAGAGACATTCTGAAACTTGTGGCACTGGTTCTGTGCAAATACAATCATCTCATAATTTGCAATTTACACATACTATGCAATCGCTCCACAATTGCTCCACAATTGCTCCACAATTGCTCCACAATTGCTCCCTAATCGCTCCACAATAGCTCCACATACTCCACGACTGCTCTACATGCTCCACAATCGCTCCACAATTGCTCCACAATAAGCACCAAATGCATCACAAGATAGTAGTGGTAACACATATATTATCAAGCAAGATGTTACTCTACCCATATGCGTTACTGCTGAAGATGAATCTATCTCCCACGATTCACGACATGGAAGACTATTTCCGAATACAGTGAGGTGCATCATTGCGGGACCATTAAGTTGTGGCAAGATGTGCATCCTACTGAGCCTGCTGGACGGAGAGAATGGTCTTTGGTTCGAGAACGTGTACCTATATTCAAAATCGCTCATGCAACAAAAATACCAGCGACTAGAGATGAACATTATATGTTCCTCAATTTTTAGAATTATTGTTTTAATTGTTTGCAATTTTTTATAATTTTGTGGGTAAATGGTGTTGAGGAGTGTTTTTGCAATGCATAAACCACATTTAAAACCTTACTTCCTTACCTGTCTCGATTGCCGAGAGGTCTAAGGTTTCCAGATTGTTGACGACCCTAGGTTCGGCAGTTCGATGCCACCCTACTCCAGATGATATTTTGAGCTATGTGAAAATTAAATAGCTGCACTCCTAGTGGCTCCAGAACCAACATGGCGGCCGAGCGAGAGCGACACCAGCGCCCCTAGCAGGTGCCAGTTAAACGAAGAACAAGTGGAAACGTGATAGCGGACGATGGTGGCACACTATAGTGGCAATAAACATCATGGCCGACACCAGCGCCCCTAGCAGGTGATGAGGGAACTACAGCAGACGACATCCAAAATGGTGGACGAAGAAGGTGCAAGCTAGAAAAGAGGTGGGCGAGAGAGGGAAGATGGAATTACAGAGCATGAAAAAAATAGATGGAATGACAGAGCATGAAAAAAATGAAATGACAGAGCATGGAGTGGAAAATTCTAGAAACAAGATGGTGAAGAGGTTAAGGTCACGGAATGACAGAGCAAGATGTGGCATCATCCAATATGGCAGATGGGTCCTGGCTCCTACTCATGAATCATGCGCTAAAACCGGAATATGTACACCACTCACATCACTCCAAACACCAGTAAAATTTCAAATGTTCACTGTTATTCAAATCACCGTCGTTTAAAACAAGTAGTTTTCTATGCAATTTCTTCGACTCTTGGAAGTGCATCATAAGTTTTTAACTACAATTGCTACCACTGTTGCAGCTGTCATCATGGCAACTATCGCTTTTACTGTCACTATCGCTGTCACCACCCACACTTGTTACAAATGTTTCTATTTATTTTTCCGTGCAACGATCGTTTTTCCAATATTATGCTTCTTCTCGTGTTGCGTTTGGCAGCTAATTTCCAGTCTTTTTCTGTAATACTGTTTATAACCGCTTCTGTAAACGCTTTTATCTGGTCGGCTCTTTGCGATACATTTTTATCAGTTGCACGACATTTGAGACTGTTCCAGATATATTCCATGGCATGCAAATTACAGTGGTATGGCGGCAGCCTGGCTACTTCGTGACCGCTTCAAGAAGTTCGTCTACATGATACTTGGGAGCTGGGCGTTGGCATTTAACATCAAAAAATAGGTAGTTATGCTTTGTAAAAATTTTTATAAGCAATATTGTTTACCTTGAGCTATTCTTGTGTTTAGCTGTGAATTGTTTGTCGAACAACGCACAAATCAGTCATCCTAAACTATATTTCTGCTACTGGTCTTTAGTTTTTACCCAGGTGCACAGTCATTTTTATTTGTTAGTTCTGACATACCTACTCATTTCCTTACTCATTTTGCTTATTTTCGCCACCGATTTCCCTGTCGCAGCTGCTACTCGTTTCGTGGCATTTACAATGGGATAAGTATGTCTTCCAGAAACTTTCCCATTATCAAAAAACCCAATTGCGTTACCAATAATTTCTCGGAGTAACTGTGAATAGTAGGACGTTTTTTAATCGAACATGCCATGACTTACTCTTTAGTGAATACCTCCCGCAATACTGACTTGTTCGCTTTTACTGTAAGGTCGGTGACAATTTTGTTTCCTTGTGATTGGCTCGCTATACTTTCCCCTGCCTTCGTCCTATCTGCTTGAGCAAGGTCAAGAAAAGCGACCGCATTCATTCCAGATACTTTGTTGACGTTGCCGAGTTATATCTGCCTTAGTACTTATTGCCCGAGAATTCACGTTGCTTTCAGTCACTGTCAGCTCCTTGCCGGTGATTAATTCTTCGTGCGATGAAAATGTATTCAGTTGATAGAAAACATTATCACGTCATGCAGTTGTTTATCAGCCACAACTAAATTATATTCCGGCTACGAAAAACTGTATTTTTATTTTGCAGTTCAAAACAGTGTACAGCAGAACATATTGATAGGAAATACATAAATAATGTTAAAAATATTTAAAACCCAATCCCGAAGAAAATTTTTACCTTAAAGGAATGACAGAACACTAAACTGTGCATATTTTGGAAAATATGTTAAAGAATATAAATTAGATGTAATAACCCAATACATTTTATGTATGCCGGGACACGTGCGACCATTTTCAATAGTGAAATTTCCAAGGCTGTAATTAACACCGGGTGTAATACTGCATCCCTGTTTAGCGAAAAGTGCCTTCAGGCATGTTTGCTTTTTTTCTTTAAAGGTTAACGTGCGTCTGAAAATGCGCAGGGCAGGTGTGTTTCGTAGTGAGGCGAAATTTCATTAAACTTCATGCAGCTGCNCACGCGCTCGTAATTGAGTAAATGCTTTCCGTGTCGTGATGCGCATGCTTTAAAGGGAGATGTCACGTCCCACGGGATACATTTCTGAATATACGTGTTTCATCGCGACTAGTGGTTTTCGCTGTGCATTTTTGTGTATTTGATGCGCCGGTGTGTCGCTTTTGACCTTCGAACTTGGAACCCGCTCAGGAGTAATAATATTGAAACTTTGAAGGGTCCACAGCAACAACACGTTCTAGCGTTTAGCGGAAGCCATCGGAAATCACCGTTCGGTGTACATATCAACGATATTTGTTGCAATAATTTTAACTATCTTTAAAAGAGAAGTATAAAAAATCATTGCGTCGTTGAGAAATAAGTTAGAAGTTATCCAAGGGGTAAGGGGAGAAAGTATGTTGAAGTAATGACAAAATAATGATTGTTAAATAATATTACTTAATTAAAAAGTTGGGGCAGAATGAAGTGACTATCAGAAATTAACACTTTGTAAATGATTTCTATAGGTAGTTCACGATAAAGTGAGCACTTTTGAGGCTATAGTTACTTTTTTGCTATCAGTTTTTCACCACTTATTAAAATAAAGATTGCCAAGTAAGCATTAAACCCAGTGTATATATTTCACCGGACTTGAAAGTTAACGTCTAAGGCTACAATAAAATATGTCTATTGATTATTATTCCATATGAGAGGCTTCAAAAAGTGCTCACTTTACCGCAAATAGCCTATAGTTCATAGCAACCATAAATATCTGAATCGGTTTTATGTCCCACAGTTACTGATAAAACTTTTTTCTACATGGGTGCAAATAAATTTTAGTGAAGTTCTTAAAAGCTTAGATGGCAGGTAGGCGTTGAAATCTCTTTGAAAGCAATATCATTAAATAGGAAATCAGAAACACGTGAAACAGTACCAAGACAATTAAATTACTCGAGTGACTTATCCTGGATTAGAATTCAGAAAAAAACAGTAAAATTAAGCTAGCGTGCAATCAATTGCATCACGGAGGCAGGATTCGGAGCATCAACTTCGGATGTAATCAGTCTAATATGTTGAATGATAGAGTTCACTAACCTGAAATATTCTCACGGCCATAATTTTGAAAATAAGTGTCTCAGCCACTAAAACACATTTACATGGACTATCATAACACCGCTTGTGTGAACAATGAGGTGAAAATCGGTTTATTGGTCGCCGAGATATGGCATAAAAACTTTATTTTGTTAACAGGCATATATTATAAAAACTACCTAAAAAGAGTTTGGTATAGGATATTTCTAATAAATACTGTCACCATAAAATTTTGTTTGAATTTGGTTAAATTGTTTAATAGATATGCCAAATATATATCTTAATATTTATATGGCCGCCATTTCAAAAATCAATGTCTGGCTCTATTTAAATCATGTAACTTTGCATAGCTTCTGTAATTGTGCAAAATTTGGTATAAATTAGTTGAATTGTCCCGGAAATACGGAAAAATGTTCCATTTTCTCACTTGATATTATTTTTCAAAGAATCCGGCAAAAAGAGGATCTCTATATATGAATAAATTATACTTCTAATTAATATTGTTTGCGTACAAAATTTGGTAGTATTTTGTTGAAATGTTTTATATATAAAACAAATTAACATTAATTATTTATATAAACTCCACAAAAAATTGACTGCCACGCATAACCCATTAATTTACATACCGTACAGTAGAAACACTTCGTGAAATGATTGTATTAATTGGTAGATTGGTTCTCGAGATACGAAATAAAATTTTCATTGTAAATGTGACGGTCATCATAAATGGAGGATAAAAAGTTTATGTAATATCACATTCGATGATTGTCATAGATCCAAAATATACAAAGTTAAATGTAAATCTGTTACATGGTTTCGTATATATAGCACACTAAGATAAAATGTTTATATAGGTGCCATTCGGAAAATAAAAGCCTTAAACACTTAAAACACATAAATTAACATGGCCTACCACAGTACAACTTATTCTCCAAATTTGAAAGAAATATGTTCATTGTTTCCTAGATACGACATAAAAATTGTATTATTTAATGTGGGACTATCTTAAAAAATGGCGAGAAATGAAGCTTTGCATATACTATTTTGATAGATATAATTTGATACTGTCAGCATAAAAAGATAAGATGAAATTTGTTCTGTAGTTTCGTAGAAAAAACGTTCTGAGCTAAACATTTTAATGGACACGTTTTTGAAAATATGTCTGTCTGACCCTCCCAAAGTTGATCAGTTTACATGGTCTGTCATAGTGCTACTTATCTGCCCAATTTGGTAGAAATCGGTTGCTCTACAGAGAGATCGCAGAATTTTAATTTGTCACTTGAAACTATTTTACAAAATGGCGGACAGAAGAGATTTTCTGTGGACACATTTGATGGTTTTAATATATACAGCTAGCATACAAGATTTTGTATGCATTAATTACCTGGTTTGGATGATAGAACATACAAAACTAAAATAGCTATACGGCCATCATTTTGAAAATAAGTGTCTGACAAACCTAAAATATATCAGTTGATATCACTTACCACAGTACTAGTTGTTTGACATATTTGGTAGGAATTGGTCAATTGATTACCGAGCTAGGACGTAAAAATATTATTTATTCGCGTGGCACTATATTACAAAATTGAGGACAAAAGAGGCTCTGTATAGACACATTTGATGTTTGTTATGTATACTCCCAGCATACAAAGTTAAGTTGGAATTGATTACATGTTTTAGAAGATATGGCATATTACGCTAAATAAGCTAGACAGCAGCAATTTTGAAAATAAGTGTTTGACATACTTGTACAATTCAACTGCCGCAGCATTAATTGTTTGCGAAATTGGTAGCAAGCCATACATTGTTTCCGGAGATATTCCACAAAAACTGTATTAATTCATTTAGCGATCTCTTTTATTTTTGGCTTATATGATGCCTGTAATAGATACTGTCGGCATCCAAATCTTGTTTGAAATTGGTCAAATGTTATGGTAGTTACACCAAATAAACCAAAAAATATTGATATGGCCGCCATTTCGAAAATAAGTGCCTGATTAACTTTAATTACTTAATACTTACCTGGCCTATCATAGTGTTACATACCTTCCAAATATGGCGAATATTGGTTGAGTAGTTTTCGAGATATAATGTAAAAGCTTAATTTTTCATGTGGCACTCTCTTCCAAAATGGCAGACCAGCAAAATTATTCAAATATGTATTGATTGCTTCCAGAATACAAAACTTGGTTTAAATAGGTTGAATGGTTTCCGAAATATAACATATCGCCCTAAATTTTAAAATCGCCACCATTTTGAAAGTAAGTTCCGGACGTGGTAGAAAACTATTAAAGTCAGGTGTCTTTACTTAGTACTACATGTGTACCGAGTTTGGCGAAATTCGGTTGACGCGTTCAAAAATTGAAAGTGAAGGACATACACATACACAGACCCACATACACCACACAGACACACACAGGCACACATAAACAGGAAAGTGATCTCATAAGCCTTTCTTTCCTCAGGAAAGAGAGCTAAAAATTGGGTTGTGGCTGTGGCAGGGACGTTGCATTAGGCTCTACGTGAATTAAGTCTCCGTTAACGAGTAATATTTTCTTTGGGATATAGGAATGAAAGTAACTGAAGGCCTTTGTTGCTCAAATCGACAGTCCCATACAAGATTTTCCGCTTGGCACACAAATCAGGCCACTACCACATCAGAGCCGCGAGATATCCTGCCCGAAAATTTTCGCCGCAGCCCAAACTTGCCGCCAGTCGCCACTGGCCCCCATCCGCGCCTCAGAAAAGGCAATAATCCTTCAACCAGGTGGCCACCTTAACGTAGAGGTCTGGAGAGCCGATGAGGGTGCGAGGTGAGTATAGAGAAACGCCGGAATGAAAGGGCGGGGGAAACGGGAGATCAACGAGAAAACCCGCCGACCAGCGGCATCATCTGGCACGACTCCCACATGCAAAAATCCGGGAGCGACTCCACCGGGAATCGAACCCAATTCTCCTAGGTGGGAGCCGGGTAGTCTCACCACTACACCACCGCGGCCCCTACTATTTTGTGACTCTGGAGAGGGCTGGGGTGGGCGAGGTGGCGCTATCTAAGTGTACTACTTCCTTTCATGAAACCAGTCAAATTATTTCACTATTACTTACAGTAAATGTGTGCACATAACTAAAAGTAAACGGAAACAGTGACACAAGTTACAGCAAACTATACAATTCTAAAATAAATTCTATAAGGGTTGTCAGAGACCTCACGCACCTATATTATTGCCGACATCTGCGAGGTTTTGTAATTAAATTTCTCATATTTATTGTTTTTCAGGTTTTGTGATTTAATTCAAACTGACTTTTACAGGCCTACACAAATTACAAATAAAGAAATTACTCTTGTGTGCAACAAAGAGTGAACTAAACTGAACTGCCATCTTGCCCAGTATTCACTGCCATCTGTGTGAATATACACTGTAATTGTGAACTGCAGGTAAATTAATATTGAAAGCACAATAGGACTTACGACATTAAGTTATTATTCGGGGAGGTAGGCTCCCTTGGAAATCGATATTTCAGATAATTTAATTTTGAAATATTTGAAACTGCTTGAAATGAAGCGAGGACTTTCTGGATATTGTTTTCTTGGATTGATAAGTGAAATCTGTGAAAGTGTGGTGGGCAACATCATCACAGTTCATGAAGAAAATATGAGTTTCCATGTTACTACCATATACTATTTACAACTCTGGGCTGTTATCGAATTATCAATTATGTCTATGAATTGCCTTGTTTAAATTGACAAAAATGTTGCCTTGGTGCGTCACTGACAGACGAGCGGCTCTGGAGAAAAACAGTTACAGAATTTCAAAGCGTAGGTTTGTTTACATGCCAGCAATGCATGGTGGAATCGGTGTTTCCGTTTTGTAATGAAGGCGATGATAATACCCAGGAAATTTTCACACGTTTCCGAGCTCAGTTCAAGGAAACAAAGTTGTATTTATGAATTTGTTGCTTAATATCAAGTAGTTTAAAAATGGATATTCCAAATGGTAATATGTCAAAATATTTATAAAGACATATACCATCGTTAATAATTCACTTGAAATAATTAACTATATTCTTTCTAACTTTTCATTACCTCACACAATTTTGGTATGAAGTTCAGAATAATGCTGTATATATGCTGTTCACGATTAATTGAGCACTTTTGAAATACCTGCTTAGGATTTAATTTTCTTCCAGTTTTGTATCCTTCCGCCATTTGTAGTTTAATATTATAATGGACCTCATCACTTTATTCATGCGCCATCCAACTGAAAACGTGGAATTGTGAAGAATATAGATGTATTGCCAATAGGCGAATTCGCACTCTTATGTGTATAAAACCAGAAATACTAAATTTCAGTGGCCATATATTACAACAATACATTTGCAAAACAAGCAATACAATGTCAAGTCCTAAGAAGACTTTTTTGAAGTTATACTTCTTTTGACGCGTTGAGGGTAAAAGTTTAGTGTGCAACGGAAGTCGCGTGCGCACATTGTAACGAAATTCGACAGTGAACGTGGTAGGGGCATGACCCAACACTGAAACACAAATTTATATATTTGCCTAGTAACAGAGCTTAAGAGTATTATTTCTCACACTTGGGTTTTTGAAGTTATACTTCTTTTGGCGCGTGTCTTTCTTAACTCATTTTATCGTTTTCGTACTTACATAATTTTTTTGCCTACGTAATAAAATTTTATTTTAGTCACGCCAAAGAAGTGTAACTTCTAACGCGCGTACATAAGTACACGCACCCATGTTTTTTTTTATAAACTTGCTGCCAAGTTGACTCGGATCCTGCATGCCAGTGTGTACTGTTACATACATGTAGTTATGGGCAGTGATTTTTATCTAATGTTTGTTTGCAAACCGTTGCCGTGAAAAGCCTTTGGTGAGGTGAAGTGATGAACTTCCCGCCTCCTGAAGTGCTCCCAGGTGCGAGAGCTGCTGGCGATTAGCGAGCCTCCGGTATGGTTCATGGTCTGTACTGGGTATTACAATGATACGTTCACGAGGAGTTCTAGGCAGAGCTCGGAGGCCAACTTTCCTTTGTAACTAACGCAAGTGGGCGCGTGTTTCAGACAGGACATTTCGAAACTCCACCTTATAACTTCACATCTCAAAATGTAAAACGTAATGTAAAAGCCATACGTGAAGCCCATCTCCGTTTTTCGTCTTAACGGATTGAGTTTCCGTATACTTGCTGTAAATTTCCGTAAAAGTGTCCGTAAATGTACGAAAATATTTTGACAGTGCACCGTGGCCCCTCAAGTTATGACTCGGAACTCAGATAATAAGCCAATGCGGAGGGGGAAACCTGTTGTCCACCCGTTGCATGTTCTGCTTTCCAGTATGCCAAACAGCGCACATAATGCCATACTAGATCTCGAAGTGTGCGTGTTCATGCTTTTCGACATCCACTAGAGCGGTGGTCATTCTTTTATCTGTTTTCTTGAGAGTGAAATGTGCCATTGGAATCGCTGCCATCAGTTTCCGATACTGCCACGCTGAAACGGAGGGATAATACGGTGTAAAATCAAACGCCACTGCATCGCGTCTTAATACTGGATTATACGCAACTTCGATACGTTACACCATCTGTCAAAAGTAGAAACACAGTAAAAAAAACAAAAAAAAAAAAGTTTCAATATATATATATATTTAAAAAAAATATTTTTTGCTTTTACTTCGCCTTCATGTAGAGATCTTGTCACTGAATTTCATCGTGAGTTTTCTTGAAATTTTGCTGTGATTTTTAATCTGCGATCCAGCTGGAACAGTTTTGAAATGAAATAAAGAAATTGGCAAAGCTCTTTATATTAAATATATGCTTTAATTGGTTTTCTTTACAGTTGCACAAGTTTATGAAGTGGGCAACAAGGAAATTTGGACTTTTAATCGATAACAATTAATCAATAATAAGACACACTTGCTCAATCATATAATAAATATTCATAGTATTGTAGACCCATTGCATTTCCACTTTCCTTGTATGACAGCTAACTTTAACACATGAGTAGCAAAAATACAGTAAGAGCATGAGGGCGCGAAATGAGTTTTGCCTAAATTATGTACTCGTTAACAGGGCTCACTATACACTAATATACAGCAACATTTACTGCAGACGTATCTCCTCAGCGTAAAAAAACTTTTGACATTGGCTTATATATATCCAGTATTTTGCAATAAACAATATGCTATTCTTTGGAGAAAAAAAAATGTGTTCACTTTGGCGACCGCGCTGAATCATTATCGAAATATTTTGAAAATAAAAGCATAATCTCACCAATTAGATAAGTAAGAAATTAAATTAATTTTACTATGATACTTAAAAATACGCATACGATGACAGAACACAACCGTTTTGTGTAATTATTTATTACTATTATTCCATTATTTATTTGACAGTACAAGTGCAAATAATTGCGTTTTTTTGCGATTTTATTGCGATTGCATATAATCAGTATTTTATAGTTAAATTTTTATATATCTTGCTTGTGGCTTTGAAATTATTACTACATTAAAAATCCAATAAGTTAATCTTCTTTTTCTCCAGCACTCCAGCAAATTGGCACCATTTCTCTTATTTCTCTTTGCGCTAAGAATCAATTTTGGATGCATTTTCCCCTTCTTGTTGACTCTGGATGAAAGCTTCATGTTGAACATTATGTCAGCAGCCTGCATGGCGACATCTCGTGAAGGCGGGCTGACGAGATGGGTCGGCGAGGCCCGCTTCCCTTTTCTATGAGCGTGCGCCACAGGGGGTTAGTGTAGGCGGAGAGGCAAGCAGGCCGCGTGTCGAATCAGATGGTGTTT
>NQII01001896.1:206737-239062 GCA_002778355.1 Clitarchus hookeri | reverse complement strand
ATATTCGCGAAAAACCGATTTTTATGACCTTTGACCTTCAATATCTTAAGACGCGGACACGATAACATTGGTGACTTTTGAGACAACATTAAGAACGACAAAACAAAGGCTTATACCAATTTACAGCTTATTATCTTTCATTCTGAGGTGAAACCCCTAATATGACTGGGCTAATTAGCGCCGACCAAACTCAACTATTGTTTCGTATCCGCAACATCTCACCGCAGGATATATTGAAAAAAAAAAAAAAAAAGTAGTTGCTGTTTGTAAAACATCAGATTTCTTGGAATTATTTTTGTACGCGCATAGGAAATATTCTTTGATATAATCTTCCTTATACGATAGTTTCGTTGATTGTCGATGACTGGGTTAGTCACACGCAGATTAATATTGCAATATTAGATATCTATTTATCATAAATTTTTGTTTAAAATTTTATCAGTTTTGCATATTTATTTTGGTTGAAAACATTTTTGTGTACTCTTTCTTCCCATAGTTCTTTTGTTCTGTCAGTAAAATCAATGGATAAATTCCAATGAAATTCTGACTATAAAAACTTTAAACGATTTGTTATATTCAGGGTTTTGACAATAAATATTTTGCGTGGATAGAAATAGTAGGTTCTAGGACAAGGACTGGCGGCTGAGGCACCGCCGCCATCTTGAACCCAGCGTTTTATTTCTGTCCGCCATCTTGTTTCTGCCATTCGCCATCTTATTTCTACTTTCATTTTGTTTACATCGGCCGTTGCTAGTAGACGCGCTAGTTTAAATTCCATATACACATTGCAACGTTGATATGATATACATATATTCAATTAAAATATGAAAACAGAGTAGATGTGTATGTACACTGAAGAGCAAAAAAAAAAACTGGTACACCTGCCTAATATCGTGTAGGGCCCACGCGAGCTCGTAGAAGTGCCGCAAGACAACATGGGGTGGACTCGACTAATGTCTGAAGGTATTCAGGAGGCAATTCACACCATGAATGATGTAGGGTAGTCCACAAGTCCATAAGANCTCGACTAATGTCTGAAGGTATTCAGGAGGCAATTCACACCATGAATGATGTAGGGTAGTCCACAAGTCCATAAGAGTGTGAGGCGGTGGAGATCTCTTCTGAACAGCACGTTGCAAGGCATCCCATATTTTTTCAATAATGTGCATGTCTGGCTATTTAGGTGGCCAATGGAATTGTCTAAAGTCAGAGTGTTCCTGGAGCCACACGGTAGCAACTCTCAACGTGTGGGGTGTCGCGTTGTCATGCTGGAATTGTCCACGTCCGTCGGAATGCACAAAGGACATGAGCGGGTGCAGGTGATCGGACAGGATGCTTACGTATCTGTCAAATGTCAGAGTCGTATCTAGACGTATCAGGGGTCCCATTTCACGCCAACTGCACACGCTCCATACCATGACAGAGCCTCCACCAGCTTGAACAGTCCCCTGTTGACATGTAGGGTCCATGGATTCATGAGGATGTCTCCATACCCGTACACGTCCATCCGTCCGATACAATTCAAAACGAGACTCGTCAGACCAGGCAACGTGTTTCCAATGATCAACAGTCCAATGGCGGTGTTGGCGGGCCCAGGTGAGGCGTAAAACGTTGTGCTGTGCAGTCAACAAAAGTACACGAGTGGGTCTTCGGCTCTGAAAGCCCATATCAATGATGGTACATTAAATAGTTCGCACACTGGCAGTTGTTAATGCCCCAGCATTGAAATCTGCGCTAATTGGAGAAAGGGTTGAACGCTTGTCACGTTTAATGATTCTAGTCAGTCGTCGTTTCTCCCGTTCGTTCACAATCTTTTTCCGGCCGCAGCGAGGTCGAAGATGTGATTTTTTACCGGATTCCCGATATTCACGGTACACTCGTGAAATTGTCGTACGTGAAAATTCAAATATTATCGCTACCTTGATATGCTATGTCCCATCTCTCGTGCGCCAACTATAACACCACGTTCAAACTCACTTAAATCTTTATAACCTGCCATTGTAGCAGCAGTAACCGATCTAGCAACTTTGCCAGACGCTTGTTGTCTTACATAGGCACTGTCGACCGCATTGCGTTACTCTGATTGGCGAGAGGGCGCGAGATATATATTTTTTTGTATAGTATGATATCCTACAAGAATATGAAATATACCTTGTTATTACACAAACAAAATACTGCACAAAGACACACACTCCAATTTGCATTAGATTATTCACCAGAATTACTGCCCATAAACAGCACGAGACACAATATAGCCAAAAAATAAACATTCTAGGACTCAGTAGCTACTAGAAACAAAAGTCGGCAGAGAGGAAAATTGTAGTCTTTAATTACCATGAAAATTACTAATCGTCAAATAAAATCTAAACTTGATATAAACGTGCAAAAATTGTGTTAAGTCATAGAGTATTGTTTCAACCAGTAAAGTAAATAAGAAATATTGATAAAAAAAGTATTTTAAAAAGAAGAAATTTTGTATTATTGCTCGAAAAACTTATTTAATGTTTTATGTTTTTCTGTAGTATAATACACATTTTCATAAAAGTAAAACAATAAATAAACAGTAATCTTTTAACATTTAAGGGAATACTTGACAGTTTGTACTTTTACTTTAAAATTATTCACATACTGTAAACAACTATTTTTTCATGTTTATACATGTATGATTTTACTGAATATTTTATGTTAGCAGTTTTTATATTTACAATGTATATTTAACCAAACAATATATTTTTGGATAATTAAGATGAATATAATTCATTTAATTGGTTTTCTGTAAGAAAAGAAACTACATTTATTCTTGAATAAATGTATTGTAAGGAATTGCAAGTATTGCTATTTTGATGTTACTAGTTACCGCTGTGTCGGTATATGACTAATTGATGTCTTATGAGTATAATGTAAGCAATTCACAGAATTATCACACCACTATGGGTGCGTGCAAAGTAATACAAACACATAACATGTTACGTTATACGTTCGTACATAACAGTGACTTTTATAATATCGGTGTTTCATTTTTTCTTTCCGCTTCAAGTGCTATATTGCCTCTATGAAGTACTTAAATTATTTACTGATGCGTTCTTTAGCATGTAATGGAAATCATTCAATCAAGCAAAATGAATGGTGAATCATATTTATTTATTTTTTGCAGATAAAGTGCATCACATAAACAGGATTGGCTGCAGTCATATCAATTCTTGTACTATCGGTAATCAAACCTGAATGGTTTGTTATATTTGGATGATTTTTGTAGTGATAGTGACGAAAGTAACTAAACTCACACAGACGGACAGGGCGACCAGCGTTCTGCTAAGCGCTGGTTGTCTTGTGACGTCAATGCGCCGGAGTCGACGAAACTGGTCGACCGCTTGCCTCCCATCTGCTGTGTACAGACCCGGTCAAGATATTTCGTTTCGAAGTCCCGGGCACTTCCCATGTGAATCGACACATTCTTTATATAGACAAGGTTTCGATATTTCGCTTCGAAGTCCCGGTGAATTCCAACGTAAATCGACACATCCTGTTTATAGATCCGGCCAATATATTATTTGGTTTTCAAGTCCCGGCTACATCACAGCGTAATTCTACACATTCTGTNTGTTTATAGATCCGGCCAATATATTATTTGGTTTTCAAGTCCCGGCTACATCACAGCGTAATTCTACACATTCTGTATATAGACCCTGCCAAGATTATTTTTGTTTCAAAGTTTTAGTTACTTTATGTAAATACGCCATGTAAAAAAAGTCATATTGTAATAACGGGGTTACATAGAGAAATTAAAACCGATAATAAAGTATAAATGCAATTTTCTACTGTGGCCAGTCGTTTGGTCTCAGCGGCTCCATGGATGAAGCGCATGATCGGGTGAGACACCGCACCAGCTACACATTAGTGGTGTGATGAAGGGGCGGTAAATTGTTCATTGCGAAGTCCCACAAGTGATACATCATGAAATGACAGTAAACGTTTTATACTTCTGTTAACATGGAAGTACTACATTTTTGGTTAAAATGGATTTTTTCTTATAGTATACTCATAAATTACAATTTTTGATTTTATAATTAACATGAATAAAACGGAGAGAAAATATGTGTAGTAAGAAATAGTTCTTAAGCAAAATATTACACTTAGGGCGCATGAATGCGGTGTCTTGTCCCTTTGGTGTAATTTTGTAGAATTGTTAAATTTTGTTTGCATGAGGTGGAGGAATATCTTGAAAGTAAAACTTTAGCAGGACTTCAGAAAAGTTGGAAGTAACGGTGAATGTACTATACAGTTCGAGCATAAGAACCAAACTAGCGGTCCATAATAGGCATCCACAACACTTTGTTAGATGGGTGGAACCTAACATCAGTTGTACGGTGTCCACTCGAGTGCCTCAACTACCGCAACATCCACATGTGTACTAGCAAGTTGCCTAAGCATTAGGGTTCAACAACTTCTTTGTGTAGCGGTAGCAGTGATCCAAGACACGATCATGCGCTAGATTCATGAGGCCGCTGCGACAAAAAGGATGNTCTTTGTGTAGCGGTAGCAGTGATCCAAGACACGATCATGCGCTAGATTCATGAGGCCGCTGCGACAAAAAGGATGACCATTATACCAAATTACTCGTATGTTTTCTTCTCAGTTTTCATTTCCCTATGCATACCCGGGTGTTACAATCCTCCACTGTTTTTCACACTTTGTGTATCTGGTCATAGTATTATTTTGTTTCATGGTCAGAAATATATTATACTTTTTAATTTACGTTTGCGCGACAGTCAGGAAGCTGGANTCTTTGTGTAGCGGTAGCAGTGATCCAAGACACGATCATGCGCTAGATTCATGAGGCCGCTGCGACAAAAAGGATGGCCATTATACCAAATTACTCGTATGTTTTCTTCTCAGTTTCCATTTCCCTATGCATACCCGAGTGTTACAATCCTCCACTGTTTTTCACACTTTGTGTATCTGGTCAAAGTATTATTTTGTTTCATGGTCAGAAATATATTATACTTTTTAATTTACGTTTGCGCGACAGTCAGGAAGCTGGACGGGCCAAGGAGAGAAGCCGCTGTTGCTGACAGACTGCTGCCGCGCGGCCGATATTGATGAAGTGGCCCCGGGGCCATGAATTACCGACGACGACGATGATGACGAGCGAGAACCACGCAATTACCACCACGTCGCGCGTCCCGCTGCGCCCGTCCGAAATGAGATACAGGGCAAGCGAGCTCGTTTCAACCGAGAACCAACACACACACATCCTTCTTCCTTGCGGGAGCGAAGAAGAATTTTACTTTGTTTTGTAACAGAACTAATAAAAAAAGAGAGAAAGAGAGAGAAAAAGGCAGAAAGAGAGAGAAAGAGAAAGAGAGAGAAAGAAAAATAGAGAAAGAGAGATATGTTTAGGCGTCTCTTAACAACAAGGTCTTGAAAGCNATATGTTTAGGCGTCTCTTAACAACAAGGTCTTGAAAGCGAGGCGATTATGGAGCGGCGCCAGAATGTAAAAGCAGGGGACATGGGAGATCCCCGAGAAAACCCGCAGACCAGTGACATCGTCCGGCACAATTCCCATGTGCGAAAATCCGGGAGTGACTCCGCAAGGAATTGAACCCGGTTCGCTTTGGTGGGAGGCGAGTGCTCTAGTCGCTGCATCACCGCATAATAACAGTACATGCTCTTCTCCTTCCTTCCGGGGGAAATGTGTATTTCTCTATTTTGTAATAATAAAAGTTGTAAGAGTTGCTTACTATTATTTTATTAAGTTACACGAAATAAATTAAATTAGTAGTAAACGCCGCAAATAAATTGCGTAGGTTAACCAGTGGAATTAGATTCCACTACAAATAACATTGAGGCGTGTTAATAGTTAAGTTAATAGTATTAGCATTTTAAATTGTATATTTTGTGTAGCATAAGAATTAAAAAATTTTCTGTAATACTCGCGGTTGATTTTATCTTTTGTTCTTTACGGTTTACCTACCTTTGTGGATGGCATGATGGAAACAAATAAGAGAAAGAATAACACTTGACATTGGCTGTTCACGATAAAGTGAGAATTTCGAAATCAACCGTTGAAAACTGTCACTGCAGCTGTTATAATGGGCACTCTGACTGGTATGCGCCTAGTTAAGTTGGTAACGACGGAGGGAAAGAAGTTTAGTNTGCAGCTGTTATAATGGGCACTCTGACTGGTATGCGCCTAGTTAAGTTGGTAACGACGGAGGGAAAGAAGTTTAGTAATTTAACATTGAATTAAAAGTGTCAGATGAACATTTGTGAGTACTGAAATTATTTATCTTGCTTTCTGTTATTTAATTTATAAAATTCGAATAAGTAGACATTTTTTAAAATTTTTACTTTCCTAATAATAGCACAGTTTCGCTTGACTGATGCATGAATAAAGTGACCAGACCCATAGCAATGNCAATTTTTACTTTCCTAATAATAGCACAGTTTCGCTTGACTGATGCATGAATAAAGTGACCAGACCCATAGCAATGTTAATTTTATACATGGCGGAAGAATACACAATCTGCATACAAGTAGATCTTAAGCAGGGCTTTCATAAGTTATGATTTTATCGCGAACATCCTTTAAACACATCTCCAAGCTCCTTACCGCCAACAACATAACCTCAAAAATTTACATGAACTTGACTTTTGATTAGCTGACTTGTAATTTTTATTATTTTATAATATTACTAGACTGATATTATTAGTGAATCTAAATTTTTTTGCAACAGAAAATATTGGTAATTTTAATTTATCAACTTGTATTTTGTATTATTAGTTTATGCTACAGGCCCCAGGTATTATAAAAATACGTTGACCAGTGAAAGTCGCCACTTGTGGTGCATGGTCTGGGAACAAATATTCTCACACGTGTCGAGCTAATTGTCCTTTTGCTGCCTTAAGAGACGATATTGCAGACTACTCACGAATTATGCGTGGATATAAAATAATATCCTTCGGGAAAGAGCGCAGAAACTAATCTTAGCTCCTGGCAAACTATAGATTAATGGTTTCGTCTTCGTCGATTGCGTAGCAATGGCTTTCTGAAGGTTAAGGTTACATTCTTGTCTCACGGGCAACAGTCAGCCCCTAACTCCCTACTCGGGAATCGAAACTTGGTGAAAATACGGTCCACTATATTCTATAGTTACCGAACGGGAGGCTGCCGTGGATTACTTACATGTACTGACAGGCAGAGAACATCATTTTACGATAGCGAAATAAAAATATTTATCCAGGAAACTTNGGATTACTTACATGTACTGACAGGCAGAGAACATCATTTTACGATAGCGAAATAAAAATATTTATCCAGGAAACTTCAAACAATTAAATGTAAATGTGATTTTTTGAGGTTTGGTCACCAGTAACGAGTGGTGACTGCTATTGGCATTGATGGTGTCACACTGAAAATGATCCTGTGTNGGATTACTTACATGTACTGACAGGCAGAGAACATCATTTTACGATAGCGAAATAAAAATATTTATCCAGGAAACTTTAAACAATTAAATGTAAATGTGATTTTTTGAGGTTTGGTCACCAGTAACGAGTGGTGACTGCTATTGGCATTGATGGTGTCACACTGAAAATGATCCTGTGTTGCAGAGATCTGGAGCGCTCAGCTCGTGGTATACACAGCGTTTACATTACACTTTATTTCTGGAATTTCCGTTTTAATGTCTTAAATAATTTAGCCAGAGTATGACTTAAATACTAACACGTCCAACTTTATAGGCTATTTTAAACCTGCATGAATGGCCTACATTTAATCATCGTCTTTCGCTACCTCAGAATTTACGTCCAACGTCTTTCGGCCAACAAGCATTTTTGTTCACGTTCATACTGGGATCGCTATGGAACACTCGACGTACAACATACATTAACATAATTCAAAGAAGCGGAAGATCCAGTGTTCAGGATGTTGGTCACAAAAAATATTCGTTATTTCATGTACGAAATATCGTTTGACTTAAATACATTACTTCTAAGTACAATTTAATCATATAAAAAAATTAGATCACAAAGTTTTTGCACCACTCCATGTCAAAATCAGCACTTATAGTGTTTTTGGGACGTACTAATAAAATAAACGAAAACAAAAAAATAAATTAAATAAGAGGGACTGAAAGGTCATGTATTAGTCTAATTTGAGTTATAATTATAAAAATAAATTTTACAAAAAATGTATGTATACCGCTACAAATGAATAATTTGCAAAAAATGAAGTTATTTTAATTTTTTTTTAACTACGAAAAAATTTCATAGTGATTGCAAAAATTTCTTGAAATTTTTTATAAAAACTTATTTAAATCTTAATTATCTCATTTCGGTTAGTTTTTATTATTTGTACTTCCCAAAACATTAAAATTATGATTTTGGTATTAAATTATGCAAATGAAAATTCTACCAATTTTTTTTTGTGCAAGAAAATAGTATTTGTAAGTAATGTCTGCAAGTTAAACAGTATTTCGTACATATATAAAATAATGAAATTTATGTTTATCAGCAACCTTAACTTGTACCGTAATTCATCTTAGTTAAGAAATTTCTTGCAAATTTTGCTTGTTGCCAAAAATATAATTGAGTTTCCCGTTATTCAGACAAACTGTACGTCTTTTACAGAAGTGACTGAAACCTGCTAAATATAAAGTCTGTTGCCATAGGAAATAAAGATCTTCGTTATGATTATACAATAATTTTCTGGTTACACCACTAACTACACTCTGAATTTATTTAGTGCACATAAGTTAAACATGGACTTGATGTATCGTAAAAGGACTCAGGGAGAGCGTATTGAGGAACTGTACCGTCGTTTTCCTGGAATGGGAATGAAAACTTATTGGGAAAAAATACCCTCCAGTATTAATGGTTTTCCGAAACCACTAGAGACGAACGCTGTATTGGCTCCTTAAGGCTGTTCAAGAAAGAACATTTTTTATATTTTTTGAGGGTATTTAATGGTTTCGTGACAAATGTCAATGATAAAAAAACACTAAAAAAAGCAAAATAACGTTTTTCATTTAATAAGCAAAAATACATCAATTTTATGTTTGATTTGAATGATTCTTGCAATGGGGGTAATTAAGTGTTTGAACAATTATGGGCATTCTCAACTTCGATGTAGTCTCAGAAAACATACTAGGTAAAATAAAATAACTTTGATAACTTTGATTAAAAAGCATATCTAAAATAAATAGGAATAAACAAGCCTGAGTAAAATGATGTCGACAAATAAGTACCATATATAAAATTCCAAGAAGGAATTAAGTCAGAGAACAAACAACAGAACGACACAACACAACGAAAATGTAATATACGTTTAATTCCGAGCAGGAATGTAGTCAGATGACACCAGAAAAAAAAAACAACACAACCCGAATTGGTGGCCGAACAAACAAGTATGGAATATGAAGAATATTACAAAAACTGGGCGAAAAATGAATACAGCGCAAACGAATAAATACAGTGGCTGGGACAGATGTAAATATGGACTCCACAACGACCACAATACGGACGAAAAATAGCAAGCTTCCTTCGACAACAACAGGTTTTTTTTTTTTAGAGATCTTACAGTCAGTATTTAGGTGTCTCTCGGACTGTGTGGCTGAAGACGGAAAGATATTTCAATTCCCGAAACATCGCACCTGTTGTCGTGGAAGTAAACTTGCCATTTTGTTTGTATTGCCACCGTTGTGTCGTCCATATTTATATCTGTTCCAGCCACTGTGTTGGCTTGTGCTGTCTTCGTTATTCGTTCAGTTTTTGTAATATTCTTAATATTCCATACTAGTTTGTCTGTTTGGCCACCAATTCTGGTTGTGTTGTGTGGTTTGTCTGGTGTTATCTGACTACATTCCTGCTCGGAATTATATGTATATTACATTTTCGTTGTGTTGTGTCGATCTGTTATTTGTTCTCTGACTTCATTTCTTCCTGGAATTGTATATATGTTACACTTTTGTCGACAACAGGTAACTTAGGTTCGTTCATTCCGATTTATTTTATGTATGTTTTTTAATCAACGTTATCTAAATTATTTTATATTACCTAGTAGGTTTTCAGAGACTACATCAAAGTATTTGGAATGGTGTATATCTAAAATTGTTCAATCAATATGCCTTTCAACTTAGTCTAGATTCGTGTAAATTTATATATACATAATATATATATATATACATACTCAAACGTATAGTTTAGTCATAGCTAAAACGTCACGGGAGTGACATTTTACAACTTATTAACATTTTATATTTAGTTCACCACCATGCTGGACCCTGGTCAACTTGACCTTTACCCATAACCTTGACCCTATAACCGTGACCTTTTATAACCTTGAAAATAAAAACTTGAGAAAAATGGTAAAAATGGAATAAATTCCTAAAAGCAAGCAATAATAATACGTTACTGACTACTACCGCCATCTTGGATACAGGTTACGCTTTGGCCATAACCCGATTACCACTAACCTTGAACCCAAACATTCTTCAAATATCCCAAAACATTCCTAAAAAATTATAAAAAAAGTAATAACAAATATTATAAGAAATAATTTTCTTTATAATAATTTTTACGAACTTACATTTTCGGTGGTACACCATAGTACTATGTCCAGCAGACCACTGGCCCCCTCTAATCAATCACATTGTATTAACATTCCCATCCCCTTTCCAATGTTTCTCATTAGTTAATTAGTCAGCAGGCCTCCACCCCCGTCACCATTGTGCATTCTGTCGAATGCACTCCACCCACCATAATGGTTTTTTCGTTTGTCGATTGTTTACATTTTCATCACCTAGGTGGTACTGATTACTCCAACTAACATGTTAGATTTGGACGACCACCTTGACCTTACATACTTCACATTGACCCCGTGCCCATGACATTGGATAACCTTGAACCCAAAAAGAAATTCTAAATTTTTTTATGAAATGCAAAAAGTTCCAAAAAATTATTGTTTAAAAAATTAAAACATTAAAAAAACTGTTTTTTTTCATCAATTGTTTAATCAATCTCACAATATTTTCATGAGTCAGCACCACCGCACGCACCACAATCAGCACCATATGCACCAGAATAAGTACAACGTACACCGCAATCAGCACCACAATCAGCACCACAATCAGCACCACAATCAGGAATTCACAGCCTTCCATGTCAATCCTTCGATCAATCCCAATCCTTCGATAAATCCCAATCTTTCGATCTATCCTTTGATCAATTCTTCGGTTTGTCCCCCAACCCATATGTATAGAAATTACATTCGTTCGCCAACTGTCTCCAAATTTGTACATGTCAGAATTAATGTGGTGTATGCAGTCAACTATCCATGCATTTTTATACTGAAGTCTTTATTAACATTCTGAATGCAGATTTTTCCGTTAATAGTAGAGTGCTCATAGCACCACTTTAAAAATGTGCGTGATAAAAGGATACGACACACAAAAAAATAAAGAAAAAACACTTATTTTGTAATAATTTTTTTTAATATTTTGAAATTACAATTTCAGAAGAAAGCAGTTCATCACATCATGTGATATATTCCCACTCCTTCAGTTAACTAATGATTGGAGATATCTAAAAAATTCGTGAGAAATACCCACATTTTTGAAGGACAATGAAATATCTGAATCTATCAACAAGTTAATTCGTGTCTTCGGGGAATAGGTAGCCAGTATTCTCGGCGTCTTCTGCCATCTTCGTTTCGCTCATTGCAGCAAATGTGATTAAGGGGCGTGTCAGTGCATAGAGAAATTCGTCACCATCGTATTCAACATGATCACTTTCTTGATGTTTATTTTCATCTAGTATGTGGGTATTCTCAGAGTGCTCCAATCTTTTTTTTTACATAAACATTTTATGCTTGAAGTCTTTCTGTGGGCACAAGCTAAGCTCTTTACTGTAAAAAGGACCGCATTGATATATAAATTACAGTTGACGTTCTGAAACCGTGAGGTGAACATCAATTTTGAAGCGCTCTCTCGTCACACCACGAAAATGAATTGCGAATTCGAAGACCCTCCTTTGACCTCAGCGATCATTTAGCCGCGACCTGCATCGTCGCTAATTGATTGTCGCCAGTGCCGATTCTGTCATCGAGTTTTCACCTATGGTCAAAATGCTCGTCAGCATGAGAGAACGGCCTGAACGAAGAGTCCTTTTCGCACGATGAAGAATTACGACATTGGTCCCATGCAGTTTGTACAAGGCGATACATTGAAAGAACATGCCGAAATATGCAAGGATTCGACTACTGGCAGTCGGCAAGTGTTGCCGGCACCACCTATTGCTGCATCGATGGGTACCGATTCGACAGGCAATTATGATGATACAGTTAATGCTAAAGACGGAATGAGTGCAGTAGAGTCAGTTTGCGCAGAATTTACACTTGCAAGACGTTCGCGAGGAGTCGACGAACTTCAAAATAAACCATCGTCAGCTCTAAATACTGACGAACATAAAACTCCTGCTACAAAGAAAAGCAAATTTAATATTGAGGATAAAACAGGAGGTGAAGACGATCATGAAGACAGCATAGATGGAAATGAACATCAAGAAAGTGATCATGTTGAATACGACGATGGCGGTTTTCTCGATGCACTGACACACCCCTTAATCACATTTGCTGCAATGAGCGAAACGAAGATGGCAGAAGACGCCGAGAATACTGGCTACCTATTCCCCGAAGACTCGAATTAACTTGTTGATAGATTCAGATATTTGATTGTCCTTCAAAAATGTGGGTATTTCTCACGAATTTTTTTAGATATCTCCAATGATTAGTTAACTGAAGGAGTGGGGATATATCGCATGGTGTGATATGAACTGCTTTCTTCTGAAATTGTAATTATAAAGTATTAAAAAAATTATTACAAAATAAGTGTTTTTTCTTTATTTTTGTGTGTTGTATCCTTTTATCACGCACACATTTAAAGTGGTGGAATGAGCACTCGACTATTAACGGAAAAATCTGCATTCAGAATGTTAATAAAGACTTCAGTATAAAAATGCATGAATAGTTGACTGCATACACCACATTAATTCTGACATGTACAAATTTGGAGACAGTTGGCGAACGAATGTAATTTCTATATATAGGTTGGGGGACAAACCGAAGGATTGATCAAAGGATGGATCGAAATATTGGGATAGATCGAAAGATTGGGATGTATAGAAAGATTGGGATGTATAGAAAGATTGGGATAGATCGAAAGATTGGGATAGATCGAAAGATTGGGATATATCGAAGGATTGGGATTGATCGAAGGATTGGGATTGATCGAAGGATTGGGATTGATCGAAGGATTGGGATCGATCGAAGGATTGACATGGCTCGCTGTCGATTGCTGATTGTGGTGCTGATTGTGGTGCATGTGGTGCTGATTGCGGTGCGTGCGGTGCTGATTGTGGTGCTGATTCTGGTGCGTGTGAAGCTGATTGTGGTGCGTGTGGAACTGATTGTGGAGCGTGTGGTGCGTGTGGCGCTGCTTGTGGTGCATGTGGTGCTGATTGTGGTGCGCGTGGTGCTGATTGTGGTTCACATGGTGCTGAATTAGTGCTGATTGTGTTGCATGTGGTGCTGTGTGGTGCTCATTGCATTGCTGATTAATGGAAAGATTGTGGGGGTTTATTTGAAAGATTGAGTAAAAAATAAGTCTTTAATTAATCTTTTCTCATTTTTAAATTTTTTTTCTAATTTTTATTTTATAGAAGTTTTTAGAATTTCTTTTTGTGCTCAAGGCTATCCACGGTCATGGGCATGGCGTTAAGGTCATATATGTTAGGTAAAGGTGAAGATCATCCAGATCTAACGTGTTGGTCAGTCTTCAGTGCTACCTAGGTGATGAACATGCAAACAAATGACAAACGAAAAAAACAGAATAGTGGGTGGTGTGTATTCGACAGATTGATGAGTGGTGGTTGGGGGGGGGGGGTGGAGGCCTGCGGACTAATTAACTAATGGAGAAACATTGAAAAGGGGAGGGGAATGTAATACAATGTAATTGATTTGAGGGGGTCACTCGTCTGCTGGACATGGTGCTGTGGGAAACTTCCGGTAATATAAGTTTCCAGAAATTATTTTTAAAAATAATTTAAAATAACATTTTTATTAATTTGATATAAATTCTTAGGAAATTCTTGGGATTTTTGACGAATTTTTGTGGGTTAAGTTCAAAGGTCACCAGGCTAGGGGCAAATGTCAAGGTCACCTTTATCCGATATGGCAGTAGTAGTCAGTGACGTAATATTTATCGCAAACTTATATGCATTTATTTATTTTCTCGAGTTTTTGTTTTCAAGGTTATCCAAGGTCACGGTCATAGGGTCAAAGTCATGAGCCACGGTCAAGGTGACCTGGGTCGAACATGGGGGTTGGGTAACGTCATAAAATTGGGATTTTTTTTAAGGTCAAAGGTCACTAGGGTAAAGGTTAAAGGTGAAGGTTACCGACATCCAGCATGGCGAACAAGATGACTGACACAACCGAGATGGCTGATGGTCAGGTCTGACTCCGTACTCTCGGCCCCTTGTATTGATTTGTCACACCCTATGCCTATAAAACCAATGTGGTCGCCACTGCTCTGCCCTCGAAAATTATTCTTTCAAATCCTTCCGATGGATCGAAAATTGCCTTTCCGGGGGATCTGTTTTGCAGCTGGGTGATCGGTGCTTTTTTTTAAGGGAACGGGAAATCTTGAGGGGAAAAAGGAAAATTAGAGGGTAAACTGGGAAATTCAAGATGGCGGCTGACGGCTTCGAGCTCCGACGTCAGACGCCATTGCGCCAAAATTAAGATAATCATTCTACTCTGGAAAACAGCATAATACATTTCTAAATAAATAATTCTTTGTGAAATAGTAACATGAACAGTTATTTTGAACTAAGGTAGTCCTAACGTTTTTATTTCGTTCACAAAACTCATTTAAATTCTTTTTGTGACTTTTTTAACATTGTTTTAGCCTACTTTTTAGACTATTATTTTCATACCAAGGCGGAAAAGGATGTAATATGCCAAAATTATAGCGAATTGTTTTAAAATCTTAAACGCCCTTGACACATGCCATGGCTGATACCTGCTTGTCAGAGGTACTTGCCGCCACATCCAGTGCAGCTGGGAAGAACCCACGACTTCCTAAGTGAGAGTTAACTATGCTGTCTCGCAGCCAAACACGGTCGGCTGGACCACACGATGGTCATATCCTATCCTACTATTATTATAAATGCGAAAGTCTGTGTGTATGTTTGTTACCACTCAGCTCCATAACAGCTGACCGTATTTTGATGCAATTTGGTATGTAGGTACTTTAGGTCCTGGAATAGGACATAGGATACTTTTTATCCCGGGAAATTGTACGGTTCCTGTGGAATAACTACAAAGTCTAATTCTGCAACGGCCGGGAACGTGACCGAAATATTTTTTTCCTCTAGTGTCAGAGTTTATTAGGCCGCCCAAGGACCTCTGAAATGACTTAAAAACTGCTATCAATCGATAACAACTGGGGCCGAATATTTAACGTGCCCTTCGAAGCCCGGAAGCGCTCAGATGTTATGCCACTGAACAGTCACCCATCCAAATGTGTGCCGCTGGGAACGTTACTTAACTTTGGTGATCGATTAAGATCCCTCAGCTAAGCACAAAAAGTAGTACCTAGGTACACTTATTTCTAAAGCTACAACTTGATGAAACTCACTTTTTGATTTTCATACATCGATGCTGGAAAGTGGAAATGTGGTAACTACGCGATAGTTGCACAGATACACTCCAAAAACAGTATCCTACTTCTTGGCTATCGGGTAAAAAATATTTCCTTCCTTTTGGGTTGCCGTAATAAGTTATAAACCTAGACCAACATAGTTTAATTTTATATTTCTGTTTTCACATGAATGAATTTTCTTTTCCCAATTTATTTATTAGTGTATCACTGTAAAACTAAATTGTACCCGGGCGAAGCCGGGCCGTTTGGGCGGATCTTAGCAGCAGGGTCTTGAGAGCCAATGAGCGTGAAGCGAGGTGAGTATGGAGCAACACCGTTACGCAAGGGGAGGGGGGAATGGGAGATCCCCGAGAAAACAGGGGTTGCAAGTGACATTGCCCGGCGCTATTTCCACCCCGCTGGGAATCTAACCCGGTTCGCCTTGGCGAGAGGCGAGTGCTCTAGCCACCCACTGCACCTTCACCGCCTCTACTGTAGACTGTTCGTAGTTTGATTGAGCCCCTTAGAAATCAGCTTTTAAAATATTTCCTCTACTCATAAGTGCATACATTTCATTTAAACTATGTTTGAAACATTCTTGGTAAATTTCACTGTAAATTACAAAAAATAATTCAATTTTTAACATATTTTTATTAATGCCATGTTAAAATTTGTGGGCGCTTAATTTTATTTGTTTAGTTTATTCTTGTTTTTTTTTTGTTTATAAGTGAAAAGTGGCATATTAGATACACATTGTTCCTTAAAATGCCAGTTTCTTCGAATCGACGCAAGAATAAAGGGATAGTGACCATGTCAATGTTAACTTTACATATGGCGAAAGGATACGAACTTGGATGGAAAACATGTCCTTAAGCAGGGCTTTCAAAAGTGCTCAATCAATAGCGAGCAGATTAGACTTGATTCTCCTGCCGTGATTGAACTAGCTTATCAGCAAAGGCGTGTGTGTAAAATTGATGTTTAAAGACCTCCAAGGGCCACAATTCAATGTGGTGGCACAGCACCTAAACTGAACACGATTCGTTATGTGTTTTATCAAGACAACATACAGCTACAGGCTAAAACGTGCGTGTTGGTCCGAATATGCTTTTTTTTCAGTACCCCCCCCCCCTAAATGTTATCGTTGGATCACTATGAGTCGATAGGAATTTGGCATACCTGTCGTACTTAGTTACTCGAACTTTGTTCTAATATGAGATATTTATGAATAAGTACGAAATTTTTATTGTTCGTTCTTTAGCTGATTTTAAGTAGGAAACGATACGTTAACAATGGAAAGCACCTCAACACGGGTTTATTAACGTAGAGGTTTTTATAAAGGCTGGAATGAGTGTGCCAATATGTAAGTTGGACATTATTAATTATGCGAGGTTCAAGGACTAGTTAAGATGCTAGAAAGTTTCACTAATATCTATTTTTTGCACTGTGCTGAAGTAAGTAATATTAGTTCATGATTCTGTTACATAGCACTGGCGCAAAGTACCAAAATTCCTAATTACCACATTACAGTATCTACAATTCAGCTATTTATTTACATTTCAATATTATGTATATGTACCTTATAATATGGAAAAAATGTTAAGGAACTCTTTTTTTATAATCTAATAACAAATCAGAATTAATTCCAAAAGACACAACACGGTTTACTGTTAAGTTATGGACATACTAATTCACAATTTATTCCAGAATATAAACTGGCGTATTACATTCCTATATTATTATTCCGCTGAAAATATGCAGTTTATAAAAGAGACTCTTAATCAAACAAACATATAAAAATTATTTTTTTGCTGAAAATCGAAGGCGGTTATATTTCAAATATTTTAAATCCCACATAAACGAGAATTTTGGTGTTTTTATAAGAACACCCTACTGAATATTGTTACTAGTTGTGGTCAGGCCATTAGCTGAGCGGCCTGCCTGATAACACCTTCACTTATTTATCTAGGACACGGGTCGTGATCGCTGAAATTAGTGATGAAATCGCAAACCACAGAAACCCCCTCCACCGGCCAGTAAACGGGGACACCGCAGCCGATATACGTAGGACAGTGTAGTCCGTTGGCGGTGTCTTTTGTCGTCGGGCCATTGGAACGAGAAGACCACTGAAGATGGGTGTGTCCGGCCGTCCACTTGCGCAATCTTAATCAGCCTCAGGAATCATGAAAAAGGTGGGGACTCTCCAATTAGGTTTTACTCAGAATGTGACTGGTTAAATCTTCATAAAATAACACAATTTAATATTTTAGTATATTTGTATAGCTCCCCCTTTTTCACATTCAATCATATTTATATTAAATAAAATTGTAGAACCTTAATGTTAAATAAACCTCTTATATATAGTGTTCATTGCATAACTCTTATCAATAACTTGTTACGCCTCTATATCCCCGTTAAGGATAAATATCAACAAAATATAAAAATTATAACAATATGCACATACGTTCAGCCTTTAAGTGCTTTGCTACTCTCAAACATTTACATTAATCAATTTCTGCATCACTGCCCTTAAAAAAAGAGACTACGCTGAATGGCAATAATATAAGTTTTTCCTGTGGTCACGTTCAAACGTCATTCTGTCCATGATTCGAGATTCACAACTAGATATTTACTTACTGTTTTTCGTTAATATTTCGCTAACAGAAAGCTCACGATGAAAGCTGTAAATTATTTTCTAAAGAATATAACACGATTTTTACATTGCGATTTCTTTTATATCTTTTTCGTACTCTTTGTACCTCATGAAATTACGGAATACTTGGTAAAACAAAAAAAAAAAAATCTAAAATTTATTATTTTATTTTATTTGAGTACTTTGTATTCTCTTATATGGATAAGTAAGTGGGGAAATAAATGGGAATTAAATAATACAATCTTCCGAATTTACAAGCACGTATTTTAAAATAAGAGTGGATGTTATGGAATATTCAAACTTCGTAGGTTTTGGTCAAATTGCGTTTTCGCTAGATACCGCCAAAATTCGTTCTGTCATTTGGAAGCAGGATGGATTTCCCTTGCCTTATATCACTGAGCACATGCATTGGTTTCATCAGCTGCTGTTCTTTTACCGTTAGCCTTCCTGACCGCATAGCAGGAGAAGGGTCACTTCTCATCTTAACCTCATCTTAACTTCTGCTTTTGCAGGTACACCACCGGCGAATGGCATAAGTCTACAAAACGTACTATACCTACAGACATTTCAGTAGTCTACTGCCCAAACATTATGGTGGTAATTTCGGAAGTAAATAAACCAACCCTGTACATAACATCATGTCGGAGTAAGAATAATACACTTGTTGCACATATACAGAAATATTTTAACGTTTCTTTTCTTTAAGAATATTTTATCTTAAAATTATGTATCTGAAGTGATGTAATATCATAATGATGAAATATCAGATCAATAAAATTTATCATTGAAAACTTTCTAAGAAAAAGTTATTGTAGTGCATTTCTCGTAGTCACAAAGTAACATTAAATTTATTTTGAATTATTGTTTGAAATCAAACTTGATTTCACCATAGCTAATTGAGATGAAGTTAACCATAACGGGCTACTGGAGTCTAAATGTTATGAGTCCCGTAAAATCCAAATGTACCTTAACTCCATGTGGCCAGTTGGCAGACTGCAAGTAAAGAATTTGCTTTTCACTAATGTACTTTTCATTGCCTGTCCTCTTGCGTAAAATAACAAATTACATAGAGCCGCAATAACTATACGGCCTTCTTTATGTGTGCCATTTAACGGAATGGTATCGAAAACGTTAACATGAAAATATATGTATTTTCGACGTATATCTTGACACTTCTCTTCACAGAGAAATGCACTGAAAAATTACTTTAGAGGTACGAGCTATCATAAATACATTTGCACAGAATAAGCATGCTACACCCCCAGTGAGGAGTGAAGCACAGCCATGGTAGGCTTACGAACTTAGATCTCTTTCGCGGACGAAATTATCATCTCAACGTTTATAAATAAAGACAATTCGAACAAACTCTTAGTGCTGTAAAAAATGACGTCAACACTGGCGTGGGTAAAATTGCCGCTACAATATTTTATGTCAGATCTTCATTTTTCAAAGTGCAGTTGCATATATTTTAATACTTCGTTATTTAGCAAAGAAAACGTGTTTATAACACAACTTTTACCCGAAAGAGTTAAATATTGGTCAATAATTCGTTATTAAATTTGCAATGTTACTGACTGAAACATTTTTAACTATTCAAAAGATGACGGGCTCGTTCGGATTTTTTTACCCTGGTGCCCCATTTTCAAAAATTTTAATTGATTGCAAGTGTGTGTGCCTCTCTCTGTGCTGTGTATTGCTGGTTGGCGTATTTTTCGGCCGCTCGCAGTCGCGTCCAGGACATATCTGTATGTATAAATGCATTAATTATGGCGCTGGGTGGTCCAGCGGTTTGTGAATGGTGGAGTGAGGCGAGGGGGGGAAACAGGAAGCTAACGGTTGACCGCCTGACAGGCAAGTCTGAATAAAAGATGAGCGCGCCGGCGTATTGAAGAAGAGGACGGGGACGTGGGGGTGTGCCTCTCCTACTCGCCCCGACCTGCCCGCGTCAATAGCGCACCCAGAGCAGTTCCAACCCCCGGCCGGAGAGAGAGCATCCCCGCCGAACAGCTGCCGTAGCGCAGAGTGTAGCAGCTGTCAAACCTAGCGGTTCCGTCAGGCGTCGTCCCGTCAGGCGTGCTTTCACTCGTCGCCTTCACTGCTGCTTGCTAATACACGTCCTTGACTACAACATACACACGTATATGACATATCGACGTCGTACTCACTAGGACTCACATTTGTATACATACGACGCATGTTGCAACGGCATCGCCCGGCACGATTTCCACCCCGCCGGGAATTAATAATCTGTCTTGCAAATTCACTAAACGCTTAGGGGTATGACATTTAATGCGATGTGATGACTGCAACTTCTCCGCATTTTGTTACTGACGGGAAAAGTTATTTGCACTCAAGGTTCCGGTGGTTGCTTATCTTATTTCTATGATGCACCGTCCACATTAGTTTTTCTTTATCCCTAGTAGTTTGTGATATTGGTTTTCAGAATTTTTGTATTTTTCAAATTGTTAGGGTGCATTTATCCCTAATAATAACTTTAGGCCATAGGTCGTACATGTATTTTGTTCTACATAATTTTTTATAAGGATCGCCTCCAAAACGTTGCAACATGCTTAGACACAAATGCTATATAGTATACACACATAGAAAAAAGTTATTGCATATAAACTACATATATTTGATTTTTACATAATGTGTAAAAAATTCTATACTCAAACTTCGAGGGATAATATACTCATTTGCAAAAAAATATGATCACGGTGAAGCTGTAATCGCAAGAGAAAGTAATTGGGTACAGACACAGGACATGGTACTATGTGAACAGAAAACGTTAAAATAATGTACCACACCAAGCATGTATTGCAGGGCACCAACACTTGCAGGATGCACTTATAATAGTGTTGGATCGCCCTTAGTATGGAGACAGGCGGCGGTACGGTGAAGCATGGAGGCATACAGACGTTTGATGTTCTCCTGAGTAAGATCTTGCCAGAGCTGGCGCAATTGACCCTCCAAGTCCGCTATATTTGCCGCTGGCCGAAGTTTTTAATCTGGTCCCAAAATTTCTCAATGGGCGAGAGGTCTGGGGACTTTGCTGGCCAAGGAAGTATGTTGGCATCGCGAAGGCATCCCAGAGAGCACCAGGAGTGGGAGCGCACATGGTCGCGGAATTTCCTGGACGTATCGCTGCGCCGTCAGGATTCCTTCAGTCACCACCAGTGGGGTGCAGAAATCGTAGGAAATAACACCCAAAATTATGACACTTCTCGCTGTGGTGGTGTGCCGCTCTACAATGAAGTGTGGATCACAAGGCTGACCAGGAAATCTCCGGGATCGAATTCGACGGTCATATGAAACCAAACAGAACCGTGATTCGTAACTGAACATCAGTCGTCGCCAATCCGCAAGCTGCAATGCTGTCCGTTCCCGGCAGGTCACACATGCTCAGAGATGCTCAGGTCGTAATGTTAGACATCGAAAGGGACGCCGCGATGACACATCCCGTTCTGCTAGCCACCAAGATATGATACTGATGGGGACACAATAATCGCAGCGAGCCTCTAGATAACCCCTCAGTCAGACAAAAAGCCAAAATAGACGACTGCTGTGATGTTATTATAACATCCACAACAAGCTTACATGTTCATGTTCTCCGATGAACACTAGGATATACTCCTAAAATTTACAAAACTCGAGACCCATTAGTACCTGTAATAAATGGAGCCAATAAATTAAAAACGTACGCTATGTGAGAAAACAATCCCACTTATTAACTTAGACACCATCTCTTGTGAAAAATGCACTGCTGTAATTTTTCTCATGATAGCTGCGTTAGGCAAACCTTCTGCCGTTTAGCTAATTCACGTGCCTTATTTCATTACATTATATCGTTAAATTATGGTACCAACAAGTTCCCACTCCCCGTGTTTAGGTCCCATTAAAATTCTTATCCGTATGTGTCTGATTCTGACAAACCAAATTAAGTAATTTAGCAATGCACTCGAAGTCGTTCGTGAGTAACAACCGGCTGCATAGCACTAATTAACACTCTAAGTGTATCGCAATGCTGTAGGTATAGTGAAATACAGTGAAATTACGTCAAGATTCTACTAATGAGTTCTTATATTTTTATTAGTTACTAGCGCGTAATACCGAATTCATGGAAATGCACGAAAGGGATTAGATAACTTACCCAAACTAAAACAATTATCACATTGGACAAAATAATATGAACACCTACCTAATATGGTGTAGGGCCACTTTTAGCATTCAAAACAGCCCGAATCATCCTGAAGATAGATGCATTTAAATCCTGAATGGTTTTCAATGGGATTTTATACCACTCCTCGCAAATAAATTGCTTCGATTCCGTGAGAGATTCTGCAGGTGGATAGCAGGCCCTAAATTTGTCTTCCAATACACACCACAATGGCTTGATAATATTCAAATCGGGCAATTGTGGAGGCCAGGGAAGATGTGTTATTGCATCCTCATGCTCATGAAACCAGTCTTGGACATTTCAAGCTGTGCGAGTTGGTGCATTATCGTCTTGGAAGATGCCATCGCCATTGAATGAACATGGTCATTAAAATGGTTTCATGGACCTCGCCAGTTACCTTTTCATTCTCTTTGACGATAGGATCCACTGAAAACCACGATATTACCGCCCAAATCATGACAGAACCTCCCCCATGCTTCACGGTTGGAAGAAAACAGACTGAATTGTAAGCTTCCCTGGTTTTTTCCATCGTTGGACCACATGACACGTTTCCATTGGTCGGTAGTCTAGGTTTTGTGCTCCTTGCACCACTGAAGTCTCTCCTTTGCATTCACCTGGTTTACAAGAGTTTTGGCAATAGCAGCTCTACCATGGACGTTTTGTTTATGCAATTCTCGTTGCACTGTTTTCTTTGACACCGGGTTCTCTAGAATCCTATTAAGCCTAGCAGTCGCTTTCGTGGCGCTAGTATTCTTATTAGAGGCAACAATCCTTTTCAATGCCCTCCTGTCTCTATCTGTGAATTTAGGTTTTCTTTCACTATTGTGTTTAGCAGACGTTTTCCCATTAACTCTGTATGCTGTCATGACACTATATACAGTAGCTCTCGATACCCCTAGTAGATTCGCGACAGTTGTCACGGATGCACCAACTAATCGAGCACCAACAATTTTCCCTCGTTGGAAGTCTGCAAGGTTCGACATAATTTTAGACCAAAACACCACCACAACGATTAGAGACTTACTGGTAGCGCACCACACTTTCCGAGAGGTGCGCTACCTACATGGGAAAAACAAAAAAGAACGCCCGTGCGCCACTGACGAGTCAGAAAATACTACGGAATTGAGGTGTTTATACTAGGGTGTTCATATTATTTTCTCCAACTTCTGTATACATAGAAAAAAAAACTTCAAAAAAATGCTTTGCACTGTCTCGAATTGGTACCACGGGACAATGCTTCAGTTTGTTTACATTTGCAAGTAAAATTAACAGTCCTGCACCACAATGACAGTGCTGTGGTAGAGAAAACGTACTCTCTTCACTTTCATGCACTGTACGGCGTAGATTTCCTTCCCTCCTTTTCCGTTAGTTCCAGATCATGAGTTTGTAAAAGTTCATATGTTGGTTGTAAAATGTTCCATTTTATTTCATAGTAAAACGGAAGCCTGAATTAATTTTGAAAATGTACGCACAGGCATATCGACGTTCATGGGTCGTAACGTATTTGTGTGCATTGCTCAGATTCCCTATTACTACGCTCTTTGTGCGCTGTAGTTTAAGTTTTTTTTTTAAAGAAAAAGAACATCAAGTGCAGAAGCAGTTTTACGAAAGTTGTTGTTCGCATATACTGAGTACACTTAAACTGGGGAGTTGCGAGCAACTCTCTGTTACTATTTACGGAAAGTTTTATTGCTTTCCTGACGTTAAATTTATTTTATTTTAAATGCATACGATATTTTTTCCATCAGTATCAAAAGGAATTAACTACAACATAAATTTTTCCTCAATGAGACTGGGCCTCTCTTCAATTACCTTAGGCGGTCCACCAGTATGACAGTTTAATTTCAAGAGTAAATATTTTCTTTGTGAGAATCCACACTGAACGAATATTTTGAAACCTAATTCAAATCACAGCTTCTTAGTTCACTTATCGAATTGTTTTCTGATATTTACCAACATCGCAACCGCGATATCGCGCAACCAATGGAAACTTTGCAATTGGTTTGGCACATTTTTGTGCGAGTTGTTCAGTCTAAGCTCATAGTTTAAGTGATTAAATACAATCAGAGTTTTAAAACATGCTGAAGCATACTTTTGCAGGGTTATAATAATAGCCTTTCGGGTTATGTCACATGACTAGGAACAGAAAAATGCCAGCACCTCATCATTACAGCAGGCTTATGTTACAATTAATAAGTAGTGTCCAAGAGTCGAATTGAGTTTGAACCATCATCTCCTCGTGTGGCCTTTGATCCTCGTCAAAATGATTTCCCAAAGGAGCACCCCGACAAAACCAATCGGTTAACCATCAAAAACCAATCACTATAGAATGCAGTAATATTTGCATTTCCCTTAGTAAAATTACTACCTCTTGAAAATTTTACTTGCATTCACTGTCACCAACAACACTTAATATTTTGAGCAAAGCATAAGATAGCATCATGTGAAACTGTCAAATATTTTGTGTTAATCATCAGAATGTGAATACTTAACAAAATAGAAAATTAATTTTTTTTACAACCCATGCACTAAATATAACATTACTAGAAACATGCAATTCTTCCATTACATATATATAAACTGGAAAAATTCAAAATTATTTAGTGGCTTTATGTCTCAGACAGCTTTACATCCAATTTAGTGCCCGAATTTAATACTCAAATATGAAATATGTTGTAAAAATATTTAACGTTTTCTCATAGCCCAGATTTGTTTACGTCAAAAACCTAGTATTACTCATTCTAGTGCGTTGTTTACCATATTCTAAACTCCTACAAATATTAGACTCTACGTTTACGACATGAAAAAACTCTGTCAACAGTTGGCCTAGACTTTCAACTTTGTTATTTACGTGCACATATGTTTTCTAAAGTTTTTAAAGATCCCTATATCCATTACGGGTGCCAATGTAACAAAAAAATAGCATTTTTATCTACCCATAATAAACAAATGCAATTCACGAGGCATCCTGGGTCGATGGAATTTGGAAGCCAGAAATCACACTGATTCTAGAAAGATACTAGCTTAGGTTTCACAACGTTATCCCCTTATGTTTCACATAAGACCTTAACAAACTAAACATTGTAACATTGCAACATTGCAACCGTAGTTCAATCAACATACAGGGATCTGACAGAAATTTATTTGGCACTTTAAGTCCATATTTCGATCTTCATCTGGAAACTCACGAATGGTTACACCCGCAAGATTCAAACCGGAACAGCCAATCAGGAGACTCAGCGTCACAGAGGTCACGTGATCGCTAAACACGCGAACATAGGCAGCCGCATCAGTTCGAGCAACGACACACGGGTGGCCAGGCATGTTGCTCGATGCCACTCCAAATCCCGTCAGTGACTGCGTAGCATCGTATGCTGGCTCACGTTAATGATGTTGTGAAAACCACAGGTTGGTGATTTTCCTCATTGAATATGCCAATCTGGGCAGGCGTTGCACAACTTAAATTTTGAAATTTGCAATAAATGTTTCGGGACGTGTTTTGAAGAGGCGGAGATAGGCGAAATTTTTATTGGGGCTGTGATACACTGTCACACACGAGCCTCATTAAAAATAAAACTTGCAGCAGTATAATAATTTTCAACAAGAAATTTGTATAGGTAAGGTAAGTCCTGTCTATAACCAAACCGCATTCTGGAGAAGACCTGCATGGGTCCATGAGAGAGCGATGACCCAGCCTCTCACACGGTGAGGATAGCACCTTGACCAGTCCGCTGGTGGATATGAGAGCGAGTTTCTCGGTGACGATGTGAGAAGGCACTGAAGGCACACAACTGCACCAGCTTTGGGGTTCATGTCCGGTCAACTGCTCTGTTAGCTGGAGGTGCTTGCGCTGCTTTGGTGCATCTCGGTGACACCAAACTGATGACTGAGATGCAGTGAGCCATCGAAGCTGTTCGCGCGAAATTTCTAGACACGAAAAGTTACAAACTGGCTCTCGAGAATCGAAGGGAAGAGGCTTAAAAACCGACAATCAGCCATCTCGACGAACATGGTCGACAATGCCAGGAGGCCAGGAGGAAGCTTTGCCTTGGCTGGATATGAAAGACGAAATCAAGGTGGAAGGACCGACTCTGATGTGTAAATGTAAAATAAGTCCAGAACTGCCCGAATTCGAAGGGGTCATCACTAGCGACGAAGATGATATGCCCCTGATCGATTTACAGTCTGCATGGGAACTGAAACGAGCACAAGAGCACTGACCAGAGGTGGGCACCCTGGTCGGGCACTACATCGCTTCCTACTGCGATCGGAACAGCGACAAGATGCATGGCCTGCGACACCACAATGAAAAATGGTTTCTTGGAAACATGCAAGTGATGTTTTTTCCAGGATATGTGATGCAGATCTGTAAGCACATGTTTTCTGTGTATATAATACAGTATGTGGGCTGGCGAGTCTTTGGTATCCGAGCCCTTTCAGTTTAACAGGAGTGTAATCCAGAGCAACATACAGTGTGCACAGCGCCCAGCACTAGAATTGTTTCAGATAAGCCACAAAGCCACTTCAGACAGTGTATTTAGCCACTTCAGGTGTTAAGTTATCCATGCTGTTCACACCGGCCAGTCCCATAATGTCTGTGCACCCCAGACAATAATTACTAGCACCGCCGCCGTGCTTTAATTTGCTGCAGTTGAATGCAATCAAATAGAAAGAGATTACGCTCCTTCCAATCGCAGTGTGTGGGCATGGTTACCACCTCACCTGTCAACAGCATCGTACAGAGTTGAATATGCATGCGCCACCTTGATAGGCAAGCACAAGGCGAAAATGACACATGGTCTGTGCGATATTTTGTTTCGTAGGCTTCGTGGATACTACACCAAATCGGATTTGCACAAGTACTGCTACCTGCTACAGTCCAGTCGTGCTCATTACATGAACGATAACTCCTCAATGCGGAGATTTAAGGACACGACCCATGCCAAATTCGGCATTATTGTGGGGAATGTTTCCATGATAGGTCGAAGTTATTGGATAGGGTCTGCTGCTGCAGAATTTCGATGCCTAATGCAAGATAGACTATGTATCTTGAGACGATCCGAACGAACTCGTTAATAGACTACAGCTACAGGTCGCTTCGCAGTCTGCGGGCAACTGGTCACACACTAACGAGATTATATCAATCATCGAAGAACTCATCGAAGCTGGCTAGGTCGTGCGATGACGAAATATGCTGTTCCTGGGGAATTGCACAGGTCAGCCAGAAGGAATTATCCTAGGAGAAAGTACATCATGATAGGGCTTGACGATACTTTCCAATTCGACCTGATCAAAATGCAAAACTTTGGTCGTGCGAATAAATGCCACCGCTAAATTTTGACTATAATAGACACATTTTACAAGTATACCTGGGCCAGACTGCTCAATTCGAAGAATGTATGTGACGTCACTGAGGCCATTGCGAATATGTTGAGCGAAGGATGCATACCGAAAAATCTCCACAGCGACGATAGTAAAGAATATCTTAACGCTACTTTCCATGCACAAATGAAAAGGTATGGCATAAGTCACTATTCTATGTACTCTGGACTCAAGGCTACCATCGACGAGCGTATTCGTCGGATGCTAAAAGCCAAATTGTGGAGACATTTCACGGCGAATGAAAACTACAAGTGGCTTGAGCTACTGTCAAAACTCGTTCGCGAGTATAATTCTACCATTCATTCTACCACTCAGATAAAGCCCGAATATGCCAAGGATGACTCCCAGCTTAGGTCCGTTTATGCTATTCCGACGAGGAGGGACCCATGCAAGCCTAAAACCAAGATCGATGATGTGGTGCGCATCTCCAAATAGCATGGCATTTTTCACAAGGTCTATCATCACAACTGGTCGGCAGGATTGTACAAGATGATTCGTATAAGACATTGGTATCTGCACACATATCACCTCGAAGACCTATGATGCGAACCCTATCGTCAGAGGCTTTTACACAGGAGATCCAGCCTACGAAGTTTCCCGATTTTTATTTGGTGGAAAAGGTGCTGAAATAGTGTAATGGATGCATGAATATGAGGTGGCTCGGACACTCGAAATGTGACTACTCCTGGGTCGACTTGAAGGACATTCTGAAATAGTAATTACCAATGTTTTAAAAATATAACATATATGTATTCTTATGTTCATGCATTGTTTTTAAATAAATGTCTGTTTACCTTACTTTGCATTAATTTTATTCTTGTGCTGCCAGTCCTTATACACAATATTGGGTTGGAGATAGCTAGCTCTGTGCAGGTGTAGACCTGTGAAAATGCTAACACAGCTTTTCCCACACACATTATCACTTGGGCCATCTGACAACATGTATATCGTGAAAACTACCTGGAAGCATGTAACATGCAGGTGTGAAGTTACCTGTGACAATGCTAACACAGCTATTCCCACCCATGTTGACTTATACTATCTTACAGCATGGAGATTGTGAAAACGACATGGAAGCACGTACACATGCACGTCTGTAGTTACCTTACATAGTGCAGGTACAAGCCTGTAAAAATGCTAACACATACCTTGCCATGCAAGCACAGATATTTTTAAAACTTTGACAAGCTCAGCAGCCATGCCTTTCCATGCATGCTCTTAAACTCAATTCGAGTTATCTAAATGAATAAAAAAATATAATAAAATATGTGTTTTATTTGGAAGGTATAGTTTTTCATAATATTTTTAAAAAGAAAAATATACTTAAAAATAATTATGACTACGTAAAAAAATCTTATTGCATGTATACGACTATATGAAAAATAACTCTTACTGCTTGTCAATATAAGATGCGGATAGTCAAAAAAAAATTATATAAAAATTATTACCACGCATTAGAATAATCATAACTAAATATGTATTGGTCCCCCACACACACACGCTAAGGCATCTGTATACCAACCCAAGATTCGGCAGTTCGATCATGCCCTCCAGACAATATTTAGAAAATTTGGAAAATAAAATAAAATAAAACAGTACCTCTAGTGGCCAACTCTAGAACCAACATGGCAGTCAAGCGAGAGCGACACCAGCACATTCTAGCTGCCATATCCATAAACAAATATGGTGGTCGAGCGATTGGCATGCCCCTAGCTACAGCCAATGTAAACCAGACAAGTGGAAACAAGATGACAGAGAAGATAGTGGATGGCAGAAACAAGATGGTGGATGAAAACAAGATAGTGGATGGAAACAAAATGGAGGCTGGAAACAAGATGGTGCAAGGAAAAAAGTTGGCAAATGTAAACAAGATGGCGACTTTGACATTATTTAAGATGGCGGATCCAATATGGTGACTGTGATCTTGTCCAAACTGACTGATCCAAGATGGCGGTGGATCCGAAAATCCTCAGCTCCCTGCCCTTGCCTTAAGATCGGCATAATCTATCTACTAAAGTAGTTAAAATTTAAGAATGAAAGATTCCATCTTTGATCTTTGAATATTAGCTACATATTTAACAAAAAGACAAAGCCAGTTTTATTTATTATACGTTGACATAGATTTTTTCCCCCGTTTTCACAGAAGAAAAAATAAATACTTTTAGAATTTAGAAAGAGTGACAGGATTTGGTCAATAAAATGGAAAAGGAAGACGCTCGTTTACTACAAGATAAGTATAAACTTTCAAGCTCACCTACATGCTTTAAGTTTCCGAAAAATTCAATAAACCACACACCAGTCAGTATCTATGGTGACTGCTTCCATTTATTAATTTACTTTTTGCCACTCTTAAATTAACTTATATAACAATAAATATTATGTTATTTTAAAGATCTGATAGTGTTAATTTATGTTTGATATCTTGTTTGTGTTAAGTTGAGACATTTATTTGAGTTCACCTACAAAGAAAAAACATTACTCGCCAACACAAAATTCCGGACTTTTCATGTTTGAAAATGGTGTACTTTTGGTATATTCTTATTTTCCTTACTTAAATACCTTCATACTGAATCTCTTGCACCAAATAAAGATAATCTCATAGTAGAACACAACATAGACTATAACGTTTAATATTATCGAGCAGCCAGGGGCATGAAAGACAAAAAAAAAAACTTTTCTAAGTGCGGCAGCCCGTATAAATAACACTGTTTCGCTAATGCTGGAAATGGTTAACAATTGCAAACTGTTCCGTGCTCGAAATTTCATTAGTTTGGAAATAAATTAAGAAAAAGTGTAATAAAAATACTTGTCCATACACTATAAATCCGAAAACGTGAAAAATGAGCCAAATCAGTAAAACTGGCTCCACTGGTAATCATTGCCAGATAATTATAATAATGGCTGCATTTAATTGGTTTATAGGTGATTCCCACTGAATATCGAGAATTACTCTTCAATAAGTCACTGGTTCCTAGTTCATATATGTGTGATTCGTAAGACGGTAGCAGCTCATTAACTGCATTTCAGCGAATGGCGTTTCACTGACTGATATCACTGATTTTGACGTAGAGTCCATCCATCNTACACTATAAATCCGAAAACGCGAAAAATGAGCCAAATCAGTAAAAATCAGTAAAACTGGCTCCACTGGTAATCATTGCCAGATAATTATGATAATGGCTGCATTTCATTGGTTTATAGGTGATTCCCGCTGAATATCGATAATTACTCTTCAATAAGTCACTGGTTCCTAGTTCATATATGTGTGATTCGTAAGACGGTAGCAGCTCATTAACTACATTTCAGCGAAATGCGTTTCACTGACTGATATCACTGATTTTGACGTATAGTCCATCCATGNGTTCATATATGTGTGATTCGTAAGACGGTAGCAGCTCATTAACTGCATTTCAGCGAATGGCGTTTCACTGACTGATATCACTGATTTTGACGTAGAGTCCATCCATCGTTACTTCGAACTTTTCTGAAGCCCTGCTGAAGTTGTACTTTCAGACTATTCCTCCGCCTCATGCAAATAAAGTTTAGTTAATTCTACAAAATTACTCCAAAGGGACAACCCACCACATTTGTGCGCGCTCAGTCTAATATTTTGCATGAGTACTATATAGACAAGATATAAGTAAATGTTCTATTAAACCCAAAATAAGGTAATTTTATGTTAACACGTGTATAAAACGCTTGTCGTACATTCCACATTTAGGATACAACCAAACACTTCACACACGGGGTGATTTTACTAAGGCTTTGATAAAAAAAAGTGTGGAGATACTGCGGATAGACTGTAAAATACAATACATGTAAGAATACTGCATTTTTTTTTTTAAATCTGCTTATTGTAAACAAAAATGTATCTTATGTATACAGCTGTATATTAAAAAAAGCGTCGGGGTGGTTGTGAAAGAAAACATAATCTGCAGTATCATTAATTAATGACTCGTAAAATATTTGCCTTGACAGAGAATAAGTCGTTGCAATCAGTGACACTGGCGTATCTCAGAATTCAGTTGTTTCTAGCTTTTGGAGAGACGAATCAGTAATTGGCAGCCTTCGTGTATCGTTGATTTTTGTGAGTCACTGCAAGTTAGTATAAACAAGTAGATAAATTTGAGTCATTTTTCATTGATTTGACTCAATTGCACTTAATTGTAGTAGTTACACCGATTTACTTTTATAGCAGGGATTTGTGAAATACGAGCATAATATTAACTCTTTAATTTACTGTTACTCTTTTATAAAAAAAAAAATGGAGTTGCAATAAATGCCTTTTTCAGTTTCCGTCTCAAGCTGAAAAAACTTTGATTAATTCGCAACTCCAACCGCACAATATGGATTCATAAAAAAGAAAACAACCTGATAAACACTCGGGCGGAGGAAATAAGGTTTTGAGAGATAG
>NQII01001896.1:154755-205844 GCA_002778355.1 Clitarchus hookeri | reverse complement strand
AAGAGGGGGAGAAAATAAAAGAGTAGCGAGAGAAACAAATGAATGTTTGCGATGTCTTGGAACAGACTTGAAACGAGCGAGGAGATATAAACCATCTGAGGAAAGAAAACTAGAAAGACCGAAAAGTGTTGGTAAGAATTTCATGAATGCCCAAACTGGTTGCTGTATAGTCCGTGAAGTTGAGATTAATATTTGTGTTCTTTTTTTTTGCAAGTAAATAATGAGTATAATGTTACTCAGAATCACAGTTAGTAATCATTGTAAATTTATTATTTTGTTTTCCTAGTGTAATTGTTTAGTGTACTACTTAACAATGTAACAACCAACACAAATTGATTTTAAGATTTTTTAAATTTTAAAGAGACTGTTTTATGACTTCAAAAAAAATCTTTACTATACATTTTCTGTTTTGGCTTTTGAAATACTGAACATATTTGATTTAGCTATTACTTATGTAAACATAAACCAATTTTAGATCATGATAGGCAAAAAAATTGGTATTCATTGAAAATACGATACGGANTTACTTATGTAAACATAAACCAATTTTAGATCATGATAGGCAAAAAAATTGGTATTCATTGAAAATACGATACGGAATATGACAAACATATTATATTTACCATTATTTAATGTGGAAACGAAGTTTAAGGTCACCTACATATTAACACACATGCAGGCATTTCGTCCCGAGACTGAAGACGTGAATGCAGAGGAATTCTCGTCTTCTCATCTTTTATTTATCATTTTTGAGTTTGTACTGGACGATTTTGCTAGTCGGCAAGTTTTCTCGGGGATCTCCTGTTTCCCCTACCCTTACATTCNTTTGAGTTTGTACTGGACGATTTTGCTAGTCGGCAAGTTTTCTCGGGGATCTCCTGTTTCCCCTACCCTTACATTCCGCGATGCTCCATATCCATCTCGTCCCCCCCTCGTCGACACTCAAGCACTCGTTAAATGTCAAGAGCATCNACATTCCGCGATGCTCCATATCCATCTCGTCCCCCCCTCGTCGACACTCAAGCACTCGTTAAATGTCAAGAGCATCCCAAACCTCTCCTCTCTCATTTATAACTTGAATGTTGAATGGTAGATCAGATTACAGAAAAATACTTTCATTGAGAAAGTAAATTCTTTGGGTTATTATTTTACGTAATTGTCCATGGCACTGAGGCACTTATCGTACAATTTTTGTTTACCTTCGTCATACGTTTTTGCTGGCAGACCATTAAGTAACATATTTATACATTTTGTTGTAGATCTTATTTGCTATAGTACAGCGCTTCCCCCGAGAATAAATCATTTCCTTTTTGTGAAACGGTCGTAATCTTTAGGGGTTAGATTACTATTATCAATCTCTTCAGTGTTTCACAATTTACCTTCGCGTTTATGGTTTGACCGAATAGTATATATTAAAAAAAGAAATTAACCACTTTTGTTACAGAATACAGTGGTCATTGTCTTTTGGACGGAAAGGGGCCGCTTAGTTTTAATCGGTTTCGTGGAAGACGTTTACAATGCTATGTCGTGGATTGTCATTTATGATCGGGTTTAGATTAGGCAACCCACAATTCGTCGTCTGCTGCGATGCGGGACAGAATGTCTCCACTTTCATTTGCGTATCGAGTCGAAAATTACATCGAAGTTCCTATGCTTTTTTTTAATGTTTTTGTTTCTCGGTAAACATGTTGTAATGACGCAATATTCTTAATTTTGTGGGACCGGGACACATGTTTCATTTTTCTTTAGCTTTGGTAAGCTTCGTAATATTTTTATCGGTATTCAAAATTAAAGCCGTGGTGGTTCGTTTACCGTGATAGTTTGGTTATCCGGCAGACGTTTGCTGTTTTACGTTTATCGGGCGGACGTTTGCGGTTTCGTTTCGAACATAGTAATTTACAGTTTTTGTTAAGTGTCAGATTTTTTAGAAACTTTCAGACTGCGTTGACAAGTTTTGTACGAGAAGTTCGTGTATCTATATGTTGACGGCGCAGTTTTAGTTCCTTCAACGCAGTTTCGATAACGTGTGGAGAGCGTGCGCAGTTTTCGATAATGTATGGAGAGCGTGCGTGGTCAGGCCCTTATATCAGGAGAGGGGGGGTGATAGGCAGCACAAATACATGTGTGCCTGTCGCCCTTCGAGCAGTAGATATCAACAGTTGGAGGTCAGTCGGCGGTGAGAGCACTTGGAAGTCAGTTGTCTCAAATCGCTCGTTTGAAATTGTCTGCTCGCCTTGGCCACATCGGGCGTGATGCTAACCCCCCACATCGGCAAAATATAACTTACGAGATTAGTTCTACTCTGGTGTGGTAGGTCGCAGCATTTCTTATTTCTTCGGGCCAGTTTGTAAGAAAAGTAATAATTCGTAAACAACTGTGGCTCTGTTTTGCTCATGTCTATTTATCTGTGCATGTTTCGTACTCTGCATTTTCAGAACTTCGGAAGTGAAATGTGTCACGTTAATAGTAAATAAAAGTATATAACAAATACTCTGGAACTCGACTTCATTTCATAATTAATTGGCGTCCATTGTACAGAGTCTCGTGTTCCTCCGTCTTGAGCTAGTCGAGTGCAAGTTGGCAACTTATAGCCGGTGAAACTGTAGCAGCCAACTTTACAATGTGTGGCACACCCCTCGCACAAACCTAATTTAATTTTTTTACGAAATGCTGCTCCACTTAAAGGCATTTCCAAAAAAAAAAAAAAAAAAATAAAAAAAAAAAATTTGTTTATGTGCAAAGGTTTTAAAAATAAGGGCATTTGATACCACAAAATGAGTAATTTGATATTTGTACCAAACATTATTCCTCTTGTACGCATTGTATGTAATGACATTTTCCTCGAATAAAAAATGTTTACACTTCATATTTTTTGAATAATTTAATGTCCAATACATAATCGTTCTGTTTTGCTGAAGCTGCAATAATAAAAGTTGCAAATGAAACAAATTACAACATAAACTAATGCCATTGGCTGCTGCTTGACATATATGTAATCATCAAATAACAGTTCATACATACTGAAAAATGTTAAAAATATGCAAAAATGTCTTTATTTTTAACAACTTTTATATACACATGGCTTGTTATTTGGTGATTATATGTGCCATGCTGTAGCCCATGGCGTATGTACTTAAATTTTTTTTTCATTTGTACACCCATCTGAAATATATATTACAAATTGACATAAACTAGTATCTTTCCAGATCTCAGAAGAAATTAATATTAAATATTCAGTGTTTTAGAATTATTTGTTACATTTTCATGGAATTCAAACATTTCTTTTAAAATAATTTGTGTCATGATATATTCGAAATTACTGGATGAAATTACGAACTTATTCCTTAGGGATAGGTTAGCTTACTGGACTGTCGACTCAAGGTTCTTTGGTTCGCATCCTGCAATCGGTAAGCAAAATATTTTCATATCACATAATGTGTTGAAAAGTAAATGCAATTAATATATGTAAAGAGAGAAAAAAAAAATTTACTAAAATTGAAAATAAAAGAAATTTAAGTTTTCTGCATGGTCGTACTGCTTATTGTCTGAACATTATGTGCCAGAAACCAGGGACCAGTGCAATATCATTCCGCAAAATACCCGGTACCGTGGCGACATCAAGCAGCCACAGAACCGGCATCAAAGCTACATTCAGCCATCGCATGCCCGGCATCGTGGTGATATCCAGCCGCCGCAGACCCGGCATCGTGGCAACATACAGCTGCTGCAGACCCGGCATCGTAGCGACATTGAGTCGCCACATGCGCGACATCATGGCAACATCCAGCCGTCGCAGACCCGGCATCGTGACATCTGGCCATCGCAGAACCTGCATCGTAGCGACATCGATCCAACCATCGCAGAACCTGCATCGTAGTGATATCCAGCCATCGCAGGCCCAACATCGTAGAGAAATCCAACCATCGCAGGCCCAACATCGTAGAGAAATCCAACCATCGCAGGCCCGACATAGTGGTGACATCCAGCCATCGCAGACCCGGCATAGTGGTGACGTTCACCCATCGCAAAACCTGCATCATACTGACATTCAGCCATCGCAAAACCTGCATCGTACTGACATTCAGCCATCGCAGGCCCTACATCGTAGAGAAATCCAGCCATCGCAGGCCCGACATCGTAGTGACATCCNGTGACGTTCACCCATCGCAAAACCTGCATCATACTGACATTCAGCCATCGCAAAACCTGCATCGTACTGACATTCAGCCATCGCAAAACCTGCATCGTACTGACATTCAGCCATCGCAGGCCCTACATCGTAGAGAAATCCAGCCATCGCAGGCCCGACATCGTAGTGACATCCAGCCATCGCAGACCCGGCATAGTGGCGACATCCAGCCATCGTAAAACCTGCATCGTGGCAACATTCTGCCATCGTAAAACCTGCATCGTGGCAACATTCTGCCATCGCAGAACCTGCATCGTGGAGACATCCAGCCATCGCAGAACCTGCAACGTGGCGACATCCAGCTATCGCAGAACCTACATCGTGGCGACATCCAGCCATCGCAGAACCTGGATCGTAGTGACATCCAGCCATCGCAGAACCTGGATCGTAGTGACATCCAGCCATTGCAGAACCTGCATCGTAGTGATATCCAGTCATCGCAGAACCTGCATCGTAGTAACATCCAGTCGTCGCAGGCCCGGCATCGTGGCCACATCCATCCAGCCATAGCAGGCCTGGCATCGTGGCGACATCCATGCAGCCATCGCAGGCCTGGCATCGTGGCGACATCCATGCAGCCATCGCAGGCCCGGCATCGTGGCGACATCCATACAGCCGTCGCAGGCCCGGCATCGTGGCGACATCCATACAGCCGTCGCAGGCCCGGCATCGTGGCGACATCCATCCAACCATCGCAGGCTGCCGCAGGTCCCGCATCGTGGCGACATCCGGCTGCCGCAGGTCCGGCATCGTGGCGATATCCGGCTGCTGCAGTTCCGGCATCTTTGCGTCATCCGGACATCGCAGACTCGGCATAGTGGTGACATTCGGCTATCGCAGACCCGGCATCGTGGTGACATTCGGCTATCTCAGATCCGGCATCGTGGCGACATTCGGCTATCGCAGACCCGGCATTGTGGCGACATTCGGCCATCGCAGACCCGGCATCGTGGCAACATCCGGCCATCGCAGGCCAGGCATCATGGCGACATCGGGCCGTCGCAGACCCGGTATCGTGGCGACATCCGGCCGTCGCAGACCCGGTATCGTGGCGACATCCGGCCGTCGCAGACCCGGTATCGTGGTGACACCCGGCTGTCCCAGACCCGGCATCGTTGCGACATTAAGCTGTCGCAAGCTTGGAATTTTGGTGATGTTCCGCCACCACAGACCCGCTACAGTTAGGTATCCATTTTGTGTCTTATCAGTTCCAATCCGGGATATTTTTGACGCTGACGGCAAACAGTTAGCCGTTGTTCCATATTTATATCGGCCCACTTCCGGCACAAGACAGCTGGCCAGATTTAGCTGGCCGTTCTTAGTCGGCTAACTTTCACCAGCCCGATTCTGGCTCCTACCTTTTGTGTTTGCTGGGTAATAACTGCAATGTGGTGTACACTTTTTATAATGAAAATGTTACATTTTGTCTTTTATTTACATCACAGCAATTCAAGTTATATATCTGCACTGCAATTAAATTTATATCTTCGCTTAAAAAAAACTAAAATATATACAGCTTATGTAGCATTGCAGTTGAGACTTGGTTGTTTAATAAATATTTACAAAGCAAATTTTTATTTGAAAAATTTAAACCCCTGTGAGATAGCATAGTGATAGTGTACTGGATACCTTTTCGAGAGGGACTGGGTTTGATTCCGGGTCGAGACATCCTGGTTACGGATTTTTTTTTGTTTTTGAGACTACTCCAGGTAAATTCTAGGTCTGTTGTTTGTTCTTTTAATACAGGTCATGGCCGGCACCTTTACTCTCTAAGCAAATGATTTCTATATTCGTGCTCTAACAACCGCGATGTCAATGAGAAAATAAAAATAATCATGAATTCTTTTTACCGTAACTAAGGAATGAAGAAAGGATAAAACATTAAAATAAACAATGACGGCTGCTGCACGTCAACAAAAACACGGGAAGGGTGCTGCCTTAATCACCTTATACGCTTGAATACCTTACAGCTTGAGAGTATTTGGTTTAAGGCCTCTACACAACTGAAAACTTTAGCATTGAACTCTACCTTATTTTTTTAATGAAATCGCCAATAAACGATACAAAATAAATGTGAAGTTACGGTTGAGGCAACTACAAATCGGTTTTGAAATCTTCGTAAAAAAAAGTGAATCTTGTTATGTAAATCATTATGTATCACCCAGAAATGTATTTTATGTGCGTGTTAATAAAATAATATTCCGGTCTTTATAAAAATTTAATTTCCAAACATTTTTTGTAAATTTTCTTTATTTGCTTTGCAAGTAAGTATCCGCTCTTTTTTTCTCGTAATGTCCACTTGTAGTTTCCTTTTCTAAGACAAGAAACTATTACCATGCCTGCTTGACTTAGTGTTTCGACATTTTGAAACCGTAAAGTGAAGAGTCCATGACAGTTAACTTTGCCGGTTCCGTTTTGTCATGATTCATAAGAAACATGCTGAAAAACGAACAAGTCAAATGCTAAAGTTTTCAATTCTATAAAATTAAGGTTCAATTTATTCACGTTGAGGAACCCAACCCTAATGGCTTGGAAACTAAAAATTTCCGCTGCCAGGTAGCACTAGTGTTGTACGTGTACCAAATTTTCTCAATTTTGTAGGTAAACAAATGGGATGATTGCAATTTTAGTAAAATAAATAGAGTTAGTTTAATGTTTCCTGTTTTTAGAGTGTTAAAAACTTCGTAAGGAATAAACTTTTTCTACTTACTAGAGTAGTATATTAACAAAATATGTGCACATGGTATTTAATTTTATGCTGTAAAACGTAATATAACCAAATGTTTTCTTGAACAATTAATAGTAANATATGTGCACATGGTATTTAATTTTATGCTGTAAAACGTAATATAACCAAATGTTTTCTTGAACAATTAATAGTAAGTGTGTAAACAGAAGAAAATTATTCTCTTTGATTATAACTTTCTTTATTTCACCATTAAAAGCAATTTTTTTTAAAATAATTATGTTTATGAGAGCTTAGTGCCAATCACAATTGCATTTGCCGTTTAGGATAAGATTTTACACACCTGAAGGGGATACACATTACAGTTTAAAAATAAAGTTAATACATAATTTTTTGGCACGGGCAAGTATATGCTAACATTTGAACAGCAAACAATTTTTACACACAAAAAATTTCCTCTATTTACCGCCAGCTTAAAGGCGACTTTTTGGGAACATCATAGCGGACATCCCTCTGCCAAACTAACCCATCAGGAATCTCGTTCTCTTCGCAACTTGAGTAGAATAAACTTTAGTAAATGCGTGTATTGTGGATAGCCGTAGTCGACGCCGTCGTTACGTCTCAATCATTTGTCATATTTTATCTCTTGCCAGACTAGTAAGTGGAAAGGAGGTGCATATTATTACTATAGATATATAAAATTGNTGCCAGACTAGTAAGTGGAAAGGAGGTGCATATTATTACTATAGATATATAAAATTGGAGGAGTATTTCATATAAAAGAAGATTAAAGTATTTATTAACTAACGTTATACTGTATACACATTACTATCCGCTGCTCACAGTTAATTGAGCGCTTTTGAAAAACCTTCGAAAAATGTCACTGTCCCTACCTGCATGTATTTTAACTCATACATTGAGTGGAAAACGTCCAGTAAAGTTGGTAACGACGGAGGGAAAGTAGAGCCATGTCTTAAAGTTTATTTGAAANCATTGAGTGGAAAACGTCCAGTAAAGTTGGTAACGACGGAGGGAAAGTAGAGCCATGTCTTAAAGTTTATTTGAAAGTGTTACGTAGTTTTACGATTAAATACAGAATAATTAAGATTTGAACAAATAACTCGTTAAGTACACTGAAAATAAGTTTTGCATTTAATTATTGATCTAGCAACTGTTAAGCCAAACCAATAAGAATTATGAGAGACGAAAGACGCCTACATAACCTGGAAAAATGGATTCAGTGAAGATTATTTACATATATTTTGTTATTAGTGGTTACAACTTGTGTAATCGTTTTGAAAAACTCGTGGAATCTTAAAGAAGGGGAAGCCGATGCCAACATTGGGCATTTACGTCAATAAATCAAAGCGAATTAAATGAACTCTTCCAAGAAATAAAACATAACCACTAACAGTTCTTCAAATAAAGAGGATACTGTCTCTGGATTAAAATAATTCATTGCATATGAATTCACGATACGACATAACCTAAATCCGAGATGTAAATACAGTTCCCACCAACAACAAATTTCACTGGGCTCTACTTGGCTACTACGTCTTGACTTGTACTTAAGATATAAAATAGAACGATATCTTAAGCCAAGAACGCAGACGACCCGTACACGATCAGCACACTGCAGCCATAAATCAATACTCTTGGAAACATTTGTTCACATTCTAAGCGCACTGCTTATGGTTTATGTTAAGTCAATCGTAAACCCACATTTAGGCAAACATTTGAGAATGCTGGAATGATTTATTTGGCTCTCTGATATTTTATTTTATGTATGTAAGAGTAAGAATAAGCAAATTTGCAGCATTTTACTTTCATAATAATTCTAAAGTTTTCCTTGACCAACGCATAACTTAAGTGATGAGAACTATGTCAATGTTAATTGCACATATGGTGGAAGAATACAGAATGTGCATACAAGGAGATCTCTAGCAAGTCTTTCCAAAGTGCTTAGTCTACCATGAACATCATTTACAGCCAGTTTCGCCGTGGGACCTGCGGAAGAAAACGATAAAGCAGGAAGCATGTCAAAGAAAGGATCTCGTCTGGTCTCGTAGTCTGAACTCTTTACCCAGAATGAGGAACGCTGTCGATTCCTGGTCGGGTCGCCATACACGCCCCTTGACACTCGCCGACTGCCCGATTCTCTATGTCATAGTCTTGTCCACTCTTCGCACTCCTTAACGTGTGAGCTGTCGTAATGATTCCTAATTGGCTCCCATTGTGCACTCGAGTTGAGTTGGGAAATTTATGCGAGCCGATGAGTGTGAAATGAGGTGATAATGGAGCAGCGCCGGAATGCAAGGACGGGGGAAACGGGAGATCCCCGAGAAAACCCGCTTACCAGAGGCATCGTCCGGCACGATTCCCACCTGCGAAAATCCGGGAGTGACCCGACCGGGGATTGAACCCGGTTCGCTTTGGTGGGAGGCGAGCAGTCTAACCGCTTATCCACCGTGGCCTCTTTGTGCACCTGAGGCCGTGTCTGCTTCTAGATTTTTGAATATACAAAGAAAGGTCCTAATGTATACTGCACCCACATTTTCTGGTGTTAAATATGGTTTGCTGTTGATATTTATGCATTCCATTTTTGGCTCTATGTTATAGATCATAAGTTTTGTGCACTTGCATGTGACCTCCTCCACATGTATAATTGCGAAAGGAGACGTGCTCAACGGGGCAGTCAAAACACAGAGAGTTGTCAGTTGCGAGACGTGTTTAGAACGCACGTCGAGTCTCGGTCTGCAGGTGGCGTTTGGGAGACTCGGCGGGAAATATTGGGAAGTGATACCAACTTGCGCAAACCCGAAACAGACGGTCGCATCTGAGCAGCGTCTTCGTTGTCGTACTGTGACAGCAGGAAAGAAGCCTTTCGCGTACGGTCTGCGTAACAAGCAACCTTCTCCTTACTTTTGCAGTCCCACGATAGGGATTTCGATTAGTGGAAAGTCCTCAGTACCCTCACATGCTGTAGTGAGGAGAGCGGACCAATGGCAATTCATTACTTTTCACTTGAAAGGTTCTATTTACAAACAACGAGACTGTACCCAAGTACCTGTGCAAGGTATCGTCTGTAAACTTTCTGAGCGCAGTGATGGTATTTAAATTCCGAACTTTAATTTTACCAAGTTTGACAAATTCGAATGATGGTAGGGCCCTAAATAAGTGAGTTGCTTAGAGTGATATTTTTTATGGCAACGCTAGTTATCTGTGTAACGTGAAGCTATTACGTAGATAAAGTTAGGCNTTGCTTAGAGTGATATTTTTTATGGCAACGCTAGTTATCTGTGTAACGTGAAGCTATTACGTAGATAAAGTTAGGCCTGTCATTAACTAAGGAAAACGTTGACCTTGGGAGTCAAAAACTTTAATAAATGGTCATACGAAGCTGTTACTGTAGTCCATTCACGGTTACTTCCCTGCTAAAGTTATACTTACAGAATATTCCTTCGCTTCATGCAAACAAAGCTTAACAGGGTCTAGAAAATTACACCAAAGGTACAACGCACCGCATTCGTGCGCACTCAGTGTAATAATATTTTGCACGAGAACTATTTATTACTATGCATTACCAACACACATATTTTCTCTCTGTTTCCATTCATATTAAAACTAAATGAAATATTATAATTTNATTACTATGCATTACCAACACACATATTTTCTCTCTGTTTCCATTCATATTAAAACTAAATGAAATATTATAATTTATAGAAAAACACAGGCTTAAGTTTAATTTAACCGAAAATAAGGTAATTTTATATAAACCCACGTATAAAAGGTTTGTGGAACATTTCGTATTTGGGAAACAACCAAACAAGCCATACGGAGTAATTTTTGAAAGGATCGATTCAAAAAGTGTTCAAGAAACCGCGATTCGGTTATACTCGTAATATTTCACTCGAGGAGCAGCGTGTAGCAGCAGACGTGAAAATTCCGCGCTGTAAACTAGAATAACAAGCTTATTCCTCGGCTCCTATAAATATTTACGCGACAACCGACTGGTGTAACGGATGGCGTCGAATGCCCTTTAGCAGGCAGATATCGATTGCTCGCCATACTATCGACTGAATGCTGCGTGACGTCACTGCGGGGAGCCCACCTGTGACGGCGATTATGAGCTCCCCTCCGTCACGGCGGTTTGACGCTGGCTGCTATATCTTGTCCTGCAGCAAGAACACGCTAAGGTTTGTCATGACTCACATTTCGAAAGTCCTATTGCATGACCTGGTCTGCATTATTTCAGTCGAGTACTAACCAACAATTTAACTTTTTGAAGGTTGCCGGCTCATTTAACCCGTAGAAAGTTTATCAACCAAGTTTTTTATATAGTCACCTGTAAAAATCGTACGTTCATTTAATTAGTATTGTTTTGGATATAGCAACCTGACAATATATTTTTTTTCAATAAGGAAAATAATTTACAATTTGTGGTACTAATTGCATAAAAGTGTGTTTCCTTTTCTTAAAAAAAAANTTTTTCAATAAGGAAAATAATTTACAATTTGTGGTACTAATTGCATAAAAGTGTGTTTCCTTTTCTTAAAAAAAAACGCTTATTTTGAACGCGTTACAATGCAGTTGGATTACTGGCTACAGACGCATTCAAAGTAAAATTCNAAAAAAAAAACGCTTATTTTGAACGCGTTACAATGCAGTTGGATTACTGGCTACAGACGCATTCAAAGTAAAATTCGTATCATGTTTTAAATATGTATATATGCCTACGAATAGCAAACTTAATATTCACAATATCAGCAAGTACTACTAATAGCAGAAACGCAAATATAAATGACTAAAAGTACCTATCACAAGACCAGTCGGCTAGTAAAATATATGCTATATCATGTCAGCACTTATATAAGCATTACATATGCATATGTATATCAATATATATATATTATATATATATATACATACATGTACACCTTTTACAATATCTTCTACATTCAAAATAGAATAAACAATGTAAAATAATGTATTTTGTAAAATAAAATACATTTACAATTAATATCCTTACAACATATCAAAGAATGAATTACAACTCAGGAGCAGAAACAGTAAATCATCAAATAATACAGGACGACTTAATACATGTAAATTAGTTAATCACAGTTAGGAAGAAAGATTTGATATTAAGATTTGAGATTAATCAGTTAATCACTTTCTATTCAAGTTCTAAATAATTAAAAATGAGATACCTAAATGTAATAATCAAAGAAAAACTAATGTTGGCGCACAGAGTAATCAAGCTAGTTGACACGGAAGATTAATGTATCTGGGATTGTGGAGTTTAAGAACTTTGTGATTGCAAACATCCTGACAATGGGCGAATATTGTAGTTATTACTAAGATGGTCAAGACAACTTCAATCGTGGATATGTTTTAAATTCAGATTCAATTACGAGTTTTATCAGGAAATATAAGTAGCGCAGGTCGTTTAGGGCGAATTTTGACTTCTTGATCTTGTCTTGCGTTAAGATCCACTTTCATTATAACCCGCATTTGTATCTAAAAAAAAGTGGACGGAACTGTAATTTTACGTAAACTATTTTTGTCTCTACGTTTCCAGAAAGTTATTTGCTAATTCTCTGCAATCGAAGGTGTATCGCGTGAAAATGATGTTGTTAACTGCAGTATAAAGGCGAATAATTTCACTAGAACTAATGGGCGTCACAACCTGCGCAAGCAGACTGTTACCAGGAATGTCATCTCAAGCTAGTAGGCGGGGGAAAAGACTGGAACATTAGGGCCGTTGTCTCGTAACACGTGATTGAATTACTCGCGCGCAGTAACTTCGTTTGTTCGAGCAAGAGAGCGCCCCGGCAACTTCATATTCTGCAACACGCCGTCCCGCAATTGTTTTAGTAGGTGCCGGTGTCTCATTAGGGTCTCAATAAAATTAATAAAGCACTTCATTTTAACGCCAAAGCAATATTATGCCGAATAAATAAAAATATAAATTAATCTAAATACTTGGTGAATTTGTTGGTTTTATGTCACAGGTGTTGAGTACACCTTTCGCATGCGCACAATTGACAGTGAATTACAAAATGTATGAAGCAGTTGTTTTTTCCAGACAGTTGGGGTAAAGGAAATCTCTGATTATTGTCAGCAGTAACGTTTCGGGCTTCAAATGCTTCCTGATAGAATAATTTTTAATTCATATTTTCAGTTAAATATTTACTACGATGTTATAAAATCGTGCGTTGTTTATTGACGTGACCTCTGGATTATGTTGGGAAAGAGAATTAGGACGGAATGAACTGGAACACGCTAGTTGCAAAGTTTTGTTGTTTGGTGTTAAAAACAGAATGTCACCTAAAGACACACGGAAATGAAACAAAAATATATCCAAGATTTGTTGCGGAATTCTGTTTTCCTCTTTTCTGTTGATACACAGCTAATGCTGGCTATTTATAAAAAAAAAGACAATAAAAGGTATTTCAGAGAGAAGCTAGAAATATTTTCTACTGTTTGGAGACTGACTGCGATTTGTCAGGAGCCTTCCCGCTTTTCAGGGCAACGGAATGTTTTTGTAAGGCTGACAGAAACGAGACGCTAGACTTGACTTAGAATACTCTATGACTGAACTTAGTCTGTGCGTTTAGGACTTAATCAAGAGGGGCCGTTTGTGTCGCGAGCCTACCGTTGATGAGGTGAGGAATGGGTGGAACAACTTATTTAGGTGATGGTTGCTCACTATGTATTTCTTCTTTGTCCGAGATGCTTCTAGTTTTCCTAGAGCTAATGAGAGTGTTCAACAGTGCTATCGGCGGTATTTGACATTCGGCCTATGACACCCGAGTCACCTATGCCATAAGATGTGACAACCCGTGATGATGTATGGTTGTTTATAATATTTTGTTTCATCGTACAGTAGTAAATAGTTTTACAAATTCCCAATTAAATAATATTTTTATAACATTTAATAATCAACAATGCTCAATGTGGCAAAAATTACGTTTGTGTCTGGAAAATTTACGGTCAAATAGGTGTCCTTAAAACATTTTGTAAAATTAATAACACACTATGAACAACAACAAAATGCTGCGGGCATTAGGATACGTTTAGCTACCTTCACCCTGTACACATCAAGTGCCACTTATTGTTGGAAAGAACTAGAAGATACATTCAAATGCACCACGTACATTTTACATAGAAATAAGCCGATAAATATTTATTATTTATTTAATGTCCAGACGTAAATAATTAAAACATAACAAATATAAGCAAACAACGTCTGCAGTTTCAGAATTAAACTTTTAATTGAATAATAAAATTTTGTAATTAACAAAAATTCTCGGAATAGGATTAGTTTGAGCAATGAGAATTCGTACAAAAACAGCCTATGGCGCCCTTCACATACTAAATAAATTGACTTTAAATGAGAAAATCAATAATTTTGGCAAACACTTCAGAATTAACAGAATTAAAAAGTTCTTTTTTACATTATATTCCTTTTGACATAAAATACAAGTAGATATTTTTCATTTATTCTTTGGATTACGTGGTTACGACATGGTCCAGATGTTCAAATAAAAAATCCGTTACACCTAGTAATTAGCTGAGATAATTTCAGCGAAAGGGCATTTTCAGGCGAGGGCAGCAAAATGGAGATTCTCACTTGCTCCGGACGAGTAAAAGGAGGTCACTTGATAAAAACGGAAGCCGAGCAAGTAGACATCCGAACGAAATGTTGAACTTCACTGTCTGATTGAATGTGAATATGACTCAAACCATCTAAAACACGCATAAATTAAACGCGAAGATTAATGAACATCTCACTGTTACGAGGACAACAAACACGGGACTTGCACAACCGGAGTTTTCTCTACTGCAACGTTATGTTCTCACCACCTAGTAGAGCAGAGAAGAAACTGCTGTAGAGTTACATGTTGAAAACTAACGAATACAAATTCCTGGATTTCAAACTACATCTTGTACTTTTATACTATTACATGACGTGAAAATTAAATGAAAATAACGAGCAAGGAAGCTAAGTTCCTGCAAATACCTCCCCGCATATGAGGGCACACGTCGAACACGTCATGGTGGTTTGAAGTCGGTGCAAAGAGTGCGCGAAAAAGCGGTTACCACGGCGGATGGGTACGTCACTGGTGCGTTATACCGGGTATAAAGTTACAAAATATTTAGTTCATGCATCACTGATAGAGTGCGCTGGGGCAACCAAAAGACACACACCCGTAACACAAATCTTCTGCATCTAGAAACAGACATGTTGCACTTCTGGTAACAGACGTGGACAAGGTACAGAGACGACGTCCCGTGGCTCTGTGGAATGCAAATACTGCAAAGCACATCCGGCGTTAACTGTAACTACGTGCGAGCTACCGAAGTGCCTCCAGCCAGACTGGGTAGTGAAGTTAACTCTGCACTAACGTGCAACGCATGAATACCACATTGAAATTAATTGGGAAATAACAGATCACGATTGCAAATTACCAACACTGTCAATTAGGGAAAAAAATCAAAATATACTAAATTAGTCAAAATTTGAAGAAAAGAAAAAAGTGCTCCAAAATTCTGAAAAAAATCTTGCAATGGCACATTACGTCCGCATTACCGAAAGTAAAGGCTGTTCACGGTAAAGTGAGCACTTTTGCGGCCCTAGTTACTATTTTCTTATGAGCCATTTTTTATCCTTCCACCACATTTTAAATAATTATTGTCATGCATGTAATAAACACAGTGTATATATTTCACCGGACTCGAAAGTTAACGTCTAAGGCTACAGTAAAATATATTTATTGACTATTGTTCTGAATGACAATTGTTCTAAATGACGATTTAACAAGTGCTCACTTTAACGTGAATAGCCTAACTACATATCGTTCTGTAGCGGACCCGCGCAGAATGGGGACTGCTTCCTCGCTGTGGAAAAATATTCCACGTACATCTAAACATTTCGTTATCCCACTACACAAAAGCGCGCTGCGTAACACGTAACGTCCGTTTCTCTGTGGGTAACTTCAGGATTTAATATGTAAGCGCGGAGCTTTCTCGGGGCACTTGTACGAGAACCGCTAGCAAAAATGGCTGATAAACCCAATGCTCCTCAAGAAAGATCAGAAGAGCATTATTTTTCGGCGCATACGTGTGTACACGAGCTTTTTTCACTTTTATTTTGTGGCCAGCTTAATTATTATTTACTGCCTGGACACACGTTACTATCGTCCGAAGTAAACTTAATTTAAGGCGAACGCTTAGTTGGTGGTTTTCTTATATCAACCATGAAGATTCAACGTGATTTTTTTTCACTGTCTACGTAAGTCACCTTTTTTCCTTGATATTCCAGAAACTCGTTGAGTGGAGATAACTATGTTCACCGACTGGGTTCTACAGTATCGAATAAAGATTTTTAACCGTTTGCGTAATTCAATAATATGTGGTCCCAGAAGCAATGAACGTTAAATCAAAATTATATGCATGACACTCAAGTAAAAAAAATCTATATTTTTCGACTAAAATTAACGATCCTTCCCCAGTCACACTACAAAATGTTTTAGAAAAGCGGGTTTGCAACAAAAATTAAGACATTATTATCCTTTTCCTAGAATACCGTTTGTTTGAATTTCGGAAATTTCTTCATGGCTATGGCTCACACGAATATTTTAGTTGCATCACAAAATGTAAGTACTTTTGTATCGTAATAATCAGAAGAATGAATTTGTTTAAAGTAGAATTAGAGTTGATATTTGTACGCCTTGCTTAATTTTATTATGTGTTTTTCGATTACGTTATTTATTTATGTAAATCAATGTAGCTAGAAAAGGGTGATCATCGGACAAAACCTCAGGTTTCGTGTTTAATTTCACACTTGCGACATGCACTATGAACTTTTGTTATTTCTGCAACTAACTATTCACATGCTGTAGAAATGAGAATCTGTTGAAAGTAGGCACGGGAAATGTAAACAAAAGGTTGTTTATCAGTAAAGAATCATAAAAATTTCAAATTAGCGATAACACATATAAATGAGCTTAATGAAGACAGATGTTGTGAAGTTGTAATGATGCAATATGCTTAATTTTTCGGGACACGAGTGTAAATTCTTTCGTGTGTATTTAGCTTTGGAAAGCCTTGTAATATTTTATCAAGTTTCAAGTAAAGCCGCGGTGGCTAGTTTCCCGTGTTTGTTGGTCGAGCAGACGTGTGCGGACATCTGCTGTTTACGTCCGTTTACCGTCTAGTTTCGAAAGGTTTTCGAAAGTTGTTGTTTTGGTTATGTGGCTGCGACGTGACGCAGTTGCGAGTACAACAACATGTTGTGAGCGCGAGACACAGCGTAGTTTGGATGACGCTACTGGCATCGCCGGATGCCTTGCGCTTATCTTAGGAAAAGGGGGGATAGGCCTGCCTAATATATACTGGTGGTGCCTATCGCCTAGGAAGANCCTTGCGCTTATCTTAGGAAAAGGGGGGATAGGCCTGCCTAATATATACTGGTGGTGCCTATCGCCTAGGAAGAAAAGTCACCAGCCGTCGAAGAAGGCGCATCGGGCGTGTGAAGACGCGTTAGGCGTGAAGAATTTCACCCACACCGGCAAGCACCCGTGACCGTAAGACCTTTTGTTCGCATTTCTTTTTCAATTTAACGTCACTTAAATTCTATCAACTTATTTCCGCCGGTGTGGGGGGTCGTTAGGGTGCCAGGAGGGAACAAACATCCCTCCTGCCTTCGGAACTTAAGTCTTGCGATGCAAGTTAAGACATTAACAAACTGTAAACTACTGTGGCGCTGTTTTCTGCACTGGGATAACTAATTGTGAAAGTTCGTACTCTGCAAACTGGAAAGTCGTCTGTGCAGCACTGTGAAACTTCAATGATAAATAAAGTATAAAGCAAACTAATCTGGAACTTCTTCTTTTTACTTAATCGGTGTCACCTGGTACTGAGTCTCGTATTCTACCTATGAGCAAGCTGTGGCAACAAGTAATACTTCCGCAACGTTACAATATGGCGCCTACCTGTGAGGCGGTAATATTATAGAGACGGAACTTTACAAAGTTACTGAAAATGTTACGTCAATAACCTTGATTTTGTTTTGTTTCATGAATATAAGTAAATCATGAAAACTGTGACACTGTTACTACTTACTAATACCTAGGGTGTACTGACATGAGTATAAATGGGTATGCTAGGTGCCATGAGCCATTTTATATGATTAATTCTGAATATGAATTTAGAGTTAAAATTCTGACAACCGCAGTAAACAAAGTAGATCTGTTTTATGAATCTCTGCGGAGGACAAAAGTGTCGGAAACACACTGGGAATATCTAACCTAGTGTGACAGTTCATGCTTTAAGGGTGTTAGTGTTGTGTGAATAGTTGCAAAACATTTTCACGTCTGCCTTGAACGTAATGTCCATTAATGACTACCTACTGAAAAAAAAAATCACCCGTATTCATCATAAGTCTGTAGTTGCGTATAGTTTGTGAAAAAAAAAAAGTACTTTTGTTAGTTTCATTTGTTAGTCCTAATTATGCATTGTATTATCTACAATCATATATCAGGCTTGACAACACATTGTCGTAACCCACGGAACTGTTGCCATAAAATTAATTTTCAGCTTCACCTCCGCAAGTTTTTTATAACTCTCTCGGAATAGGATAACATTCTAGGCCGTACATGTGCCGTCCCCATGGGAAATCTCCACTAAAAGAGTGCGACGTGAATTCTGCCAACATTTTACGGCTCTACAAGCACGGTGGAAATTGGAGAGAATCGAGGTAAAGCTTAGGGCAGCCTAGTCAGATGGGGAGCATTGAAGGACAAACCACGCACAAGCTGACACACAACATTAGAGTTTGTTGAAAAAGACTGCAGACACAGTACAAGAAAATAGTGCAGTGTAGATTTGTAATCAAATTAAGCGAGCAATCACACTTACGTAGCCAGAATCGGTTTGAGAACAGTTTGCACCGTTTAGAGGTACTTAAAATTTGACATTTCAGGGGCTGCCCGGACAGTTTGGGTACAATTCACAGGAATTGTCATCTGTCGGAGAACTGGTAAATAAAGAGTTGAATCACTTCCCTGGCATCTTGAGACATACGTTAATAGTTTTTAGTAACTATTCACTCCCATATTTTATACCATGTTTTCCTCTTTTTGGAGTATCTTTTAACCTATTGCTATTATTCGATATTGCATGCTTCCTGAATATGTATACTCATTGTGAGACAATTTAATCGTGTAAAATAATAATTGATATGAATCAAAAAGAAAAAATTCTAAACTATTTTCATTTTACATAATTTTTGCTGTTTGGTAGCATAGGAATTTCCACATTTCATAGTTTAATGCACTTCTTAAAACAGTCCCGCCATTTTCTAATAGATATTCAGCTATTTAAAATATCCTATAATACAAACGTTTAACTTAATATCATTAATACGTTTTCTGCTCTAATACAATAGAAAGGAATCACACTGTGAAAACTCGGTAAAAATGCCTAATCACGTGTTAAATTTGACACGTTAAATGATTAATCATGAAACGTTGCTTTGGAATGTAAGCGTGAAGTTTAAAATTTGTTTCACTGGGCGTGACACATTACTTACTGTAAGTGTACACGTTAAAGCGATTTCAATTTACGATATTTCTTCTGTTGTATTAAAAAACAGCACATATTCCACCATCAACGCTGTTTCTTCTCTCTTGCATGATTTGAAAGTAATATATTTACAAGTTACAACGTAAAAATTCAAACTCAATCACAAAAAAAAAAATAACACTTACTTGTAAAACTGCATGTAAAAGGTAAACAAACAATTCGACACTTTCTGCTGGAAGGAACGCTGCTCTCAGTTGGCGTTCGAAAACGCCCTCGTTTCCTCTATTAATCTCTACGATCGTATATCAGGATAGATAGGCTATAGCAGCATTTGTTGTCAAAACACGTGTTCAATGCGGCAAACTAAGCATTACTTGGCTATTATAAACTGTAAATGATGAAGCCAAACTTTGCAGCACTTCTATGAATTACTTTAAACAATGATTAAAAGTTCCACATAAAATACGAGTTAGATATTTTCTTGCTGTTGGTAGGTTGGTTATTTCACTCAGAAATAAGAGTCGTCTAGCGCGATGTCAACAACCAATGTAAACAAAGTCACGCATGGCGCTGAGAACAAATGAATGCCGGCTCAAAATGCCACGGTATTGTGATACAAGACTGCCGCTATCGTGAAATGGGCAAGGAAGTTGTTCGAAACTTATTCATGCATGAACACATTTCATCAAACGGCTAAACTCCGTCGAACTTACTTGCATCAGCTGACTCAGATCTTGTTTTCACAACACAGTATAACAGACAATAGCCAAGGGCCACTTCTTGTATGTCACTTGATGATTGTTCTCTACTGCATTTAGTTCAAGTAGTAAAATGTATTTTAAACGATTGCTTTCAAATTTTGCACGTCGCAATCTATTCATCGCTTGCTACTTCTGTTCTGTTTGTTTCTAATAGTTTCACGGTAGTTAACTAGACAACATTCTGTGAGACGAACAACAAACATACGAGCGGTCAAATCTTGGTAACCTTGTATGAGAAAATATATTACCGCCGCTGAAGTAGCAGCAGCATCAGCAGCAGGCAAGGAAAAATCGTAATAATTGAATATTACCGTACCCACTTTGAATAAGGTAGGTTGACCCGGGTAGGTATACATCTTATACCAACCGAAACTTAGCCAACCCATGTCATCCTCAATCGAGACTCGAACCATTAACCTCATAGTCAATATGTACCCTAGTAACCTCGTTTACGGAAATTGTTTGCACAGTTGAAAAAAAAAAATTAAATTTTATTGTTTTTAAAGTTAAAAGAAAACGACAATATAAGCTTTTGCTGATATTTAAATTGACTACCCAGTACCGAATATAAGCTTAATAGGAAAAATAAAAAACATGCAAAGGAGCAAAAGGCAACTAACTGGACAATAAATATGGTGGATAAAAACGCCAATAAGCACAAATGAAGGGGAAAATAGGTAAAAATAATAATATGTACACGTGAAAGGTAGCACCAACAGCAAGTATTCCCTTTTTGAAAGATATCGAAATTCCATTTGTTTGCCGAGAGGACAATCAGAAGGATCAAGCCAAAGTGAGTGTAGTCTCACAACTTCTAGAACTCTTCACCAAGAGTGATACAGGAACTGTGGCTGCATATGTACTCAGACAAATGTATAGTCGTTGTAGTAGGTCACGGCACAGGTTTCTTTAAAATCACGGAAAACAAAAATCTGCCAAGTTGAATTCGGAAACTCATTCCGGCGATATCTGCACTTTAAAACCAAAACCGTGAAAACTGATCCTACTCAGTGACATTTAACTGACTGTACATCTGCGAAAACTACTGCCCTGAAATCACGGGGGGCTGACGGGTTGTTTAAGTGACTGAGAGTCTCTGATGTAACTGTAGTTTATACTGATTTATAGTGAATTAATTCAAATGTCCAGGCAGTGGTCACTAGTGCGATCGCCACTCGGTTGAAGATTTTAGTCTGAATATGCAATTAGTAGTATCCCAGTGACTGAAATCACTGATTCCGTTTAAAAGCACGACGAAAAACAATACTTATGGACTAAAGTTGATTCCACGTGAGAAACAAACACGGGCATATTTGAAGGCGTTTCTTGAAACTTTCAGTAATAACAAGGATGTAAAAGCATAGACAATCTACTCACGGGTATGTAACACGCAGGTTAATAAAATTCTATCGCCTAAGTTGAAAGTACAGAGGAAATTATCCGGCGCTAGCAGAAACGACTTGTTAATTTGCGAATATATAATGCAATAAGCACACGGTGGAGAAAACTTTTGTGGGTACGTTAACCTGAAAAAAAAAAAATAAACGCGCAGGAACTTACCCTGTTAACTGGACGATAAATTCATCTTGTCAAGAGATTACGTAGTTGAGAAAAACTTGACCAACTGAAATGAACAATTTCTTTAAGACAAACTTTACGTAGGGTTTAATATCGTCATCAAAGTCTACAAACCGTACAAAAGACGACATTAAATACTTTCGCAAAACAACAAAACGTAAAATGTTAATTAAAAGAATTTGAATATATTGCTGAGAAAAAGACGGCACAATAATGACCAATAGCCAGTGTGTGAACATCGACTTTTGAGCCATTATTTATATTTAAAACGTGAATTACTGGCACTTTTGCTTGTTAACGGTGATGGTAGTATTTGTGCAAAAAAAAAAAAGTAGACTCATTTTTTTCGTCTAATAAAAATTATAATTTGTGGAAGCGCAGAATGCAATATTAAATTACATTATTAGTCTTAGTCTTAACTTTTATCATTCCTTAACCATTCAACCGCAGTCCTATTCCTCCAGGCGACTATCGTGTTTTGTAACTATAAGAAAATAAATGTAATTTCTCCATTCTTTTGAGAGCTTCGTTGTGGATATACATTTCTTCTTTTGTTTTCCATTGCAGTGAGGGTAGTGCACTTCAGTGAAGACATAAAAAAAAGAAAAGTATTTTCTTTCAAAGAGCTGGCACCTTTCTTACAGTACAAAACTTGCATACCGTATAGACAAAAGCGAGGCGCAAACAAAGCTTCCTAGAAAATGGCCGAAGGCTACGGTCTCGGAGCACGCAGGGAGTAAGTATACCTCCGCGATGCAGAACACTTTCATTTGCCGTCGGGTCGGCGCACTGTGTGGCTGCTTCGTGATTCTTAATATTTTAATGGACTTCTTTCTTGGCGATTTTTAAAACACGCCAGGAAGTTCCATTTGAAATCAACGTTCATACTTTTATCAGAGGTGAAGGTAACGACGAGTGTTAAGATGAGGTTGGGAGAAATGGGAAAATACTTGTGCTCAAAATTTCTTCATAGTGACATGACTCAATACCACGAACATATGCAAAACCCACATCGAAACAGCCTAAACTGTTAAAAATGCCCTTTTAGTTTTAAAAATTTTCGTTGTCCTCGTACTAAGCAATTTACTTTAATTATACATGTGCTCATTGTTCCAGATGTAAGCTTTTTTGTATACATCCTGTTTCTGAAGAAATCGGGGCTCGACGAAAACACCCTAGATTTTTTTATAGTTGAAACCGAATTCTGCTTTGATTCTTGAGAAATTGTGTACGTAACGAGACAGTTTAACTAGTTTACGAGGTTCAAGGTTCGAAAACTCCTCAAGAAAGGAGGTTAAGTGCCTCATTTGCTTAAACGAAGTTTTGTGTTAGTTACGAAACCCGCGTCGATCGACCTTTCGGCGTAAAAAGCGGCGCGCGTTAATTAATCCAACACAAATATAACGCGGTCTATTCTCTGTCTGAAATGTGTTGTTTTTTAAAAATGAATTTTTGCTAAAAGCCTACGTTATGCAATTTTGTTTCTGCTGTCATAAATCACAACGATAAAATATTGACGTGCAAGACAGGTGACTTTTGAATGGGAAGGGAAGAAATGGGACAGAAAAAAATACTTGGCATAAAGTATGAATAACAAAAAAATATTTAGTGTTAAATATATTGACACTTTGGGCGGCTTTCTAAAATCCCAAATTCTCAAGAATAAAAACTGCATCTTTACGACAGAGTATTTAAAACCAAGTTACTATTAAAAAGTTATTTTAAAATTTTGCCACAACAATTTAAAAGCCCTACTATAGGTTCGTAACAATGCAAAAGTCTTTCCCACATTAACTCGTCTGTATGGCGACATTTATTACTTCTTTACTGTGTATTGTCGAGGTCAGTATAAGCAATAGGATTTTTTCAACTATGCTAACTAGGTTAAGTCCACAAACAGCTTACAAATAGGGCTCTTGCTGTTTGTGGCAGATACAGCCTGTCTAAATAGAGGGCCTAGAACAAGCAGGCGAAAAGCTTCCGAACAAACAACTAATGAGTGAACTGCTGTAACACCGCAAGCACACTGCATACTTACCGTTGCCTCATTGGTTTCTGGCTATGTGACCGCAGGGTTTGAACATGCGTTGTTTTAAAACCTAGTAGCCCTCCCATATTATTAACGACTTCCGGTTCGATTAAATTATTGTAGAATAACTTCTTAACGTACACATTAATTTTTTGTTTCAGGTGTTGCGAAAGAATGAATTTTCCGTGTGAATAGTACTTAGGAGTATCTTATAACAACTGACACTTTTGAACCTATGGTAAGTGTTTTAGTAGATATATGGCACAAGAAGCAACCAATTATAACATTGTTGAGTCAGCAGTAACCAACAGCATAGGCCAGATAAGGGCGATGTCCGTATTGGGGCGAGCTTCTATACTTGCACGGCACCGACCCATTCCGCAACAAATCAGACGAGTATCCTAGGGATAATATAAAAGTTAAATCGTATTTCAACTCAAATCACTATCAATATACAGCAACCGCTTCATAATTGGGTTTTGAAAATAAATTCAAGATATTCACTGTGTGTTTGTGTGTGTGTTTGTGTGTTTGTGTGTTTGTGTGTTTGTGTGTGTGTGTGTGTGTGTGTGTTTGTGTGTGTGTTTGTGTGTGTGGTAAGGAGGTAGAGGGCACTCCTAAGAGAATGTTTGGGTGGGAGGGGTGTCCCATAAAACCCCCTCGCCAAGCACGGGCGTGGATAAATTCGAAACTGTAGCAGGAAACATTCTTAACAAAGTCTAGAAAATTTCGCCAAAGGGAAAACGCACCGCATTCGTGCGCACTCTGTAAAAAAATATGTTACACGAGAACTATTTGTTACTAAGTATTAACAACACACCTATTTTCTTTCTTTTTTATTCGTAATATCTATAAATGAAACATTATAATATATAGATAAAATATAAATTAAAGCTAAATTTAACCAAAAATTAGATACTTTTATGTCACCAGCAGTATAAAAACGCTTGCGATACGCAACATAGTAAAGAAGCAACCAAACACGTGATACATGGGGTGATTTTTCAAAGGTTTGATTAAAAAAGTGTGAAGAAACCGGAAACAGAGTGCAATATATGTATATACAATGAGCTATTGTTCTCTATGAGTGCACCATATGAAATGTCTGNTTAACCTTGTCATTCAGACAACATGCACATGGTTTGAGTTGATAGGTTTTGATCGGTGCCTAACAACGGGATCTTGAGTGTCGGCGAGGGCGAAATGAAGTGAAGGCGGAGCAGCTGTAGAATGCAAGGGTGTGGGAAACGGAAGTGCCCCGAGAAAACCCTCCGGCGAACGGCAACGCCCACCACGTTTCCGAGTAAAAAAAATCCGAGTGACTCAGTCGGTAATCTAACCCCAAAAGGCATGTAGGAAAGTTTCTGTGTTGTTGCCTGATTGTGGCCGTAATTATAACTTTTTGACAACGAGGTGATCTGGTTCATAACTTAACTTGTAGTCACTGCAAAGATTCGCGTGAAGTATTGCCCAAGCATTTTCCTGGGAGTCATTTGGAAGCCAGCCGGTAAGACCAGTGAAGCAGGTCAGGACAGAACCACCAACTACTTGAATGCGAGGAGTATGCTGCCCCACAAACAAACACATTCGTTGTAGGCGCACTGCAATTTGATTAAACCCGCGATGTCCTTGACTGTGGACTTTCGTTGCTTTAAAAATGCTTCTCTTGGCAGCTCATACCGGGAACACAAAAGTCTGGTACACCAAAGAGGCCCCTAATATTACAGAAAAATCATGAACACTACAGTTGACTTTGATTCACCTGTTTATTTATATTCAAAACGAATTTATTACATAGGAATTAAAGAGAAAAGTCTGCAGGCACTACAGTAATTGGTATTTATTACGATATTTAAAAATGAATACTCCCTGTAACCTGAAACCAGTTTTCAAAATAAAAATACGTACGAGCTATTTTGAAACGCCACTCAAAAAATTAAATTCGTGATAAAAGAAAGTATTTTGTGTAAAATGATATAGAACATGTGTTGAGTGAAGAACAATATGATGTAGCTCGGAACTCAGCTACCAACACAAAATATTTAAGAATCTCGAATAAATGCTGTGACTTCATTATGATGTATGCTTACAAAGATTGTTCATATAAAAGTGAGAACTTTTGAAATACACCTTCGGAAAAATCGCTGCCCATAGCTACAGTATATATATGTCGCAGTACGCATTGGCATGCGGGTTGAGTTGGCAACGAATTACGAAAAATAGTTCCACGCTTTGACGTTATATTGAGAGAGTAGCCAAATAAATATTTTGTGTAACGTTTAAATTTAATGCTACCGAAGTCAGTATTTCTTGTTTTGTACTGACAACAGTATGGATTTGCATATTATTGACACATTTACTTTCCAAAAATTTTTCGCAGGTTCTCCTGAATGACGTATGAATACAGGGTCTTATTGAAATTAGTGCAGATATTTTGGGGAATGCAAGGTGGTGTCAAGACGAGTGTTTCTATGCAATGAACACGGTGTTCAGAAATGCATCATTTATGCTACAAATAAGTTAAAAAGCAAGACTCATATGCTATAAGCAATAATTAAAATGTAAAGAATATGTAGCAGAATCACTTAAAGCTAGTTGGCATCGAAACCGCAAGTACAGTATTACAACAATGGTTAAAAGTGATGGTCGTTGACCTGGTCGCACGGCGGCATACGTCGCACCAGTACCGCTGCACTCAAGTAGCACACGTGGCAATAGTGATGATCATCGTCGTCGACTTGACTTTCCCAGGTGGTTCTTGCAGCAGCGCATTACTATTCCTGACTTCCCTGCCATTGTGTTATGGACAGACGAGGCACTGTTTACCTGCGAGTGCATCTTCAACAGCAACAATGCGTCTTGCGTTTTATTTTATTTGTTGTATAACTATGCATTTCCAACATCATGTTCACTACATAAAAAAAACTCGTCTTAACATCCCCTTGCATCCCTCAAAATATTTTCACTCATTTCAAATACATCCTCTATAGTGAGATGGTCCATGGCAATGTAAATCTTACATATGGTTGAAAAATACAAAATGAGAAGAAAAGTAGATCCCAAGCACGGCTTTTAAAAGTGCTCAGTTAACTGTGAACCGAACACAAATAATTTGTATACATCATCCTTTACTGAGGTTATCCCGCAAATACCTAGATATTAAGATTTAAATCGTATAGCTATGCATAAAAGAGCTACACATTCATTCCATATGGTGGTCCTGAACTATTTGGGAACAGGAAACGTCCAAATTTGAAATCATAACATTGCATTTTTTCGAATCATTAAGGCTTTGACTTTCTGACTGCACTACCAAGACGTATGAATGATCACTGCACCAAAGACCTGCTTCTCCTTGCATAACACCGTCACGTATTATATAGGATGGCTCACCTGACGTGGACACCCCAAAAATTTCCGATCGGTTGCAGGTCACGAAATGCGATTTTTACTCAATGAGATTATATACGGGAGCAAGTAATTTGCCGCAAAGTGACTATTCGTAACACTTTTATGGAAAGAAATAATTAAACCACATATGATTTTTTCCCTGGAAACATACATTTATTTCAACGGTATCTAAAAGTACGCGCAAAGAGGAATTCTGTGATGTAGCAAATGCAATGAAAAGTAACACAGAGACACCAATAAATAATGTATGCAAATATGATTAAGTTTGGTGGGCCGGTAGCATGGGGCAGTAGACCTGTACTCACAGCTGTAAGCAAGTCACACACACGGTGACTCATCCCTGCTGGACTGTAAGGGATGACAGCAGTTTTCTGATGAACACACTATTTCCCAATGAAGTGACTTTCACAAACCATGGGCGCGTAAATTTACGAAATATGCACTACTGGGCGACGGAGAAACCAAGTTCGGTCCTGCATGTGGAGCACCATTCACAGTGGAAGGTGAACATGTGATGTGGAACCGTTGGGGATTATGTCATTCAAGGGACAATTACCAGCTGTACATATGCCCATTTCTTCAGAGAGACTTTACCGGCACTTCTGGAAGACATACCGCTCGACATACGTCGTGATATGTGGGATCAGAATGATGGTTGTCCTTAAATGAAACGTTTCCAAACCAGTGGTTAGGGCGTGGTGGTATTGTAAGATGGCCAGCTCGCTCCCCCGATCTCACACCTCTCGATTTTTTTCCTGTAGGGAACACTGAAAGATAGGGTGTACAACAAGATTCCTACGACGCCCTAATAAATGCAGGAACGCATTGTGGCAGCTTGCAGAAGCATTACGCCAGAAGCACTTCAGGCCGCTCGTCACTCACTACATACGCGTTTACAGATATGTATTGCTGTCGATGGTAAACACATCGAGCAAATGCTGTGAAAAGACCTAATGTGAAGCGTTTCAACCATAACTGTGCTCTTTCGTACCATGCACGCGGATGCGATTGCATTTCTCCTTAGGTTGGTTTGTTCTATTTTTGTTGTGCATCTGTACTCACTCGTTACTCAGTACAGTTAATGACTAGGAAACATATCACCTGAATTACGTTGGTACCTGAATAAAATGTAATGTATTGACATCATACTTGCACTCACATTGCCTGTCTTCCCTCCGCTGCAGTGCTCTCCTTTGTCCAATATCACATTCCGTGCCCCTTGCCGCATTAAACTAAGCGCTACGCTGCTATGGTCCATACGGTATAAGAAGGCCACTTTCTGACAGTCAGTGAGTGGCAACTTAACGTTTACGAAAAAACAAAGTGCCATTTACAAAATCCTGCATCAGCTGATGCACGAACGAACAAAAGTTAAAACTACGTTGGCTATTCTGAGTGCACTGCCAATGCACATCACAAAAGCAGAAAATACGCGGGTAAGAAAGAGTTCTTACATTTATTAATGCATTTTATTTTACAAGGACACAAATAGTGGTTGTTAGTGTTAAAAACTAAACTTCGTGATAATATAGTTATGTGTAGGTGTTCAAAATGAAATGTACAATAGAACGATACGACGCGGAAAAGTTTTCCGAAGTTGTGCTANAGGTGTTCAAAATGAAATGTACAATAGAACGATACGACGCGGAAAAGTTTTCCGAAGTTGTGCTAACTTCAGAAATTTTTTTCACGTCGTATCATCCCTCTCCAACCTCGCTTTCAACACGTCCTTGATATTAATTCGAAAAGCATATAGAAATATTGCATAATATTGTTGAATTATTTTTCTATTAATTTGACGAAACGACACGAATTTGAAATATATTTCCAGCCCGTAATCTAAGAACAATCAACTTAAAATAATACGCTATCTGTTATCCAAAAACAGCGGCTCAAACTTCGCCGTGACGCGCTGTGCGCGCGATCTCTCGGATATTATGCGAGGTATTACCAGCCAGAAATGAACCTCTTTTTTGCGCGATATATAACGCATTTACAAATAGTTATATTTTTCCACGAGCTCTGCATAATTTTTAAAGTAACATATATTTCATGTAAAATGATTTGGAGTAAAAGTCATTTATATTCGGCCGGTAATCGTTCGTCTACGTAAATTATACGCCATATTGTTCTCATGAAACCCATCTCCTTGTTTGTAGAAAGTGAGACGCGTGAATAGTTTTTAAGCAATTCTAATGTTATTCCACGTCACATATTTCCAACTCGAATATATTAGCTATAACGTCCAAAGTGTGATAATAGATACAACAGACCGTCTCGCAAATGTTAACCCAAATTCACTATCTCGGACAAATTAAAAAAGAGTTAGCAAATATTTAATTATTTGCAACATTTTATATTTTTACTTGTATAACCTACTTATTTTTTTAGACAGATGTCAGTCTTAAAGTATCTTAAAATTTGTTTAGCATAACAGTACAATGGCAAGTGGATTAGCTGACAGCGTGTTGATAAAACATACAGCCCCGACTTGACGAACCAGCTGATGGCGGAAGGATACATAGTCACATGTAGTCAGACGTAAACAGTGGCGCTACTTTCGCAGACCTGTCAGAAAACGGCCTTCTTATACAGTATGGACTGTATAAGGAAGCGGCACGCCAGAATGAGTCACGGTGCGTGTTGCTTGCTTACAGCTGTGAGTTCAAGTTCACTGCCTCATGTTACCGGCCCACTTAACTTAATTATATTTGCGCATTATTTATTGGCGTTTCTGTGTTACTTTCAATTGCATATGCTATATCACTGAATTATTCTTTGCACGTACTTTCAGATGCAGTTGAAATAAATGTATATTTCCAGAGGGAAAATCATATGTGGTTTAATAATTTATGTTCATACACGTGTTACGAATAGTCGCTTTGGGGCAAATTATTTGCCCCCGTACGTAAATTCATTTAGCGAAAATAGCATTTCGTGATCTGCAACCGTTCCGGTAATCTTAGGGATATCCACGTTAGGCGGACCATACTGTGTTTACCAAGTTTGCCCAATTAGAATGTAATCGCTGCTGGCTTATCTTACAGTCAACTCAGCAATATGATTTTGTTATTCGCTGGATGTAGTTTGTATTCCAGGATAAACTTACAAAATAAGCATATATTTGGCAAGTGCTGACATGGTCTTTAGATATGTAATATTTTTGACAAATTTCAATTTAGAGAAACAAACCGAGGACTCGTATTTTACAAACGTAATAATTCATCTTGCTACTGAATCTTTGGTGTTTAGTTAATTGTGAACGTGAAATGACAAATGCAAGAATACGAGTTCACCATCGCTGAATATAAAATTACCAAAAGTAAAATTGCAAACATAGTTCACACATATACCTACTTGAATGAGCAAAACATGAATTCAGCCTAGATAACACAGCCATTAACCTTCAAATTAAAGAAATGTGGTTGAGAACAACGAGAATACCTTCTGGTAAAGATATCGTAAATTATATAAAAATTATAAACTTAATTTCGATTGACAACTGTAATTTACGCGAATACAATCACGTGAGCGCAATACTTCTGCAGCGCTGTCACCATTAGCGAATCAGGATCCCAGCGTTTAACCCCGAGAAAACCGGTCGGCCAGCCACAATAATGTGCAGCGTAAGACTGCGGTAGAGTTGCACATCACCTGCCAAATAAACAACTTTACCGGCAAAATTCCAAAACCTCACCAGAATTCTAAACAAAAATGAAATAATTTGAGAGAAGCAAAAGCAATAACAATTCTGCCTACCTATAATCCTTGGATTAACAATTACAGACGTGAATAAATTGAAAAATGAGAAAACTGAGAGATTGTATATTTCTTTTTTTTATTTATTATAGCACTTTAAATGATTGGAAATTGTTAACGGAAAAAAACATACGGTTTTACATTCAGCCTTATATGTGTGTATGCATGCATGCATCTCGTACATGTCTTTTCTGCCCGATTCTCATATGGAATCACTTCCTAACCGTTGTAATGCACTCACGAAACAAGCTGTATATTTTTTAGGCACTCGCGGCAGCTAGTACAAATTTTCTTTTAATTTACATACGTTGAATTAAGGCATAACATGTTTGAAATTAATGACAACAGAAGCACTTGTGAATGTTTTCGAATATTTTCAAAGGCTACCCTGACAAATTGTATATTCAAGTCTACAGCTGTTCATTTAAGCAAATGTGCAAACGATCTGGGAGCTGTCCTGGTTATTCGCCTATAATCGCCGATTATTGAGAGTATAATAACTGACGTGCACACTTTAAATTGGAATCGGTGGAAAATCACTGATTCGCAGTGAAATTCAACTACTCGAATCAGTGAAAATAGTTCCACTTAAAATCAGTGGAAAACTACTGATTGTTTCAGTGAAACAATTTCACTGATTGAATAAGTGACGGCCAACTGCGTTTTGTGAATATAATACTGTTTTAATTTGAATTTAGCCAAATAATTACGAGAAATAGACGTATTTCCTGTAGTTACTATTAATATTGCGCAAAAGAAGTACAACATATTTACGGTTTGTCTAGATTGAACCAACACCACCCCTGCTTCACTTTTAGACTGTTATCTTACCATCTGAGCTACTACGCTACCGCTGATGTTGAAGAGGAAAATATAAGTGTTATATTCGTATGCCTTTCTTTTAGTATTTAGTTTTATTGGTAACGTTAGAATTGTTAAACCAAATAGTACATATGAGTGCACTCACTTCGGTCGCATTAAATGCAGTTTAAACCTTCAAACCCAGCGCTGTGATGATTACGTGAAAACGAAATGAAAGACGTAAAAACGGAATGAAACACTGAATGTTCATGTAACTTTGTAAAATAAAGTAATGAAACACGAAGTTCACATATTAGGAACTACTTTGTATTGTTATTATTAGTTTATATGTTGTTATTTCATTTGATACACGTGCTTTAACGGGAATTTTTACACGTAGTTTGACGGCCATTTTTACACATTGTTTAACTGATCCAAATGACTGATGAATCAGTGGAAAATGTCACTGAATCAATAAGTGAAGGAAAATTGGCATTTTTTTTCACTAATTCAACAGTTAATTTCACTGAAGTGACTGTTGAATCAGTCAGGCACTGTTAACTGATTGAAACAGTGAAATTCTCACCGATTCTAATTTAGAGTGCAGATCCGTTTAAACTTCGTTAGAGCAGTGTAGGATCTTCTTGCACGACTAGTGTACGAAACCATGCGACTTGTTATTGCTTGTTTGTGACTAACTGTTGGTATGCATGCTGCGACAAGTTATCTGCTATTAATTTCCGGCGCCAAGTGCTTCGACGGGGGTCCCGGACTCGGTTCATTTCCTGCAGCGCATTTCCTACACTCATACCTTTATCTAGTCTGTGAAAAGCAGTACGCGTGGAAGGACGCGTTTGCGGCCACCATGAAATAATGAACTTAAATATCGCGGCGTGAATCGTAATACTTACAAGATAAGTTAATATTTTAGGCCGTGTAAAATATGCACGTGCTTGCGTAATATAAATATCCACTTTCCTATGTGGAAAATACACATGGCTTTCCTTTTATTTTCAAAGAATGAAGCTGTTTCCAACTAGAAATGAAATGTAGAAATTCATTGATGTTGTGATAAAAGTTATGATTTTGTTTTGTTGATTTCGAAAAATAAGGCCAGCAATTCAGCCATATGCTTACTTTGAACTCTATTTGTTATTTTAATGCATTTAGTTACTCCTTTATACATACCTACATTAATATATATGTACAGCATAATAAAATTAAGCAACGGATATGCATTTGTTACAGATTTATTTCACATTGTAAAATTGTTCTTCAAATAAAACTACAAACGCAATAAATAAATATTTACAACGCAGGGTCGTTGTCATATNGGCTAAAATATTACGTGTTTGTGAAATCGAGATGAATTATGAACGTTCGTTTATTGGGTAATAATTCTCTAATCCACCAACTGCCTCTGTGCAGGCTGGAAATTATAGCAATATGAGTCATAAATGCTCTTTATGAAATCATACTACCTGGGATCGACATACGTATAATTATGTGTAGTAACTAGTTATATGGTGTATATAAAATAAGGCTCTGTTGTGGTTTACTCGTTTTCAAGTGCCTTGAAACACACGCGTTATGTATATAGTCGATCGTGGTTAGTTTTATGTAATGGTGTTGTAGTAACCTGCTGTTGGTGCGCAGTCTACAAAATTTTCGCACGGTAAATAATATTTTGTCTAAGAAATTCTTGTTACTATAATGCTGACAGCTACAAATTTTTATAATATACGTGAGAACTGCCATGCAAGAGTTGATCACACAAGCGCTATAGGCCTTGCAAGAGAAGAAAATGTGTTGAAACGATAAATGATAGTTAAAATAGCCAGTTTTTCACAGTATCAAAATTAATTTTAATTTAGTAGGTACTCCAAGCATCTTGCAATGTTGTGATCACGTTAGCTGAAATCTGGCTCTTGGACGAAAGTTGGCGTGTGTCTTGTTCTCTTACATGCACGGTTGACTGTTCCGTTGTTATGCACGCATGAAAATAACAGAGGAAATGAAGCGACTTGATACGAGAGTTCACACACGTCTGCTGTTTTCTTATGCACCACGGTCATTACTGATACTTCTAACTTCCACTCCAAGTTATAATTATTAATGGGGACTGACGCGCTAAGTTCATCACTCATTCCTAGCGCATGTTCCTGCCACTTAACGCAAGGGAAATGCCAGTGCATGCTTTTTGATGTCTCACANAGGGAAATGCCAGTGCATGCTTTTTGATGTCTCACACCAGTCCCAAATAAGTATGTGTGTATCAACATATAATTGAAAATATTGGGTTTCGGATTATGTACAGCATAATAAAATTAAGCAACGGATATGCATTTGTTACAGATTTATTTCACATTGTAAAATTGTTCTTCNTATGTACAGCATAATAAAATTAAGCAACGGATATGCATTTGTTACAGATTTATTTCACATTGTAAAATTGTTCTTCAAATAAAACTACAAACGCAATAAATAAATATTTACAACGCAGGGTCGTTGTCATATCGTCCGTCTGATAAGCTGTTTCTCCAATCAACCAGTTTGGAATATGTGTTACAGAAGTAACTATCTTTAGGAAATGTCTTCCATTGTTTGTGGTTTAGATTTCGTTCTCCTGAAATCCCGGGGTGTGAAGACACGCGAACACAGTGTAGAATATATATACTGGTATTTATGTGCGACACCTCACTTTGGGCTGAATATTGAGAAGGAGGTACCCAGAGATGGTACTGATAATGGAGAGTCAACCCACTGAGTTATTTTTGACAAATTAGTCGAAAATTGACAGACTGACTTTCCATTTCATGATCACTTTTGACTCAAAGCTTTTCAATGCCATATTTATGCTATTTCTTGTATCTGTAGCCATCTTGAGTACACTTTATTATTTGAACACGAGGTACTCAATATACTTCGAACTACACAATCTACACACTATATTTGAAAAGGTGAGAATGAAGCCAAATCAGTGAAAACAGTAAAAATTGAACAACTGTTAGTCAGTGTCAAATAACTATGTAAGATGATACTCCTAACATCAAAATGACCAAAACAATGTAAATACTGCTGTGACCTGTATAATATTGGTATGCAATAAACATCATACATTTATGCAACTATTACTACCACTAACAGTTGCACAACTTTGCCTGTACGATGTATGTAAACTATTTTGTTAAAAATGGTACATTGTATCATCTTGCCCCAGTAGAGGGGTAAGATGAAACTGTATGTGGGGCAAGATGATATTTACACACAGCACTTTATACACTCTTATTACTAGCCTGATTTAGGAGTAGTACAGTATTAGTCTGTACAGTTTTCATGATACCACATTTTGCAAGCATAACACTATCCAATCTTCAGTTGATGGATCTTCATACATCCCAGAGCATTCTGGACATGCTGTGCTGCTGAATTTAGAGGCTGGCTTCCTTTTTTATTTTCTTTGCTTTGTTCTCCTTTGTTATTTCTTCTTTTTTTTATTCTTTGTTTCATGGGATTGCTTGCCAGTACTCCACACCACAGACCACGTCTCTTCTTTATCACTGCACGAGCGCAATGGGGAAAAGGTCTCATCTGTTCAGGGGAGAGAGCTTCCACTGTGTTTGTAGGAGTTCCGGATGGTTTTGGTGGAAGGTCTTGGCTGTTCTGTAGAGAATGCTACTGCTTTGGAAGTTGATCCATTCGAAAACGTAGGACACATGTTAGATAAAGGGGTTCCTAAAGAATCTGCAATAACAGGAACACAAGGAAGTTCTGTCAAGTTCTCATCATCTAGGCACCGATCTGTTAGCCTGGAAGGAATAAAATAAGCTTCTGTGAATACGTCATTATTAAAATAGAAAATTCCAGTTGAGCTGAAACCAGATATTGCATTCTGCATAGTAACAGCCTTGCAGTATGCGATAACATCGAGTTTTGAATCAGTCTTTCTGTAATAGTTTTACCAGGGTTAGTGACCATCCAATTTTTACAGGCTGTTTTGTAATAAGTCTTCAGAGGGCCGAAGAAACTGACGTCTAGTGGTTGCAACTTAGGGCTGCTGTGAGGTGGAGGACTGACAGTTACAATTGCATTTTCTCTGCAAAAGTTAACTGCAGCAAGAGAAATGTGAGAAGAATGGTAGTCGACTATTAACAGAATTAGGCATTCTTTAGATGGCTTTACAAATTTGCAAAAACCCTTTAGATATTCAACAAATAACTCTTGAAATACATCCTTTGTCTTGNTTTAGATGGCTTTACAAATTTGCAAAAACCCTTTAGATATTCAACAAATAACTCTTGAAATACATCCTTTGTCTTGAAATACATCCTTTGTCTTGTAATACATCCCTTGTCTTGACAAACAGCCTTGGTTCCATTTCAAGGAAATGTCATTTTCGAGCGAAAATCAGCATAGGGGGAAGGAAGTATCCAGATGCACTGCATGCACATGTTTTTTTTTTTACTGTTTTTTTCCTTTTTCAGCACTTGTGAGTTGCCCAATTTGTTTTCGGCCTGTTGCGCTTAGNTTTAGATGGCTTTACAAATTTGCAAAAACCCTTTAGATATTCAACAAATAACTCTTGAAATACATCCTTTGTCTTGTAATACATCCCTTGTCTTGACAAACAGCCTTGGTTCCATTTCAAGGAAATGTCATTTTCGAGCGAAAATCAGCATAGGGGGAAGGAAGTATCCAGATGCACTGCATGCACATGTTTTTTTTTTTTTACTGTTTTTTTCCTTTTTCAGCACTTGTGAGTTGCCCAATTTGTTTTCGGCCTGTTGCGCTTAGAGCTTTCGATGGACAGTAAACTGTTGACAGGCAAGATTCATATATATTAAAAATTCTGACAGCAGTAAACGAATAGCTGCTACATGTTTCTTTAAGCAAATCATAAAATCGATTGACATAGAATCTGTTGAAAGTCATTGCTCGACCTATGTTTGTAGCTCCTGGTTTCCTTAGTCAGAGTTCAGGATGTTGTCGCACGAACCTCTGAATCCAATATTTTCCCGCCATTCGCTTGGTTCTGCTAAAGGGATGGTCAAGATTATTTTTTCCTGCCATTTCAAAAGCTAGGTCCCTCAGGTTTTGGATGGTAAGATCAAAAAACCTATGACCCATTTACATGCAGTACTCCTCTAACTGTAACTCTATCACCTCCGGAAATACATTAATAAATCTTCCACAATGATCCGGTGTCTTCATACCTGCACATGCCAACTTAAAATGCCGAAATAATGTCATCTTAGGAACTGCGTACTCACTGGCCGCAGCACTGAGGAACAGGGTTTGCTAAATCACTGATGACACAGTAATCTTCATTGATTATCTCGACCACTGACTTCTACTAGTCCTCCTCTTATACTGTCATGCTATCTGACCTAAAATCAAATCTTCGCCTAAGTAAGTAAATTTACAATAATACAATAAATACACAGTAAAAATGCACAATGAGACTACCTAATGTCAACTGATTTTTCATAGAACTCCCGAGGACTTTTTTAAAATTGACATGAGTTATATTCCACTTTGCCATAAAACATTAAAAATTATATGTTATGTAATGACTTTTAAACAATCACTGATGATAATTGAAAAAGATTGAAGTTGGAACAAAACATCGACTTTTAAAATTTTTATACACACAAACACCAAATATTGATTAAAAAATGTTTACATCCTTATAGTAAAATTATGGAAACCCTACTGTCGGAATTCAGTAATTTGTGCCTTTGGGCCTATATATGAACACATCACGAGTTGTTAAAGAGGGTCGAAGGACATTTTTGAGTTAAATCGTGGTGATTGTCCATTTTTATCATAGGTTCGATCTGCGATAGCTGTTATATAGTTATGTTTTTAGAAGAAGGGTAAACCAATTATTGTAAAAAAAAAACGATTTTTACAATCAAAAACACATAGAAACAGTTAATAGACACCTAATGATAATCTTTATGCCTATCGGTAATTAAGCTTTCGTATCCTAGGACAAGAACTTAACGTGTATCAACTTACCCGCAACCGAGTACACCGTCTTGCACCGCACTACCTTACGAACAGTACTGTATGATTGGCCGACTGCGTGTAGCTAACATAAACCAAATGGTGGTGGGAAACGATGTTACTATCTTCGCATTGTGTCGTGATTATCTCGAAAACTTGATACTAAGCATTTTGTTTATGTAAGATACATTTTTGTATGGCTAGGATTTTATACAGCAACTGTCAGATAAACTTAATCTTCCACTACTCGCTTAGATATCAGCAGAAACCATGGGAAGAAACGCTAGCATTACAGGTACACGGTACACACACGCATGCGCGCACACACACACGCACACACTGATTCCATTGGCACCAACATTCATGCAAAATGGAAGGTTTTTTTAAAATAAATTCCATCTTGCCCAGTGTATCGTCTTGACCCTCCTTCCCCTGTCTTAACACTACCAGCAGTTCCTTTTTCGACATCGCCAGAATACCTTCTGAACATTTACCTGTGAACAGTAAGATTTATTTCAGAAAGTGATTCACAGAGGCAGCTAGTTCTTTGCTGAAACATTCATAATAATAATATATGAATATTTATAAAGAAAAAGACCGGTACTGGGTGGTAATTTTTCTGTAGGCCTCAAAGTAAGCGTACTAAAAGGTCTACGTATAGTACTTAAACGCCAGTAGATTATATAGGAAGGCTCTTACAGCGGCCTTTAAATGAACGTCTTTACCAGTGGCAAAATGCTTCGTGCGTACACATTGCCACATACTCGTATCTTATTGTTACATGGACACCTAATGGGCTTATCAGAGTTTGTGAGGGATGGAGGTCTAAATAAATATAAAATAACTAAATACAACAATTATATTTATTCTCAATGCTAAAAACAGTCAAATATCTGTTATCTACAAGTTTGAGATTCCTATTAACTTTTATTATTTCTTATTGAGCGCAATATTTAATTACTATCTCCATTTCAATTATAGTCTTTATCACAGTCTTTACTCTTGCTAATGTCCCTCAAACTTCTCCAATTATTACCACACGTTAGTCAAACCTGTCTATATCCATCGTCCCGAATGTCTTTTCTCTCACGCATCCAGTCCACAGTCCCGCAGATCAGTCCCACTCTTCACGGCACACAAACTCGTCGACGCCCTCTCGCAGATCGCTGCAGTCGTCCCTCGCCACTCCAGAATCGCCCAACTGTCGTTTAAGGTCACACGAGATGCCAACTCTCGGCTCTTAATCACACGCTCCTCAGAGGCCCGCATGTGGTAGTATTTATACTTGAGGTAGGTGCCGTCTAGAACGTTCTCGGCAATCCAAGATGTTCTGGGGAAAGCAATGGCGATGACGGCGACTTTCCTGCGTGATAAGTGGAGAAATATGAGCTTCTCAGGGTCAGCGAGACGCGAACTTCGATAAAAATTATATTGTCGGCTATCTTTCTCTAACAGATACATGGCCACCGGCTTATCTCTCGCCTGTTCATTCAGAACAATCACTTTGCCTCGCTGCCGCCGCTATCATATAACGACTCTCCCTCCTCTTCGCTTGCTCGCGCGGCGCGGGTTAACATCAGCGTCGCGGACAAGTGACACGTTACACTATAATACACAACATTCACGTCCACACATTTTGCCTACTTTCGCACGACTGACACATCGCATTTCGTTCCGCGTAACTGTCTGACTTCAGCGACGTGCGGGTTCATTTCTTTGCGTGCTAATGTTGCTTGCATTATTAGCGGACGTTTTCAATGCAGTTTCTGTTAGTTGGCAACACTTTGGTTTTTTTTTTCTGGCTGCCCGTTTTCCAGAAACTACCCTCACCTACAATTTTACAGAAACTACCCTGGTTTACACTTTTCCAGAAACTACCCTGATACCCTATGTTACAGAAACTGTCTTGATCTACAATTTCCTAGAAACTACCCTCATCTGCTATTTTCCATAAATGTCTTTCATCTCCCATTTTTTTTATCAAATACCCACATCTCCCATTTTCCAGAAACTACTCCACACAGAGTAGATAAGTACACAGAGACAAAATAGCGTGGCGGTACCCATTCACGATTGGCTGCGCGATGCTCTGGGAACGGGTCTTGTGTCCGATTGGCTACTTGCGTTCGGCGAAAGGTTCCCTGTTGGCTGGGCTGCTGGTGGGCGAGTAGGTTACCAGGCGCTGATTAGCGAATGACGTTCCGACNTGCAGTTTCTGTTAGTTGGCAACACTTTGGTTTTTTTTTTCTGGCTGCCCGTTTTCCAGAAACTACCCTCACCTACAATTTTACAGAAACTACCCTGGTTTACACTTTTCCAGAAACTACCCTGATACCCCATGTTACAGAAACTGTCTTGATCTACAATTTCCCAGAAACTACCCTCATCTGCTATTTTCCATAAATGTCTTTCATCTCCCATTTTTTTTATCAAATACCCACATCTCCCATTTTCCAGAAACTACTCCACAGAGTAGATAAGTACACAGAGACAATATAGCGTGGCGGTACCTTTCGTGTGGCCATACCCATTCACGATTGGCTGCGCGATGCTCTGGGAACGGGTCTTGTGTCCGATTGGCTACTTGCGTTCGGTGAAAGGTTCCCTGTTGGCTGGGCTGCTGGTGGGCGAGTAGGTTACCAGGCGCTGATTAGCGAATGACGTTCCGACATGTTGCAGGCCAGTGATGCCATCTTGTTGGCTTCTGCAGTTATAATTCGGGGTATAAGCGGGTGTTTCACCTCTGTTATTCTTAAATACTCTGTGGCTACGCCGCAAACGGGCACAACCTCCTACCCGACAACAGATGCGAGAACGCGCCCTCCTGCCTGCTGGCCACCACCACCAACAACTGACTGTCCCACAGTTGCACATCTGAGAGGCAACTTTCAGAGGCGTAATTGTTCGCGCCNCCGCTGGCCACCACCACCACCAACAACTGACTGTCCCACAGTTGCACATCTGAGAGGCAACTTTCAAAGGCGTAATTGTTCGCGCCGGCGTAATTATGTATATAAGTCTCCTTGCCGCCAAATACCATGGCAAAAGGAGGCCACGCCAAGGGATGTGGTGTCTCGACGCAGGCATTTATCCTCTGTGATCCCTTACGGCTAAACGTGTAGTCTCTAACGAAGCGATTGTCAGAGTGTCGTGCCAAGTAATTTTTCGCTTTAAGTCAATGGTAGATAATCCCGTAAATGAATCACATCAAAGTGAAACGATTGTTTTTATGTACAGTCCACACAGTGAGTGCAATTGACTCGCCCAATGGCAACCCGATAATCTTTACACAATCAAAGTAAATAAATTGATTAATGTAATTTGTAATAAGTGTTTTGATGTTAACTATTCACTACGGGTAACGATAATAGAAATGACTTTATTCACATTGTTATGATTTTATATTTTATACTAGGGACTAGGAAATGTTTATGCCTTTTATACTTGTACGAGGGAAGGTTATGTTAAATAAACTGAAGTTATTTATGAAGACTGAACAGGGTTTTAATTAATGTTTATGAGTTACAATAAATTTAATTTATTGGCGAGGGAGGTCCTAAGAGTTATTTAGTCAATTAGTTACAATATATGACTGACCTGAATGGTATCATTGCCGTAGGCTGAATATTGTGAGGGGAAGCGACGAGCGGCACGCCAAGCTGCATCTTGAGGGCTTTTTCTCTGCGTGGGTCCACAGAGAGACAGACAGACTGACTGGCGGACCACGTGGAAGGTGTTGCCGAGTATTATATACTTTCTGGTGGCGTAATTGTCCGAAATACCGTGCCACCGGGAGGGGAGATCCACTGGCGCTTCGCTGATATTTTTTTTGGAAAACTATAGTTATTCTTACAACGTGTTTTGGATTCTTCGTCAGACCTGGATACCGACGCGTCGATGTAGGCACGCAACAATTTTAAAGGCTACAATAAGATTTTTTATTGTGTCACTGCTCTTTTTTTTTGTGCTTCCAATGGTTGATTGTATATGTAATATGGTTCATTAGTACTTGTGTATTTGCACATTGTTTCTGTTTTTGTATGTGAAAATTCAATTTTACATTTTTTTCTATCTACTTAGTGCGAACCAACCTACCTCAGCCATCGATAGCGCCAAAGCAGGAAGTCTTTGTTCGGACCGTTCATAATTCGAGAACCTTACGGCATCCCTCGGGTTCTTCAGATTTTGCTGCTTTCAATCGCACATGTTACAATAGTTCACTTATTCCAGAACTTTTTTACCTGTTACCTGAACGGCGAACTCCATGATCACTGGTGGAATTAACTTGTCCGTGGATCGTAATTCTCGACGCAAGTTTTTAATTTGCCTTGTGCTGTTTTTACAGTGTCGGCGACCAATGTACTTAGGTTTGGAACTATCTTAAGTATCGCGTGTGAGGAATCTGACATATGAGTGTAAATAAATCACGTGTCGAGTACCACCACTGATATATCACTCCCAGCAGCTTAAACGTAACATTTCTCTAAGTCCGCTATTACATGGCACTCCAAACTAGTTCGTTTTGAATACGTTCAACTTTGTATATTGTTACACTCGTAAATACACCAGAACGATATTTATTTTATGCTAGTCTGTTATTTGGTTGTTAAACTTCAAAAAACCATTACGATAATACGGCTGACCTTAGCGGAGATTTGCGTAGCAGTATATAGAAAATCAACAGGCCAGTTACTAAATAATAAGTGTTTTTACCTTAGTCACCTATTATTTCAAATTATTTGCATAGGCAGCTACTATTATGGAATCTAAAGCCGACGAACAATAACGACGTACTTAATCAAAGTTAAAACACCTGACGAAAGTAAAAAATACACCAAATGCAACAATGTGAAAATGTTTACTTCGTAAGCCATTCAACTGAGCATGTTTAAATATTGCTACATAAACATTCTCACACAAACGAGTTCATCGTGCCGTGTAATCATGGCATGACGGTCGTACGGGGTGGCCTGGAACAAACTAGTTCGGTTTAGTAGCGTTTTGGGAGAGCCTACACTCCCAACGATCCAGGCATTAAAGAGGAACTTTCTACGCACGTAACTACCTTTCTCGACAAGCGAACACTTCAGGAGGGCCTCACACAGCCGTTGGCCCTTGATCTGGCGACCAGGGCAACCAACTCGTGCTCTACAGATACTTGAGCACCAGGAAAAATTAAATCGAAATTGCTCAGTTTCCCGTCACCCAATCACGGAGACCTGGGGCACAATTCTCATTAAGGGTCCCGCCTGCCTGCATCGTGTTTCTCCTCTATTGGCCGAGAAGCGCGGGAGCTGTAAGTGTTACACTGGCACGCGCTACAAGAGCTCCATCGCCGCTATGCGCAGGGCTCTGAACTGGCGTGCAGTGTTCTCGAAGTGCTGTGTGTACCTATGGCACTTTCAGGGGTGACCCTATCATTTTATTGGTGAAAAGTCTGTAGCAAAGTTCAATACAGGTTCTGACTCGTATCCGGCTAGTAGTACGTTTTAAGATACGACAGTCTGTAAAAGCAGTTTTTAACTATATTGGAGGGCACAATAAATTATTTACAGTATGCGTGATGTGATTCCTTCCTCGTCTGTTGTATGTATTTTCGTAGGTAAACATACTGGGGGCACGTTTAACAGTTCCGTCAAGAAAGCAGGATTTCAGACACTTTGCAATGCAGTTCAAGCGCCAGGCCGGTGGAATACTTAACTCCGCCGCTCATCGGGAAAAAATTAACGTTGCGGATACTATAAGCTGGGTGGAAGTTGCCATGGCACGAAGGGCAGTGGTAACCTGCCTGCCAGAATATCTTCAGTTCCGCTACGCCTGGTTAGCGATGCTAGCGTGATTAGGCTCCTGATAAGCAGACATGTCAACGAAAATCACGTCCCTGGTAATCGGTAGAAACCTTCCGGAAGACCCGCTGCCGTGTCGGAACGCTTTATTTTAAATAATTTCAACATACTTTTAGGATTCCATCCAACCTATAACTCTTCCGGGTATGCGGTTGGAGTAAATAATTTAGTTTACATTTCAGGAAGTTGCTAACTTTAATCTAAATACAGCCTGAAAGAAAACTGAGATATGGCCAAAAGCCGTTATTGTTTACTTCTAAAACATCAGTACAGATAAATGTTAAAAAATTTGTATGTCATAAAATAGACACTGTGTAGCTTTATTTTCTATTGAATCATACATGACTATATTAAAAATCATTTTTATGATGAAAATATGTTTTTTTCGTACAGTGTGATAACGTTTGTTATTAAATACCATATCAACTTCGGCCTTTCAATAAACCCACAAAATTTAGGTAAACCTACATACTGACGAACACTAATTATTTACAAAATTATACAAGTGAACCAAATTTTGTAGTAAATTATGCAGTACAAAGTACGCATTATAAAATACTTTAAATTCGAAATACTTTAAAACACCAGATTCGGTATCAGGGAAGGTCCATTGCTTCATTTTCGTGTGCATTATTGTCTTAAACAGATATAAAAAAATTTTATTGTCTGCTGGAATGAATTCCACGAGAGGAAATTTCATCAGCATATTTTCTTTATTCTTTCCAGTTTCATGTCGGCTACCAAATAACGTTTTGGATATTAAAATTGTCTTATGTCTCAGAAATAGTAAGAATTATTTACTTCAATTTCGAATAATTTATTACAATATTTGTTGAATCATTTGCAAGACATTGACAAAGAAACTGCTCGAGCTGTTTTTTAGTTTTACTAAACACACACTAGCGACTTGCGTTATGACATTGTTTGGTATTCTCTCTTTCTTTCTGAACAAAGTTGAGCTCCCTTTTAAAAGTGAATTAAGTCTGTAGTGAATGATATTAAGAAAAATAAAATAAATAACAAATAACAATTATATTTGTTTTTATTAAACCTGGTCACACGCCACTAAGTATAAATACACGTGTAAATACATATATAGTCATAAAAAAGTAAACACAAATGTCCGTTTATTAATTTCAAATTTTGTTAAAAAAACTACGGCGGTTTTTAAACGTGTGTTAAAAAACGCTTCGTAGTCATAAAAAATCAGTTGTTATATAAAAAAAAGCAATTAGCAGAATATGTAAAGTTGCAAGAGATAGTCAGAAATCATAGAAGAGTGAGTGTTACTATTAGAAATTCCTGTGTATTCTTACCGAAGTGTCACTTGTTCTATAACTGTTGCTTGGTGAATGTTAATATCATAAAATTCCTACTCTGCCCTGTTATATTTATCACCGTGAAAGAATCCTCCGAACCTTAGGAATATTTTAATTTTATCTTTAGTTGAAAGGCGTCTTGATTAGTCTCGACTATATAAATCTACATATTTTCGCGAGATGGAACCCTCTAAAACTTTCGCCCGTAATGTGCTGCGAAATATTCAAGAAACGAAAAACTTAAATTATTCCGAAAGAGGAAATTTTAAAGCATGATGTGGGACAAGAATATCAGAAGTTCAGGTAGGAGGCTACAAAAGTAGCCTCTATGAAAATTCAGTTAATAGCCGCGGTGTCAGTGATCAGACCACACACACCCTAACACAACAAATAGAGTTCGATTCCAGGTAAGGTCGTACTCGAATTTCACATGTAGGAAATATGGCGGACGTTGCTTATGGCCGGTAGGATTTTTGGGTGTTCCCGTGTGGTAGCTGTTCTGTCTTCACCTTACTTCACCCTCATCGTCACTAAAGAGCTGGNAGGATTTTTGGGTGTTCCCGTGTGGTAGCTGTTCTGTCTTCACCTTACTTCACCCTCATCGTCACTAAAGAGCTGGGCTGTTAGATCTCCCTTACTCTCTTATCTACAATTCAGTATATGCTGTTCGTGGTTAATTCAGCACTTTTCAAATCCTTGCTTATGAACTAAATTCACTTACANCTACAATTCAGTATATGCTGTTCGTGGTTAATTCAGCACTTTTCAAATCCTTGCTTATGAACTAAATTCACTTACAAAAAAAGGGAAGTACGCAAAAGAAACTGGTCCAGTTAAACGTAATTGGCACATGTGCACACCATCGCTCATTTTGTAGACGTTTAGTATTTCAATGATCTGACATTTCTAGAGCGGCTACCGTAATGTATTAGTGGTTGTTCCATAATTAGAGCGATAGTCTTTTAATGCTTATGCGCGGTGTCAGTCACTAACACCGTGGGATAAAGATCACCGAACATAGGATGCGCATTACACACAATTTCCAGCACTTGACGGAGTTTGCTAGTGTCCGCATTGTCGGTCTGCATGAGGCCGGGTGGGTGCATCGTGCAAATGCCAGACGTGTGTGGCATTCCGATGTCACAGTAGCCCGATGTTGAAGCCAATGGGCACGTGAAGGCACTCATACACGCCGTGAAGTTTTCCGCCGATCAAGTCAGACCATGCTAGGGGAGTGCCTTGTTGTGCGCCAAGCATTACACAATTCCANCGTGAAGTTTTCCGCCGATCAAGTCAGACCATGCTAGGGGAGTGCCTTGTTGTGCGCCAAGCATTACACAATTCCATGAGACAGGAGCCTGCCATTCGGGCACAACTATTCGACACTGCAGCATTCCGTATCATTCCGCACCATACCTAGGCGGTTGGCATAAGGTACAGAACAGGGTGATTGTCCAAAGCGTAGGCTGCTGTTCATACCAGAGAAGAGAGTAGCATGTAGAGTGGTGACGCAACCAGGAGGCATGTTAGTGACGAGTGGCGTCTCATAATATTCGACGTTGAATCTCGGTTCAGCGTTACCACATATGACCTTCGAGTGCGAATTGGTGAAGCAGACGGAAGAAGAATCTTTCTGCCAATGTTGTGGACAGATGCATCGGCATTATTACTGGCATTATGGTGTTGAGGATTGCAGTGTTATGATCTATGGTCCCTTTTGTTAGTCATTCGGAGGATCGTGACGGTACGATCAGTGTTATCCTCCGTCCTCATATTAACCATCACGAGGAAGAACCCTGATAGTGTCTTTCAACAAGGCAACACTCGTCCACACACAGTACAAAAGCCTGCACAGTAAACAGTTTTTGTAAATTGAGCTGAAATAGTTTTTATTTGTAACAAAACTAATTTTTTTTTAAATTTACAAAAAAATATTGCATATCTGTTGTATGTGTACATTTTCAAGAGCAACAGCGGTACTGCTATGTAAAAAATTTCTGGCAGAAACANAGCGGTACTGCTATGTAAAAAATTTCTGGCAGAAACAATGATATTCACTAAGTTGCTGACATTATCTAATTACCCATAAGTCATCACTTTCAAGAATCTAATTACCATTAGGGCCACTTATTACCTGGGATGACATAGCAAAATTCATGTTGACATGGTTTGAAAAGAATGTGTTCTCCCGTTATGGGTTTGCAATATTAATTTTGTAACAGTACAGAGTTTGTAAATTTGTGTGATCTTAGCTGCAATAGTACAAACATGCATTTTTATGTTAAACCTTTCAAGAAAGGTTCAGAATTATTTGTATACATATTTTGTATTTGCACAAAGTTTCTCTAGATAGCTAAATGTAAAAAGTGTGTTACAAAATACGAGTACATTATCGTGGCTGCCTTCAAATAAAGTGCAAGTGACAAAAAATAAGCAGCAGAATACAACAATAAAGAAAATTAAAAAAATCCGAAAAATTCGGCATCTGTAGATAGCATGCAGTATAACCGTTGGTAAGAAACAGTACTTTTTGTACACAAACTGAATATATCCTATATAATTTTCAAGCTGTTTCTTGAAAAGTTTACAAAGATTTATTTGTAGTGTTACCTAAAAAAATTTTTTGGCAACTAGTTTCCAAAAAGATTTTTGTAAAAGTACATGACATTTTTACAGTGTGCGTAATGTTGAAGTAATCTCGTGGTCAGTGGTCTCTCCTTATCTGTCCCCAATAGAATATGCATTGGATCAGCTCGGATTTAAACTACGGTTTCGTCCAAATCTGCAGACTATCAAGGGTCATTTAAAACATTTGTGAGTCGACTTGCCTCAGGAAAATGTACAACAGCCGTGCCGTGCCTTCCGAACTGAATATGCTCATGTATCCAGACCCGAGGGGTTACTTTCTCCTCCTGGCATGGGACTAGCGGTGTGCCCGTACTCTCAACTCTGTGGCTAGTTTAATCTGATATTGTAATAATTTCAATAAATTCACATTGCTTTTCAACAGGTTCAGTTTTATTTCATTTTCATCCGTCCAAGGTGCTTGTTTTTTTAACTTAAAAATATAATTACCATGTATTTGTAAAGTAATTTTTTTAACGCAAATGTTACTAGCACGCTAATTCTTATTCCTATATGCATAGAGCAACAGAAAGTTTATGAAATAAATTCAATGTCTACAAATTATAACACCTGATACTTAATACATGGAATGACTTTGAATTGGTGACTATTTACTGGGATAAACTAGTTAGTATTCTCCATAAAAAACAAACAGTGAGAAACGGGAACGTTTTCAAATGCCGATTTTAAAAGTGCTCACTGAACCGCGGACTACATGTGATTATAAGGTCCCTGAGGTAATCTAAACAAGTATCTTTTTGTACTGTACTATTTTAAGTTCGTATTGTATGAGTCACCAATACACTACAACTGCGAGTGTAATTTTCGGAGTGTAGAACTTTAGAAATCTGCCTAATCTGTTATTAGTTATAGCGTAATTTTTTTCCTACAAAAAGTAAGTTTCTAAACCGGTCTCTAAAAGGCTTTCTTTTTGGTGACTGTTACAGCAAAAAACCGCATCTTTGAAGGTGATTTTCAGATAAGTTATTGATGCCTAAAGAAAAAAAACAGTTCCTGTTTTTCGCGTGCAATAGAACGATATAACTGTAGGCATAAATCTTGAAGTCATCACTGTTCGACAGTATCCCTCAGTCATGCAATGTTGCCAGTACTCTTTATGCCGTGCTTAGACAGCTGTATCGACAGAATGAGTAGTTTAAGAGCCACCGAGGTAACAAACTCTGCTTGGTGGGTCGTTTGTTTACGACGCAGAAGCACACATCTCTCGCTCGTGTGTGCTGCGTAAAATGAGGCGTATTCGCTCAAATGTTTAGGAAACACGTATTTCGAGAAAAATAAAACCAACCCGAGATCACCCAGTGCATGGCAAATGTGCTAACACAACCTGTTCACTACGAATTTGTTTTTTTCGTACAACATTTCGTTGACAAGCTTAACTACTTTTTGTGCGTTCTTTGGGTGGCAGATAGGCCTTGTCTATTATTTTACGATATTAACTCTTAGGTTCCCCGAAGGAAGTAAGTAGGCATAATGAATGTATTTCATCTTTCATTTTGAAAGCTGACAGTAGCTTCTTAAGTTAAAAAAAGGTTCATTCGTTGAATATTTGCAAATCTCATCGCAAAATTTTCCAGTCTGAAATAGTTCCATCAGAATTTCGTAAAACGTCAGTAGGTATTTTATCCAAAATTTTTAAATATCATACAGAGAGACAAACGAATTTGCTTTGATACAAACTGTTATGCTATTAATGGAAACTATTACTTTGAAAAAAAAAAACAGAAACTCGATCTTTAACAGAGAGCTAAGACTACAAATGAAGAGCCAAAGAATTATGTCTGTTTCAAAAATTGCAACAAATCTTCAAATGACATGCAATGTGATATGGTGAAAAATCTTGTAGTGTTTTTTTACTATGCAGAACATGAAATACAGTCAGTTGACTTGTGAGCATAGTCTCATGGAAGTTTGTAAGTACGTTTTAAGAGATTATACATGTGTATTTTTTCTCTCTCTACCAGTAGCACACAAATCACAAACATTGATGGTTAACGCCAGTAATATATCATTTGTACCTTAGTTAAATTTAATATTTCAGGCTTAGGAGGATATATATATATATATATATATATATATATATATATGTCACTTAGAACAATTTTCTACAAATAGATGTTTGTATATAGCGCTAAGTAAATGTGAACGGTAAGTGAATCATATGGGATGCATCTGTATCAGTGACTTTTAACATCAGTCTGTCTAAAGAATTCTTTGGAAATTGAAAATATGTACATCTATTATTTTTTTTATATCTACGTTGACTATTTCAAAGTTTGCTATATTATTGAATGCAAAGTGCACTGGTTGGCTTGGGGAACACCACGTTACAAATATAATATCATTTATTTTGTTATGTGTATAATAATTGTTCAGATAACTAGTTAAAAATAACTACGAGAAAAGCAATTTTTGTGAAGAAACACATTAACCTAAATGATACAATTGTACTCTTCGCTTTGGCTCTCTAAATTCACAGAATATCGGTACACTAAAAATACGAAACTGAGGGGACTGTGAAAGAAACTTTGAAAATCTGCACAGTCGTGGTATTACTTGTTATGCGTCTGCAATGTATATTTGAAGAAAAACGTGTCATATATGATTTGTTTTCGAAATTTTACATGTCTTAAACATATCCATGTGCATAGAATTATCAATTAATGCCTGATTACGGAATTAATCAGTTCTAATTATGTCGGTTTAGGGAACAGGTTGTAGTATTGTCGTTCCACTAGTGTCATTGTCATCATTGTCGTTATGAACCACAAAGTAAAAAATAGTTACAAGGTGAAAGAACTCGAACATCATTCTGTTAAACAAATTATGTAAAAAAATCCATTAATAAGCAGTGCTTGGTCTATTTTATTCTTTAACTGTTTTATAGTATTCAAATTGTACTTTATTTCACTACAAATAAGATTTGAAGGCAAAAATTCTTATACAGTTTATATGGCGTAATAAATATATCAACCTCGAGTTCAAACATAACAATATCACATGTCGCAGTTAACTTGCTATAAAAACTGTAAAAAATTCTCAGTTCAAATGAAATCGTTTTGTTAATGAAATCGTTTTGTTTTCGAATTTTCGTTATAGTCACGTAAAATTCTCATACATTTAGCACTCTATGTTAGAGATTCATTAAAACATTATTCTTTTCTTCCATAAAAATATTATTATAGTTTGTAAGTATCATTGTAGATTGAGTGTGACTATAAGTGCGCGTATTCGTAATTAGTTTTCAAATTGCATTATGTACTATAATAATTTTTACCACATCTGATAACAACAGTGCATAAATGCACAGAGGTGACAAAAGTCATGGGATAGCAATATGCAAATATACAGATGGCAGTAGTATCGCGTACAAAATGTATAAATGGGCAGTGCATTGGTTGGGCTTTCATTTGTAGTCAAGTGATTAATGTGAAAAGGTTTCTGACGTGATTATGGCCGCATGA
>NQII01001896.1:128618-150818 GCA_002778355.1 Clitarchus hookeri | reverse complement strand
GATTCCCGATATTCACGGTACACTCGTGAAATGGTCGTACACGAACATCCAAATGTTATCGCTACCTCGGAGATGCTATGTCCCATCTCTCGTGCGCCGACTATAACACCACGTTCAAACTCACTTAAATCTTGATAACCTGGCATTGTAGCAGCAGTAACCGATCTAGCTGCCGACCGCATCGCGTTACTCTGATTGGTTCCATACCTCTGTTATGTGCATACGCACGCCTATACCAGTTTATTTGGCTCTTCAGTGTAGTTCACATGACATGGATTTATTTGACAAAGTTAATTAGGAGCATGTAGAAACTTGAACTCCGATATTTCGAAATTTTATACTCGTAATTTTCGGAGCTATATTTTGAAAACTAGAATCATTCGACTACAAATATTTACATTTATATACTTCTTATAAAAATATCTTTCAGCTAATGGAATAAAAAATGATCGTGAAATGTGGCCGTAATAAAGCCGCAAAACCAAGTCATTTAGTTCGTTGTCCTTTGACAGGTGGCTGAGCGCATGTTCCCTGTGTTCCGACACGAAGTTTCAAAACTCTTTGTCGTTTCTTAGCACGCACGCGAACTCGACGATCGCCTGTCTTTCTCTCGTCATCCAGCTCCTACGATCCACCCTCATGTTGGCGTGTCCCTAACCAAGTGGAACGGGGAGTCGCGCGAGAAATGGAGGGAGTGTAGCTACCCCGTTACGTGCGCGGAGAGGAAAATAAGACACGTCCGTTGAAGCCAGCAAACTGTTGCGCCTTCAAACAAACCGAAATTACGTAATCCAACACACTGTCCTAACTTTTAGCGTTCCGTGCCCGGGCCTCAACACACACACTTACACACACACAGTCACGTTCAGAGACGTTTGCTAAATGAAACAGTCAGGTTTTATACGCGGTTCTGTTACGGTCATAAAATGAATGGACATGGTATGAGTTACGCCAACGTTTATTTGAAATTAAGTGGATGGCGTTTAAGTCCCCCCCCCCCNAATGTGAAACTTTACAGCATTATGATGGCAAATAATTTATCTTGTCAAGTGAGCATAGACGAAAAGGAAATATAATATTCTCTGTTTTTTATGACGTTAAAGAAACATTTTCATCAAATGTGTTAATCATGAAAAGCGATGTTTTGTGAAACTTAACCACTATATCCCGAGGAACAAAAAATTATATGTATCCCGCATGGGGCAGGTATACCCAATCAGCGCCTAGATACACGAAGCGCAAAATTTTCAATCACAGAGTAAATACAAAGAAGATGATTATTGGTCGAGCGACTGTGGTACGTAAAGCAAACTTCGTCGTTGCAAAGACTCGATGAGTTTCGTTTTAACGAAGTTCACCGCAGCTTTGTAAATTACTGGCTTCCGGAATTTACGCTTCGTTCAAACGTTTTTGTAAACTATTTTTTTTTTTACCTTCAGAGGTCAGTCTTAGTTGGTAGCAGTTCTTTGGAACAAGCGGAACCTGTCCACGAAGTGAACACCACGACCTCTATTTTTGTGGTTTTGATTTGAACATGTTTTCTGAGTGCGAGCGATAAGGGTGATTCTAGCGACTTCGAATGTTTCTCGTTCTTAAGATACCATAAATGGCGAACAGTCGCAGACAAATGTTAATATTTATGTAATGAATAAAGCTTTTTCAAACTAAACAAATGGCTCGAGTACAGCTTTTTTAAAAGTATTAAAAAGTGAAGTAATAGTGATGCGGTTGAAACACAATAAATAGTTCATATTATTAGCGTATCCGCCCTTAATTTTTGCAAAAATATTTACCAATAAAGAATAACATTTTTTGTTATTGGTTGAATACAGTTGTTACTGAGATATTATTAATTGTTATTTGAGAAGTAAAATATACGTGATTCGAAAAAGCAATAAAAATGGTTGATTACTTAAATTGATAAAGAAAGTCATATGAGACAATTGTATATTTCTCCTTCTTTCTCTCTCCCCCACGCACTTCCTCTTTGTTTAAGAAAAATGGGTCTCTTTTTAAGCCATTTTTAAAGAAATTTACAATTTCATAGATTTGCCCATTTTTAATATACCAGCAATTAAAGTTTATTTATTTCGTTTGTTGATTTTTGAGTTGGATTATTGTTTACAATTTTAAAAGGAAATATTTACAGCCCTACCCTCAGAATTAGCTAGAAATGTATTTTCAGGACATCGCCTCAAAATTATAATTTTATTTCATTTTTTTTGGGTTTTGACAGTTGTACTACTTAATTACTGCGTTCGGATGCTCTGGTGTTATTTGTGAATTAACATTAAAAATTTCATTTTCTCCTTGCACGAAGTATGTATGTTATCACCACGGCCTTACTAGCGAGGAATGAATTTATGGCTGTTTAATGTAAGGGAATTTCATATCAGGAAGTGATTTTATCTGAGATATCGTCCGTTATGATAGCAGCCCTGTGTGAACCCCGGGACACTCTAATCAAAAGCCCTGTAGTGCACACCTTCGTATTTTCGCTCCTGCTAAAATTTGAGATAAAGGCAGTGATGACAGTCCATGGTAAGCTGAGGAGTTGTACAGAGGCGCCTCAGTGTTAATTAAGCGGGGAATGAAAAGAAGAGGCCCAAAACGCTTCCCTTTAGCTATTTTAGTGCTGTATTTGAGTTGCTACAGTCTCCACTTCGAACCTAGCAGAAGGGTATAAGCTTCGTTGGGTGAATAAAATCTCAAGGCTACGTGATAAGGAATGCTTTCCATGTGCTTAATTTTGGATGTTTATTTGGAAAAACTTGTATCGTAATTATTTTTTTTAAATTTGCAATTTTACCAAACTTCTTCAAGAATTTTTTATAAAAGGGCTATTAATTTTCGTCGGACAATACCAGAAGCCAGCAGTATAGATCCTCAAAGTTTTAGCCTTGCGAAAACAGTTTTACAAAATTTAAAACTATTTGTGATAACCGTCCAAGTAAAAGGAGAACTGTTATTTTCATGTAATTTATTTTATTTTCCTAAGCAGTTTTATTATGGTGCTCTAGAAAAGAATTTTATTTGGAAACACTGATAATTTTCATTGACCTTCTTTTCCCGACAGCACTCACTTGGATATTTAAAATTCATAATTTTTGTCAATTGAATAAAGCAGCAATTTCTATAATAATATTTTTTTTACTGCATTGTTCATTATTTCTCTAATAAAGTCACTATTTTATTAATTGAGAGTCGAGTACATATTTGTGTAGTTTTGCTAGTAGTAAGATTTTTCTTCTATGATTAATCTGTTCATACAAATGGTATGAAAAGTGTAGTGTTATTTTGTCTTGTCTTTAAGGGTGATTTTGAAGTGGTCTATGTTGTTTTGCAAGTATAATGTCTAATAAATAATCTCTGGAAGTACTATTGTGGGATTCAAACTCAACACCACCTCAGCCTAAAACGTTAATTCTTTTTAAAGAAAGAAATAATTCTCACGCTATATGTTGTATGGGAAATTTTTTCTCTTTGTCGGCGTCACTACACACGAGTCTATATTTAGTGAGCAAAGAGAAATACAGTCACAGCTCAGAAGTCTGCTTTGCATTACACAAGTTATCCCTTACCTTCATCTTATTAAAATTGTTTATTTCTCTAAAACAACACGATATATTTTATATTAATGGTTTATTTTTTCATACACTTATTATTGCAAGTATTTAAATACTAAAAAAATACTACACTAAACAATTGTCCAACAAAAAGTATTGAGTTTGGTAAATACTGATATGGAAACACGTTATTGATCTAAATAACATACCTTACTAACTAAAAAATGTATTGTTAATGTGACTTTAAGGTAACCGCATTCCTAAAACTACTGGGTTGTGACGCGTGTTAAACATGTATTAAAATACTACTTTAGGAATTCGCAGTCTGATTTCTCATGGATAGTAAACTTACTGAAAATAAAATACAACCTCAAAAAATCTTACATGTTGACACGTTTTGGAGCTCTTAAGTAAGTAATCTGTTTTTTACAATATTAAATTTGAAAACAAAATTATTAATAAATGTTTAGTTTCTAGAGGCTACAGCGATGGTTTTTGCTACAGACTTATAGCAAGGAAATGTGTGAGATTTATTACCTTATGTTCCACCACTACACTTTTAACGACAAATAGACTACAAGAGTTCTGTGTCTAGCGCATGGAAGCAGTGAACAAAACTGTTTCTAGGAGGATGATATCTTAGGGTGTAAATTTAAGGTATAAGAAGTTATGAAAAGAAAAATAGTTAATCGCATAGAACAGACGGCAACTGGATACATGAAACAGCAAACTCTTGTGACAGGGGATCCTGCAGTTTTTCTTACCCGTTCCACGCAAGGCCGTCCACTTGGAAACTGCTCTCACTAGGTAGATGTTACCACACAGGAAGCCTGTGGCCAGGAGGATTTGCTGACTATGTAGAGAGAAGCAGTTGCCACTACAGTCCTTTTATTTTACTCCCGTCTTGGGTCGGAGAGGCACCACGGGCTGTGTGATCCGGGACCTGGTGGAAGGAGAACGGACGTGAAGCAGCTATGCACGCCATATAAACCAGAAAGGACCTGGTCGTCACTACTCTGAGGAGAAACATTTCCCCAAGGAAGACAACGTTGGGGCACCATAAACCAGCAGGCGTTAGCGCTCCAATATCAGAAAATTATTCTTAGGCTGTCTGTGTTCATTTTCTCTCCTCCAGTCAGACATGACGTACAGTTTAAGTAGGCGAATAGACAGAAAGGGCTTCATTTCTCGCCGTCAGCGAGGCTATTAGAGGTGGAGCAAGTTGCTCAGAGAAGGAGGGACGAGGAAGTAGTCGGCCATTGCCTGTTTTAAGAAACAATCCCATCATTCGCCTGGAGTCACTTCAGGTCGTTCGTTTATATAACTACAGACGGTCGTAAGTGTTGTACACGTCAGATTAATGTTCAAGGTCCTTTAATAAAGGTATGAACGATCCCACTTTCTTAAAAGTGAGTTTCTCCAGTTATTAACGGCCGTAGAATGTGAATTCCAGCACGAATAGCGACAACGGTCAAACTGAAATGTAAATTGTCTACTTTATTTACAATAATTCAAAATTTTTGATTGCATAATCTTTTATTCAAAATTAATTTAAAAAATATTTTTTTATTAATATAAATTGTTTAAACACGCGTATTTTCACGAATATTTGAAGGTATAGGCAGTTCACGGTTATGTGAGCAGTTTTGAAATCAACCTTTGAAAAATATCACTACCCCTACCTGCATATAGCATACTGACCGGCCATGACTTAACGTTGAATTCTAAGTGTTGGGTAAACGTTTGCAAATACTGAAATTATTTCTTTTGTTTTCGGTTTTGTATTGTGTATAATAGTAAGAATTAGCAAATTTGTAAAATATTTACTTTTATAATAATTGCACTATTTCACTTGACTGATGCATGAATAAAGCGATCAAGGCCATGACAAAGTTAATTTTACATGTGGTGGAAGAATTTACAATGTGTATACAAGTAGATCTTAAGCAGGGCTGTCAAAAGTGCCCAGTTTACCGCGAAGAACCTACAGCAATGAGGATTTAAGAGAAGAAGCTATCGACATAGTGTAGAAAGTTCAAACGCCCCTCTCGGAAAGCGTGGTGCTGGTGGCACGTTTTGCATATCCTGCGCAGCGACCCGAACAGTCGTCAAGCGATCTTCGCCTCTGCGTCCCCTAGCTAATAGAAACGTGCCTTCTGCAAAACCCTATCACATATTGCTGATGTGCAGATATCTGCTAGGCCGAGTCTTCCTCCTTTGCCGGTAACCACGTGCACGGTGCCTTCTGGCTCGAGTGGCGCGCATAGACGTCTTAGGGGAATTAAGAACCTCACTACAGTGTTGGCGAAATCGTGGAAGGAATCCAGACAACTTGCGATTTGTGGCAAACAATTTCGGTGTGGAAGTGTTCGGCGCCTCGATGCGACCGCTTACTCTCAGGACAAGGAGCTGCTAAGGAAGCCTGCAATGGGCAAAACAATGTTTCACACAGTGTGTTTTTTTTTTAAATAAATAGTGTTATATCAGTCGTTACTATGGATTCGTGTCATTTATACTTGACTGGTGCAATTTATCCTTCTTTTTCATATCTAGCATTATTTTTTTCACTGCAGCACATAAGCATGCATATACAAACATTTTTCTATGTTAATACTTTCTCTCATAACTATCACGCATTTCCTAAATGGTAATATATTTATCAATTCTTCCTTAGAATATATTTGTAAATTATTCCAATTATCGTTGTTTAGTTCAACATTACTTAGTATATTTATTATAACGTACTAATAGTAAAACTTCGAGTTTAAAAAATATTTCTACGATTCCAAATTTTGGAATCTTAGTTTTCTCGGAGATCTAATTTTCCCCTCACCCTTGCATCCCGGCGCTTCTCCGTAGTCACCTCGCTTCATCCTCATCGCCTCTCAAGACCCCAATATCAAACAGAATTAGTATACGACATTTAGGATTTATGAAATTTTCGCCACAGCCAACATTACAGACTTTGTATTGTGTTTTGCTGATCGACAGGGCATAGGGAATAGGTTTATAAATCTTATAAATTATATTTTAATTGTGTAATGTTACTATTATTGGTTCTGTAATCGCCTGCAAGAAGTCATATCCTATACCTTCCTGCCAATAATTAGGAAAGGCAACGAAGCGGTAACATTTTAATAAAGCTTCAGAAGGTATCACTCAAGCTCTAACATACGAAAAAAATTTCGTTAAACCTTATTGAAATGGAACTTGTGGAATGGAAATTATTAAATAAAAAATGGCGGAGGCACTGATTCCCCTTAATAGCCGCCCAAATCTCTCCACTCCACTCCACTCTTCTCTTTTCTGAGGGGCAAGGTGTAAGGGTCCTTGGAATCGTATTGGTTGTGTCACGACCTGCGGTGTACATCACCTTTCACCCCTGCTCCGACACGCACCACTCCCACAAGCTCTAAAATGCCAAAAGTTGGATGGGATGATAAAGGAGTTTGGTGGAGGGGGGAAAGTCCTGCAATGGCTCGGACAAAGGGGCGCGTCTGCCAGAGAGTCCGCGACCGCTCGAGCGCCCTTTGCTTGTATGGGAGGCTCCCGGAGGAATTCCAGTGCCCGCATACTAGCATCTCTCACCCCTGCACGCCCGTCTTACCACTTCCCCCAACGTCCGTTGTCCCTGCATCATCAGTCTGCTCGAGTGGAGCGCCAGCTCCATTCTACCGTAGGGTTCCCGAGTTTCACCCGAGCTTCTGCCCCTCGGAGTGCGCTACGACAGACATTGGGGGATCCTTCCTCCCTCTGCATGCTACCCATTTTTCTTTTTCAGTGTTGAAATTTTCTTCTTCTTGACATGTGCTTCACCTGCCATCGCTACGCAGATAGAGTGAGTGAGTGAAGAAATCAAGGCGGCTCTTATCAGCGAGGTCTTGGGAGTCGATGAGGGTGATTGAGGTGAGTATGGAGCAGCGCCGGAATGAAAGGGTGGGGGAAATAGGAGATCCCCGAGAAAATCCTCTGACCAGCGGCATTGTCCGGCACGATTCCCACATACAAAAATCCGGGAGTGGCCCGGCCGGGGGTTGAACCCGCTTCGCCTTGGTGGACAGCGAGCAGACTAACTGCTCTGCCACCGTGGTCCCATGCAGATAGAGCATTAATAAAATTTTGACAAGAGCTCCTCATATAACCTGACTATATGCTACGTTTTCAGTGTTTGCATTTTAAACCATTCTCCAAACGATGTCCTTCGTTGCACTCAGACTGCAAAGTTACGGATTTCAACCCCGGTTAACGTCGGGAATATGGGCTCTGTAATTACTTGTGAATTTGTGCTAATTTAGTTTGTGTGTTACCTCCAAATTAGTTAATCAACATAAAAGCAAAGACGTTTAGAACCATTAAAAATATAAATTAACTAATATTTAGACTATAGTAACTGTATATGTTTTAGAAACTCTAGTATGGTTCTGCTAAACAAACAGTGTCACCTCACTTACACTTGATCACTGTAAAACTCTTTATTTGCGTTAATTATAGCCAAATCAGTCAATTCAGTTTTCCTGGAAGGGCAGTAATTACAGTTCCAGAAACTTGTGGTTTTGTGTATGTTATATAACTGAACATGGCTAATTGATTTCTTTTCTCGCAACCTTAATACCAGATACTCAATCGTAAAAATTACGGTTAAAAGTTATCTTAATAAAATATACAATATTTATTTACATAATGGTTACTGTTTATATAAATTGCTATTTAAAAATAAATCGATGTTTAACTGTATATTTTTACACGATGGCATAAATTAAATTTGAATTTACTAGTTCGACATTCATTCGGAAATATAACGGAAAATAATGTATGCCCCTTCTATAATGCATGTCAGAATTGCCGTTTTTCAGAATTTTATAAATGTTTATATTCAAGATGTATCTAAATTAGATCGACAAACTTCGGCAAAATATGTAAAGTTAAATGTGTCATGGGGATTAATAATACATCTTTCAAATCCCAAGTTTGCTTCAACGTCATGGCGATTAAGTCGAAATGATGGCAGCAACCGTGATTACTTCCATTAAATAATTTGATCACGGCGACAGACAGACAGATGTTGCTGTGTTTACAGAGCTTTACTTCAGTACTCATAAGCCAGACACTCGGTGTTTTACCTTGAATATTTTCTCCAATATTTGTAATAATCTAGTGCTTCAGGTCCAACTTCAAAGATGTGTAACGCCCTTACCTTCTTTTTTTTCGTATTAACCTGCAGTTGAAGTTTGTTGGTCTAATTTAGATACAAACTGTATAGAAATAGATCATTCTAGCGATCTTAGCTCATCGCTGGAACTAGCACAATCTCATCATCCCCACTTTTAATAGTAGAAGAATGACTGGAGCACTGTTATGCGGCGTGTTCTCCTCTACGTCATCATCGTCCATAATTCTTATATATACAAGGCGTTTTTAAACTATATGTCGAAATTCAAACCACGACATATATGGACTAATATAAACAACAGAACCTAGTAGCAAATTGTTCGGAAAAATCATATAGTATTTTAAAACTAAAATTGAAGTTAACAAAAGAGCGCAGGGATTTCGCAGGTACACATACCGGCGTGCACAACAAGTTGCATATCACGAAGGCAAACGGAATCACGTTAGCTACGATGGAAACGTATTCTCGCGTGTAGACGATCGTACTAATTCCGGTCGCCTTCGATGCAACTTGTGGTGCATGAAGGTACGTGTAACTGCGGACTCCCGGCGTTGGTTTTTCTAACTTCAGTTTCCATAAAAAAAATACTACATTAATTTTACAAACACTTTGCTACTCGGGTCTATTGTTTATATTCACCCATAGATGCTGTGGTTTGAATTTCGAAATGTAGTTTAAAATCATCTTGTACATGGTTATTACCCTCTCTTGGCGCACGCGCATAGGGCTTCTAAGGGTTGGTTCACGATCAGAAAAATAGGCACAGAGGTTAGGACATAACAGTACAATATTCACACGACAAGACATTTTGTAGCGAAGTTGATTCACAATTAATTGTTAATGTATTATTTTTTACCAGTGAGATTTCGCGACGAGCCTGACGGCAGTTGCCAGTTTTGGAAAATATGATTATGATTTGGGTATGTCTACAGACATAAGATTAGTTTTCGTAACATATTATGAAGTTATGTTTAAAATTGACATTTTTAAAAAATAACTGGAATCTTGGCTTTTCTTTTAAAATGTTTGCTTTTTCAATCGTTAAGATGTGGACAACCGCAGAAAGTTTCTGCTAGCACAGATTTAAAGCCTATCTTTTCTTTCCTCAAAATTTATATCTTGAACGTGTTTCTTTGTTTCTGCAGTATAACTTTTCCTCCATTTCAAACAAACAACTTCATCTAATATTTTATATTCTGCTCTGATTGGCTGTTGCCCCAATACGACTGCATGATGCAGTATATATAACAATTTCCTTTTTGCACTGTGTCAGGACCTCTAATGCACACGACCTGTTATGCGCCGTTGTAAATCAATCTGTTCCGGAACGTGGCTATAAATTCTTGTGCACGCAATCTGTGTTCTATGGTTACTGTTATTCTTTCAATTGTGGACCAAGCTTAACTCGTAAGGCGAGCATGGCGTAGCGTGTGGACGCTTGCTGCACACGAACTTATTAGTTTGTCGCATTAGTAATTGGATAATGTTTCGTTGGGAACGTTGTCACCAGGTGGTTTGGATTAGGGTTAGCATTGAATTTAATAAAAAGTACAGCTCTGTTGGGAAATTAGATGTAAACAAACTTCGTTACGGCTTGGTCACGTAATTTCAACCATACTCTTGGATACTATTGGGAAACCGTAGAAGATGAAAATCGGCGTTCCTCTTCTTCAGCCTGTGGTGTAACTTGGGTCGATGAAGTGCTTCCACGTGGGTGGGACTACGCCTTCTTCCCTATGCTCCGTACACATGAGCCTTAATTATCTGCTGAAATTCCGTACATTAAGTTATTCACGAGTGTTACTACGACTATAAAAACAGCAAGGGATTTTAAATCCGTACCTCGTTACGCATTTAAATATTTTTTTTTCCATGGCAAAAATATGTAAACATTTTAGGAAAAATTGACATATGTGTAAAAGGAGACGTGTGCGGAATTATGACTCATGTGCAGAGGGCCTTAAAACTCTGAACTCGTTGGGTTTTTCAGAAACTTTATTGTAGGTTTCTTATGTATGGTAGCAATGTAGGCATGTTTTAAATAGGGTTTAGTGGCCGTTATTATTTTTAAATCGAGCATAATATTTAATTCGGTTAAACATCCTTCCTCTCCCCCTCCCCCGAGCATACTTCTTCATTAAATATGTCCGTATATCCACAGAAATTTTTCAAGAAATCTTACTTCATTCCTGAAAATTTTTACATAATTATGCAGTTTGTATATGGAAACGCTTTCCTTAATGACTAAAACCGGAGTGGATCTCCGTAAATATAAAATAACGGAACTTCTCCGTATTTACTATAGCTTTGGGTTTTGGGAATGAACAATGTCGAATCCACAAGAAACTTTACTCGTCACTATAACAATAAAACCATTGCTTATACGGCAAGAAAGGATATCCACGCAACTTAGACCTATTATTTGAAACACAAAGGGGTAACAAAGGCACCTGTAACAGTCAGCAGAACGTAACACACTCAAACATTAGTATAAACTGAAAAAAAGTTACGTACGTCACATTTCTAGAAACAAAATAATTATGCCGGACATAGCCGCAAGAAGGACGTAAGTGAGCTTTATGTACAGATATGCTCTTAACTACGAAAAGTCTATTATTGGAAAATCAAAGTGTCCGTAGTTTTATGAAGAGTTCTGGAGAATTTTTTACCGATATTTTTTCCGCAAAATGACAGAAACAGTAATTTAAGTGCTATTGCTTGCAATGCTCGTGGTTACACTATTCGCGATGTATTCATACTTTTGGAATCATACTCACCTTTGAAAAATCACTCCTTGTATGCCGTGTTTGATTGTTTCCTAAATACATCTTATATCATAAGCGTTTTACACTTCCGTTAACATTTAAGTACATGTTATATGTGGTTAAATCAGAATTTTACTTATTTTTTATCCAATTATAATATTTAATTTATAATCAACATGAATAAAACCAGAGAGAAAATATGTTTGTTGGTAATATCTAGTAAGAAATAGTTCTTATATGTACAAAGTATTATAAAATTGAGTGCGTTTGAATGCGGTGCGTTGTACCTTTGGTGTGATTTTTTGGAATGGGTTAAGCTTTATTTGCATGATGAGAATGGATAGTCTGAAATTATAAATTTAGCACGGATTCAGAAAAGTTGAATATAACCATGAATGGACTATATGTTATGAGTGCCCATTTTCTTTGTTGGCATTGGGAGCTTTTACTGGTTTCTTACACGTTTTCAGACCTCACATTTTTTTCCCCCCGTCAATGGAGCGTATTGACTACTTTAAGGTTTTGCTTGTCGGTACGCCATGTCACTTCCCCCGCCAGACTTCCACAACACCGCCCTCTTTGATGTGCCTTTCTCGTCGTTGGATCACATCCACTCGTTACTGCCAATCCTTTCAGGAATTTGTGTCAGAATGGTGCCTCTGCATGCGACATTGATTCACTTTAGATTTTTTTTTTTTTTCAGTCCTCGTGTCCCACTGTGAGTTACGGCAGCACGTTGGAACGTCATGATATTTAAACGTGTTTTGTCGCAGTGATACCAAGCACCACACACTTTGAAATATTACTTTTGTAAAGCATGCTATTAGGCGTGGGCTAATCTGACTGNCAGTGATACCAAGCACCACACACTTTGAAATATTACTTTTGTAAAGCATGCTATTAGGCGTGGGCTAATCTGACTGCTGGTCAGGTGTAGATGGCACGCACGTATGCATAAATTCCCAATTGATTGCATCCATATTCAAAGATTGAGTGTTTGCTAATTTTTTGCGATTATTTTATTTTTAAACTTATTATAAATTTTGTTTTTCTGCCGAGTAAACTATTAAATTGGGCAATCGCGTTTATTAAGATTTGGTAAGCCTTGATAATTTTTAGGTTTTAAATTTTCTACATACTATTTTTTTATGGCGTTCATTTCAGGCAGACTGTTTTAACACATATAACGTGGGGGCGATTTACATCACGCATAATTTTTTGTATTGTCATGCCTGCGTAGGTTTCTCGAATAGGGTGTCAAGGGAAAACTAAGAGGAATAGTCTCAAGGATGGAAAATTGGAACGCAGGCTAAAATTAGTTTTCGTTATCGAGCGAGATGACGCAGGATACACAATGGACTCGCATTCGGAGTTACTTTGGTTCGATTCTCGTTCTAGCAATCCTTATTTACGGGATTTCCATGGTTTCCCGAAATAGTTTCAGGCGAATGTAATTAAAGGTTCCTTTTCGCTCCCAACTATCCGAACTAATGAAGAGAAGAGATTGGGTGGCTCTTGACATCGAGGTATTAAGAGCTGATGAGCGTGTATGGAGGTGAATATGGAGCAGTGCCGGAATGCAAGGGCGGAGGAAACGGGAGATTCTCGAGAATACCCTCCGACCAGCGGCAACGTCCAGCACGATTCACGCATGCAAAAATCTGGGAGCGATCCCACCGGGAATTGAACCCGGTTCGCCTAAGTGGGAGTAGAAAAAGGCCCACTGTTACANAAAAATCTGGGAGCGATCCCACCGGGAATTGAACCCGGTTCGCCTAAGTGGGAGTAGAAAAAGGCCCACTGTTACACCACCGCAGCCCCCCTAACTAGTGGTCACTTCTCTAGTCACCCCACTCTCAAAGAGACTTGAAGCAATAAATAAAAAATATATGAACTGTGCTACTGTAGGACACCTTGGACTGGGAGATGTAAGCAATATTATATGGGAATAAGCGGAGAAAATTTAAGTGGAACGAGATTGAAAGTGTTTAGCAAGTGATTTAAACAGACTGCCACACAAATAGTGGTACATGCCAAACATTACCTTACTTTTAGTCACTGTGAAACGTTGGCTGAGCACAAGTTCATAACAAACATGTTATTAATCGGTTACCATGCATAGAATTTCGCGGTATACTGCGCGCATGAAATCTGCAAGTTTGAGCTACGTTAATGTTACTTCTACTCAGGTTAGGAGTAAAACGAGTTTTCTTATGGGAGAGTTTGGCATAGGAAAAATTTCCGCCGCTAGGTGCGCAGTGTTCCAAAGTGGTCACTTTTAAATAACGTTTTACCCTATGTGAATAATAACAGCAAGATTTTACTTAGTTACGAAATTATTTCACATTTGTTTTATGCATATTGCACTTATCCTGCTTTCTAACGTAGAACATAGAGAATAATCTGGTACACATGCGACACTAGCGCTTACCTAGTGGCGAACATGTTTGCTTGCAAAATTTCTAAGTTTGATCTTCCCTACCAGAATAGAAGTAACCTTAACTACGTCATAAGGAGAAGGAACGTCACTGACGATTCCTGGACTCTATCAGACAGAGCGGGAAGGGTGGAGATGTAACCCAGTATATTGGAGCCTGCCAGATTTTGTAAAGAATAACACAAACTATTGTCTGTGGTGACCACTTTTCTCTCATATGTCATCCAATACTCCTGAGAGTACATTACTCTCGTCTCTATTTTCACTATTCACTACATAGATATACTAATATTTTGTTGATGTCAAGAAATATCCANTACATTACTCTCGTCTCTATTTTCACTATTCACTACATAGATATACTAATATTTTGTTGATGTCAAGAAATATCCACACTCGTTACAATAACCTTTGACCGGTTTATTCACATTTTCGCACAGTGAGAATCGGTTGAGTAATTTGTGATATATAACATAAAGGCTTTCTTTATTCAGGTATAGTACTTTCTTCCAAAATTGCGGACCAACAACAATATCCATCTATTAACTAAATGCTTAAATGGTGCACTGCCAACGTAGAACATTTGGTTGAAATCGGATGAACGGTCACCGAGATGTGACATTATCCTAAGAGGTGTTGAGGTGAACCTCCTGTGCGAAAATGTGTGTACGAAAGAAAGGATGCTGTGCGCGTACTCGCGACGGCAAACGAGAGCTCTGGCCGCCATTTTGAAAGTAAAAGACCGGTGTCGTCTAAAACTGTAAAAGTCAGATGTCGTTACTAAGTTTAATAAGTTTACCGATTTGTGAAATTCGGTTTGCTTATTCAAAAGTTTTTAAGGGGCAGACGCACACACGCGCGCACACCTACACACACAGGCACACAGACAGGAAAGTGATCTCACAAGCCTTTCTTTCATTCGGAAAGTAGGCTAAAAACGAAGTCATTTTCGCTCTCTGTATGGATAGTGTAATCAAATATCGCAATTTACATACCGTTGCAAATGTATCCCTTAATTCACAATTTATTTTACGCACCAGATTAATAAAATTATTTCCTACACAGCATATTTTTTTATATGGTTTTACTGCATTATTGTGTTTCTTGGGAATATTATATATTTTTTAAAATTTAAGCAGTTGTTATTACTTTTTGTGCTATGCAACACTAAGTTTTCTCTAAATTATTTTTTTAAAATATTAATTTTTAAGATGAATAACGGAGTGGTTCCTTACAGTCAAAAGCAACATCTGTGTATTGAAGTCCAGCATTCAGTAAATTACTTCCCGCGTTTGAGGAAATATTTTTTTCTTTATTGTTGTTAATGAAAAGTCACGTATTTAAAAACTAAGCTATTTTGTTATTGCAAACGTAATGCGCACTTGTTCACACAGATATTTTGAACTTGTCGAAGGTGTTATTTTCCGATCAGTCAATACGAATAATTCCGCTCTGTATTCTCTAATAATTCCGTGCTGTATTTTCAGCTTACTTGCTCCTCCTTCGTATCACTCCAAGAGCTAGTGGCAAACATCGAGGCTATTTGTAAACGTTATCCAGACTTGTAGATGGGCACGCAGTATAGAGCATTGGTCCTCCTCTTTAATACCTAACGTTGTTATTTGCTCAGGGGGAAAATTTTTTTAGATGCCGTACATTGTACCACAAGCTAAACTACGAATATCTGAAAGCATGGTGACATTACACGTTTCTCCCGACAACTGTTAACGTCGAAATTCTCTCATTATCGTACTAACGAAACAGAAGTCGTCATGATTTTACGTAGTGTGGTTATACATAGTGGCCAAAGAATATGGGGTCGCCTGATACAGTATGTTCGGCATCACCTGGATACTGAATTGGTTTCCAAAAACATGTGCTGGATGTTGGGCTCGATGTTCGGCAGTTCTACCTTATCGCCACTCGCGAGTGAAGTCTTTGGTTGCACGGACACCGAAAACCCTATTCCGGCACTGAGTTGGCATGCTAAGAGACGCGCATGCCATACCGAGTCTTCAAAACATAACACGTGTTGTTTCTGGAATTCTGTGCATTTAACTTAAGTAAAGTTATTCGAATTTTAACGGAACTGGGATTCTATTTTGTAACTTCAACTTCTTTAAGTATACACACCGTGAGCATTTTAACGACAACAATTTTTCGTAGCGGTCTTTATGTAGTATTCTGTACGGCACAATTTTATGATGTTATTATGTTGGTGAATAGGCTTGTCAATTCTGCGGTTTTTTTTATCTTAAATAAACAACCTGCTTGGTTTTTTCGGTTATAACAGGGTCTTGTTTCGCATATAATGTTAATTTAGTAAATTATCAATCATAAACTGTATGCTTTTCTATAACATTTCCGAAAATTTTCGTATAGGGTATTATAAAAGAGGCGATTTCAGGGCCTGAGAAGTACTTATGAATTAAATATAACAATGTAGACAGTGGAACATATGTAATCAGTCTTTGTTGGTTCAAGGAGCAAGCAGCAAGTAATTATGAAATGCTGGAGTGCCATTAGCAGCCAATAGTATTACTCTGACAAAGTCATTGTCGGCATTGATTCACAGCACCGACCATGATTTTACTTTCATTGTAGAACTTCTGACATCTAAGAGTATACTTGTGCTAATACGACAAGGGGTGAATGTACCTAAGTGTCCCAAGCTATCTTCAGTCACCAGCTGAACGAATATACGAACCAGACTTTCAATTCATCACTAGGTTTTGTCACGCCTTAGGAAGTTAGTAAAAACTTTTTTCCTTGCGACATAATTTTGATTTCTAAAATTTAAAAGGGAAAGGCGTTTTGTACTTTAATATTAGTTGTAGACGCTTTATTGGTCACATAAGTGCATAATAAGAGGAAAAATTCCTACCTTATTTGTGCTGAGCTTGATACGTTATCTATCGCGAATACAGGGATATTTCCTAATATTATTTCTACCTACATTGGACAAATAAAGCTTTACATTCCAGGAATGTCAACGACATTATTTCAAAACGTCAATTCTCGAAACTAAAGTATTTTTTTTAGGTTTATTTTATTTTATGAAATCGCACGATGGAAAGCGTGTTTTACTTATTATTGGTAGTAATCGATATATTTTGTGGTGTTTTGGAATATCTGTATTTACTAAATTGTAATTGTTATTTTCGCGGAATCTGCTGCCTGACCTAAACGTCCGAGAAAGAAATATGCTCACGTGAAGTTCACTAAGAACTAAAATACATTTTTTTTTCAAGGTGCTGCTTTATGTAATTGTGCAGAAACGCGAGAAGACAATAAAGCCCACGATTTGATGGACGCCGGAAAAGAGGAGATGATGACGACAAAAAAAAGAGGTGTGGGGGAGGCGATACGTATAGGAGTTCCCTGCAAAATATTTCTTCAGGGTGGGCGGTAAGTCGTATCTCTGGCCACCCCCTCTACCCACCCCCCTCCTGTACGCAGCGAGAACCGCGGACCGCACGGCAAAGCAAAGATGGGAAATCATCACGTGGTAAATTGATGAGAGCGAAATGGACCAAGTCTGCGGTTCTTGCCCCTCTCCAACCATTTCCCGCGCGCTCACAAAGCGCATGTGGAGCTGAAAGGGAGGAGACTGAGAAGCGCCATAATGGAAAGCTGCGGATACACGGCAAAGAAGAAACGCGAGGATAGAAGGTACACTCCACGAGCGGAAAAAAAAAAAAACAAAAAAAAAAACTACCTTTCTCTGCTGGGATAAGTACGGACACGGGAAGAGCAGAGCTGGCGTAGCAACGCGATTACGTTTTCTGAGGCACACTACGTGATTTTGCTTCCTTGTGTTTCTCAGGAACGGCGCAGCGGAGAAGCGAGACGTTGATAATTTATTCGCAAGACTTCAGACAAAACACGTTTGTATATTGTATACGTTTTTCATTCTTAAAGTGTCGTGATTGCACTTTTTTTTTTTTTTGCTGTAGTCAGTGGAACGGAACAGAAGCAGCTTATCCCACGGTGCAATCATTCTAAGAAGTCTCATCGTACACAGATGTAACATTTTTCAACTGAAGTAGCTGTAGAAAGTAGAACAATGCAATGGTTTTGACTATATTGTTAACCACAGAAACGAGAGCACACTGTTGATACATCTCAACATTCGGTTATCTTGGTCCTATCTTTTGCAGATTTCGACCAACACCGCGGAGGTTATAAAGGCTGACAGCGAAAAAATGCTAGGGACGAAATTAGATTCAAAACTAAGCAAATTTCACTAAGCGATGAATCATCTGCGGCTCAATGAAGATGGAAGCACCTGAATACAGGCAAATTATCGTACGTCGCTAAAATCACATCCGACTACCTTATCTCGAGCGCTGGTCGTAGCCATAGACTAAATAAGAGGTAGACCGGTTCCTCGGATTCTGCGCAGGTTATCAAACCCCAAACCAGCAGAGCTCTCAAAGTCACATATTAAGAGTGATAAACGTGTTTGTATCCTAATTTTCAAAAGACAAGCACTTTTATATAAATAAAATATTTTTAACAATTTGCATTTAATCACACTAAATTAAAAATTGGTAAGAGTAAGTATACAATTATCTCAAAGCACTTGTTTAATAAATAGTGTTCTAGCCTTAAAACACTAATTACGTCATTTAAGATAGTCGTGCTGGCATAAAAGCAGGTCAATGATAGGCCACAGAGACTGGTAGTGCGCAGTCAACGAGGTCGCTCTACCCCATATTCACTCTACGGTTGTAGCAGCCACGTGGTAACAGCCACTCTTGCAAAACACGGATAATCAAAACAACTCTGCTCAACATCAGCACACTCGTTAATATGTTAAGGAATATAAAACTCACTGGTTTCTACTAGCATCGCTGGTAGTCCATTGACAAATGCCGTTGTACATGTTGCGAGTCAACCATGCAGCTCTACACCTGGTGTGAGTAAAGTGATATTTACTTGGTTTATGCAGCTGCTGGGAAAGATGGACGAAAAGCACATTTATGGCGAGCACTATTCACGCAGGCACCACATCGCTTTACGTTTACGTCTGTTGACAGGCGACTGGGGGGAAAGAGGGCCATGTGTAGTAAATCGAAGTAACGGGAAACTCTTTTCATAATGGCGTCTGCCTGTTTCAATGGAATACATGCACGTGCATCTAAATGAATTACATGTAAACATATATACATGCAGTCAGCATACTGTGCACACTCCAGAAATAAGGGACGAATTTTCAACGCGTGTTCACGGGCATCTGCCAATAAGCACAGGGCAGGTTGCTCATGCAATGGTGTTAAGCCAGCGGTACGCCTATTATGTGTTACATAAAATATGCATACGTTAATACCAACCTCACGAAGTGCAAGCATTAATGCACTAATACCAGAAAAATACTCCCTCTTATTGAACTTCTTACAACGCTATCTTCAGCTGCACATTATGCATCTACAATTCTCTAAAAACTTCCTCTTCACTGACGGAGCATTGTTCAGGCGAGTAGACATTTCAAAAATGGCCATATGTTGGTGGAGGACAACCCGATTGCAACATCCATTGAAGGTCATTAACGCAGGTTTGGTGTAAACATCTGGACAGGTATTATTGGCATACCTTCAGTCATTTCACTTTAATTCTTAAAATCATGATCGGTTTATGCAAGAGATATTGATAGTTATTGTAAGAGGTTCCCTTGAATATGCGTCACTAAAAATCTCGTCATGGCAATGCACCGGTATACATTAATGAGCAGTTGAATTAGACACACCTGTCGTGTTAGAGAAATGTCGGCGTGGTCGCCCCGTCGAATGTAACAGTGCCCAGTTACGCATGACTGGGATGTCATCAGACCTCATACAGACCTGAGTAACAGTTGAGTACAAAATGGGGAAGAAACACGTATGACGTATGGGACATCCTATCTCCGAAGTCGTGTAGGCACTGGAATCTCCACGACCGCCATGTCAAGAGTGTACCATTATTTCATGGGTTCGCGTAAAACTTGGTTGGTAATAGCGGACAAACTGGCCATAGTGCAGCAGGTAACTCACCAATTCAATGCTTGACCACACCGACCTGTCAGCAGCTATACCATCCTCGCTATGTAGTACAGTAGCCGTCGCTCCACTAGGGTACCTCTACTCAAAGCACATCACAAGACTGAATGATTAACGTGAGTGCGAGAACACTGTCATTGGACCTTCTACGCATGAAAGAAGGTCATCTGGACGGATGACTCAAGGTAGACATTGTTACATGCCGATGGCAGGGTACGAGTGCGTCGCCAACTACATGAATTGATGGATCCCTTGTGCCAACAAGGTACAGTTAAGGTCGGTGGTGGTATCCTGTGTGGAATGTTTGTGGGATGAAATGGGTATTCTAGTACACATGTCATCGTCCCTCGCCGGCGAACGATACAGGGACCTGCTGGCGAATAATGTTCGCCCATTCGTGCGCCTACAGCACCCTGCACGAGATCTGTACCTACAGAAAAACAATTGACAGTTTTTGTTTAAAAACCATCGATCGTATGCGATATGAAATTGAAGAAAGACTGCTATCAAAAATTAATTTAGTGAAAAAATTTGATAAGAGCAGTTGACTCAGTTATACAAATTCTGGCGAGTGTGTTCCGTATTAAATACATACTTTATTCAATAATAATCTAGCAGTCCATCGCCAACTTCAAAAGCATATACCTTCCCTATGAGCCACGATAGCAAAAGGCTGTGTTAAGACGGATTCACACATTCGCATATCACGCCAAACTGACAGATCAGATAGCACAAACAGCCAGTCAGGTCGCTTCTAAATGCTCCTGGGTTATCCATGTTGTCTGCGCGGAAAATGTTGAGCCGATTTAAAGACAATACCCTTATTACCCACAATTCGGTGCGTGATGTAAAAGGCGACCAAAATGGCTGTCATCGAAGATAATGTTTCTAGGTTAAGGCTTATAAACCATGTGAAAGTAAGGGAATCTTTGATATCGTAAAAAGAGACAAAAATACAAAGTAAATGAAAGAAAAAGTATTAATGGTAAATATCAGCATCTTCATAATGCAGCTAATATTATAAGTAACTAAAACCAGCTCAGGCAAACTAAATAAAGCTTGGAATCCTGGGCACCTAGATAACAGATGTGTGAATCCCTGTTACTGAAATCCACTCAACTCGCTTTGTCTGGTCGGCGTGTTCTGTGAACACGTGAAACCACCTTTACACGTTTTCGACTTATTCGTTCGTAGGAACTACAGCTATGCTTGAAAGTGTTATTTAAGTATATTCTTATAATGTTAAAACTTTGACGCTATTCGCCTCCCTTTTATACAGGGAGGGTCATAGGGTCCGAGTTACTTTTCTGGCGCAGACTATGGGCGCCTTGGATAATGAACAGGGTAAACAATAATGTAGTCACTCGGTGTTTCAGTTGACTGGGTTATATTTGTCTCGAATATCATGCACATCCTTTTCCGGAAACAAACACATACTTTACGGGAAATTAACACATAGTTTACTGACCCTGCGAGTTGTGAGCCTGAAGGGCGGCTTTAAATTACTCGTGCTAACTATTGCCGATGTTGTGTAGAATGCTAGGTATGGGGATTTGTTCCTTGAGCGACGGATGCCAATACTTAGCTGTATTGGAAGTTCTGGGTGATCCGGCAGTAGGTTGAGGTCTGGTAAGCTGGGCGGCCTTTCACAGGTACTCGGTTGTCTTGTTCTCGTGTACGGCTCTCCACGACTGGCTGACTCCAAAATACGACTCACTGACTCTTCTCTCGGCGTGGTGCCCTTCGTTAAGGCTACCACTAGACTCCCGCTCTCGGTATCGCACTTTGCATCCCGACATGGTGCTCGTGGCGAGCTCCCACCTAACCTTCGCCTTCCAGCGCCATCTACTTCCTCTCGGTGTGGTGCCCCTCGTTATGGGGCCACCACTCAACTCCCTGGCTCGGTCTCGCGCTTCGCGTCCCGACTTGGTGATACAACTGATCTCCAACTGACTCACGATACGACTGACTAACTTCGTCCTGGTGCTCCGGCGAGCTCCCACTCGTCTGTCACCTCGCGGTGGGGCTGCCGCACAACTGACTTTACATCACTGGTTCTGCCGGGGTCCGATCCCCGGCCTCGGCGGACTGAATGACCCGACTGTCGCCTCTCGGTGCGGGGATACAACAACTGAGTGACCTCCGCCTCCCGGCGAGGCCATGGAACAACTGACTAATTTCCTTCATGTGTAGGGACTCTTAACCCCCTTCGTGCCCCCCCCCC
>NQII01001896.1:40158-128594 GCA_002778355.1 Clitarchus hookeri | reverse complement strand
TTTTAACCTCTCTCGATGCCCCCCCCCCCCAGATCCTCACACATGTCCCACTAGTTGGTGGTGGAGAGAGGGGGATGGGGGGCTCTAGATTACCTTTGCATTTCTTCGGCGCATGTCCAAGTTCTCACGCGGATTTGCTCGGGGTGGGGGAGGAGACCCGCAGCACAACCTTGACACGTGTTAACTGCCTATCCATCCTCTGGGGCCGGCCTGTCCTCGCAGCACTTATTAACGGGCGGCACATGTACTGGGGACCCTACGCTGGGTATCCTGGTTTAAGAGGGCGGAGGGTGTGACAGTGGTGCTTCTAAATACTAGCAATGCGGCATGCGTCAACTTATGTGTAATGTAATTCAAAATCTAACATCATGAATAATTAGTTCGCTTCTGTGTGTTCAATTTTTCGAAGAGAAGTAAGGTTCGTGAAAAAAATGTCACACCGAAACCTGTATCCCAAAATACATTTTCCTGTTCGTATTATCATAGGAAAAATATCGAGATAATCTGTTTTAATATGTCGCCAAATCTCTAACTGAATGATCGATGAACTTAAGTCCAAAATTTCCGCTGCTNGAGATAATCTGTTTTAATATGTCGCCAAATCTCTAACTGAATGATCGATGAACTTAAGTCCAAAATTTCCGCTGCTGAGTAGAATAAGTGGCCCGAATTTGAATGAACGTCCATATAAGTTTATAATTGAGACAGTTTGGTAAATATGACGGTGTTTTTGTTTACTTCAGTAACAATCCCGCATCGCTAAACACCATTTTTCTTTAACAAAGAAATGTTTTTCTGANGAGATAATCTGTTTTAATATGTCGCCAAATCTCTAACTGAATGATCGATGAACTTAAGTCCAAAATTTCCGCTGCTAAGTAGAATAAGTGGCCCGAATTTGAATGAACGTCCATATAAGTTTATAATTGAGACAGTATGTAGTAACATAATATTACAAAGTTGCAAATAAAACTATGCAGTTTGGTAAATATGTCAGTGTTTTTGTTTACTTCAGTAACAATCCCGCATCGCTAAACACCATTTTTCTTTAACAAAGAAATTTTTTTCTGANAGTGTTTTTGTTTACTTCAGTAACAATCCCGCATCGCTAAACACCATTTTTCTTTAACAAAGAAATTTTTTTCTGATTCTAGGTGTTTCGCATGATTCCAGAGTTCTCGAAGACACTGGGGAAAGAATTGTAGTGGAAGAGGTAAGTAATCACCCCATGATATGTAACATAGGTAGACAAATTTTTTCGTCTCTTACATGACTCTTTACGTAAAGAAATAAAGTGCGTTTTATATGGTATATCTTCAGACAATAGGAATTAAATTACTGATAAAGAAATCACTTTGTTAAAAAAAAAATACCTCTAATTTCAAAAGCAGATAAGTGATTCATGTTTACCTTAGTATTTTAACAATACTTACTTGTTAAAGAAGTTTTATACACGGAAATACAAGGAATTGCAAGAAAGAAAGAGCTAAATGGAATGTTTGTTTTAAGTTAATGGTTCTGGTATAAAAAAAATACAAAATTATATATAATTACAGACTGAACACCTAAAATTTTACAATATACATAGTTAAATGAGAAGGTGCAATAAACACCGACGTCACAAAAAAACAATGAAAACAACGGTTTTTATTTTACGAATTATGATGGTCTGTTATTTAGGTTCTATACGCCGAGTCAAAATGAATGCAGTTAGAGGGCATTTGTGTCGGGTATCAAAATTAGAAATGAATAAATGCGAATTTATGTTCCTCTTGTACGCGTAGAAATTGATTTCGTCTGACAAACAGAACTGTTTTGCTACTAAAACCCAGTGTTCACAACTTTGTTTCGCGAATATATTAAATCCATCTTATACAATAACTTTTATTTGCCTATTTTCTTGAGAGCTGAAAAGCTCTGTTTTTATTGAAAAATTAACTTGACACACTTTCTGTCGTCAACGCAGAAATAATTACTTTGCAAAAAAAAAAAAAACTGGCGTATGACGAGAAATTTCCTCACAATTTAAAATACGGCTTTATGTGACATACTTTTCTTACAAATACACTGAGGCGTGAGAATTGCGGGATTCGCAGAGACGACCGTTCTACACATTTAATAGTCTCCTAAGTTCACCTGCTTCTTGGAATTTTTGCACACAACCAATGCCAATTAAATTCTTACAATTCCTGGTTGCTCGCGCCTCTTTCTACACCCATCTATGATTACGCACTGAATATTCAGCACAAAACGTGAGGAATTAACTCAAAGACACAGAACACCAAAGACCAAGAAGACCAAAGAACTACCAGCCGTCTCTGCCGGAGAAATTACTTCGTAATAAGAGGCACTTACTCCCGCAATCTAAGAAGCATCGAAGATAGTTACCTGGCATACGCTCGTTAAACATGAATGTTCTAAAACTTCACATCGGAAATGTTTAATTCGAGCACACAACACAAAAAAGTCTGCGGAAGGAAGAAAACCATCACAAAATGGCTCCCTTTTACACGACGCCAGTTTGCTGGTTCTTCAGGAGGTAGGCACGTGGTCGCTAACGCAAGTGTTGCGTCTTGTGTGGAAGGACAAATAACTACACTAGTCATCGGACACTTTTGAAATCAACATTTGAAAACTTCACTGCTCGTCAACTGCATATTGTGTAACTTTTTGGTTTTTTAAATTACGCATTATATTATTTAGGGGATGCGTACTCAGAGAGAGAATAAATATGTAGGCTTTATAATCGTTGTATTAACTAAATAACAGTTACAACTCGTTACAATAAATATTATTTAAATCGAGGGGGGTGGGGGGTTCTTGAAGATATGTTTAAAGATTAGGGTAGTTTATAAATATTATCATTATATGTTAATAAGCCACGGCGCTATATTAAATATTGAAGCTATTTATATGGAGTCTTCGCCTTATTCATAGCTCTGAAGGCTGATGTGTGTAGGTGTAGACTTATGACGGCGGCCGGCTCACGCCATCTCCTGACGTCTTCATGGTGCAGTGTCTCGGCGACCAAGACGCCGTCCTCCGCGCTCCCTGCCTTCTTTTTTTTTTCTAACCTACTCTAAAACTTAGTGTTATATGTTAGTCTGCGTTAGGAACGGGATTATTGCGTCTCAGGGCTAACCCCTTACGCTTACAAGGGAAGGAAGAACATGCAAGGAGATGTGCATCGCGGCAAAGAGGGATTGGGTTCCCATGGCCAGGCTTGGTCATGTAAAACCTCCCTAATGTACTTATAGTTAAACTATATCTAGAAGAGAAAGAGAAAAACCGGCACAGGCACCGTAAAAACCCTTTCGACAGGAAATAAAATTTTTAACAATGTACGTAATACTCTTTATGCTACAGGAGAAAGATAGGTGGGTGCCATGCTCTTTATTATTGGAAGAGGAGAAACTAGTAGAGAGGTGGCGGGGCCTTCATACCGGGCGTGTGTTNGGGTGCCATGCTCTTTATTATTGGAAGAGGAGAAACTAGTAGAGAGGTGGCGGGGCCTTCATACCGGGCGTGTGTTGACTTACAAACAGCCACGCCTTCCAACCAGGTGGAGGGGATTGATTATGTTGTGGCTAAGCACTCACGGCTCGTGTCCCAGTTACCGGCGATATGTTTGAGAATGTGACCAGGCTAGCGAGGCTAGATTGCGTGATCATAACAATATGCCATCGTACATCATGGCACGTAGGCTACCAGTTAACCCATTTAGTCCCGGCAACGTGCGCATGTTCCAAAATTGGGTGATACGGGACCGGCAGTGCACACGTCAAGACCCAATACTACCAGCGTCTTCCCTTACGGCTTATTTGGTTTGAAGACTGTTAATGCAGCTTTCGTTTGTACCTTTTCCGTCCTGCGCCAATCAAGTTGTCTACTGGTTATGATAAATAAGCAAGCGTACAGTCGACATAAGTACAGTTTTGTTCAAAATTATCTTTGTTTGCAAAACATAAAACCATAAAATAATATGAACCTGAAAAGATTCATTTTGCAGTGAACTAAGTCCAGACAATTCAATGTTTTGACGTTGTATTACAAGTGCAGTTTATAAATTTGCGGCCAAAAAAAAGATGTTTTTTTTGCTTTATATACACTGGAGAGCCAAAAAAAAACTGGTATAGGCGTGCGTATAGAGAGGTTTACATACACGAACCAATCAGAGTAACGCGATGCGGTCGGCAGCGTCTATATAAGACAACAAGCGTCTGGCAAAGTTGCTAGATCGGTAACTGCTGCTACAATGGCAAGTTATCAAGATTTAAGTGAGTTTGAACGTGGTGTTATAGTCGGCGCACGGGAGATGGGACATAGCATATCCGAGGTAGCGATAATATTTGGATTTTGGCGTACGACCATTTCACGAGTGTACCGTGAATATCATGAATCCGGTAAAACATCACATCTTCGACATCGCAGCGGCCGGAAAAAGATCGTGAACGAATGGGAGAAACGACGACTGACTAGAATCATTAAACGTGACAGGCGTTCAACCCTTTCTCAAATTGGCGCAGATTTCAATGCTGGAGCATCAACAAGTGCCAGCGTGCGAACTATTCAACGGACCATCATTGATATGGGCTTTCGGAGCCGAAGACCCACTCGTGTACCGTTGTTGACTGCACGACACAAAGCTTTACGCCTCGCCTGGGCCCGCCATCACCGCCATTGGACTGTTGATGACTGGGAACACGTTGCTTGGTCTGACGAGTCTGGTTTCCAATTGTATGGGGTGGATGGACGTGTACAGGTATGGAGACATCCTCATGAATCCATGGACCCTACATGTCAACAGGGGACTGTTCAAGCTGGTAGAGGCTCTGTAATGGTATGGGGCGTGTGCAGTTGGCGTGAAATGGGATCCCCGATACGTCTAGATACGACTCTGATAGGTGACAGATGCGTAAGCATCCTGTCCGATCACCTGCACCCATTAATGTCCATTATGCATTCCGACGGACGTGGACAATTCCAGCAGGACAATGAGACACCCCACACGTCGAGAGTTGCTACCGAGTGGCTCCAGGAACACTCTTCTGACTTTAGACACTTCCATTGGCCACCTAAATCACCAGACATGAACATTATTGAGCATATTTGGGATGCCTTGCAACGTGCTGTTCAGAAGAGATCTCCACCACCTCGTACTCCTATGGATTTGTGGACTACCCTGATGTATTGATGGTGTGAATTGCCTCCTGCATACCTTCAGACATTAGTCGAGTCCATGCCACGTCGACTTGCGGCACTTCTGCGTGCTCGCGGGGGCCCTACACGGTATTAGGCAGGAGTACCAGTTTTTCTTGGCTCTTCAGTGTTTATTAGAGTACTACTTGGCATGTAGGTAACGTAAATAGTTTACTTATAATTTCACGGTTTCACTTGACTGAAGCATAAATAATGTAATAAGGCCCAAGGAAATGGAAACGTAAATGTAAGATATGGCAGAATGATACAAAGTGGAGGAAATCAGGTTTTAATCAGGGCATTTAAAAGTTCTCAGTTTTCAACGACTAACATACATAAGTGACCTTCAAAATTTGAAAATATGAACGATTGTGATGTTCCTGAGAGGAGGGATTCATGCTTATAAAATAACAAGCTCCAAATTCTCGAGTATAAGTGTAGCTTCCTTTTTTAATGGCGGATTTTATGTTAAGTAGTTGAACACTATGATATATATTTTACTTCTGCAAGACTTAACAATGTAAACTCAATCATAAATGTGTGGGGAGCCAAATATCGGGGTCTGATACTAACGTTCTGAGTAACTTTTATTTCGATCATGTTACCTTATCGCACCAAATCAACAGCACACACATTTCCAATTTAGTGACGTAAATAAAATTTTAGTGCAGGGTTAGAAATGATTTCAGCAGTCTTGATAAACGAGCAACTGTAACGACTGCCATTTAGGCCATTCATTAGGTGACATACAGTACTTAGATACTGCGCAAGGAGAGTTAAGCAACTGAAATGAGGATTCAACACGTTGTAAAGTGACACAGTAGGTATTATAAATGTTGCTAACATTGGGAATGGATGGTGTGCATATTTGCATATGTTCCAAGGAACATCTTCCAAGATACCCGATGGGACGTGGTACTTTAAAGGGGCATTGTGAAAAAAAAAATCTAAGATTGGTTGATTTGGCAAAATTCTTTTTGGCATAATATATTACTGTAAATGCGGTTTTAATGGGAACATTTGGAGGAAATCGATATTATCATGGCTTTAATTATATTTTTTAAATTGACACAATAAAACGCCAATTTTGTTTTGTTTACAGTTTAATTAAGTTGTCAGTGTATGGAATTAATAAATTATTTATTTTTTAGATATTAATTTTTAGTGATAATTAATTACTATTAACACAATTACTTCTCGTGACAGTATTAACTGAGTGCTTCATACATAAACAGTGATGCATCTTGTAACAATTTTTGACGTACATGAACTATACAATATGTGTTTATTATTAAAAGGTTTTTACCTTCCAATGTTTGTTCTTTATTCAAAATGCTTCATGAAGAATTATACCCAACGAAGCTACTGAAAACAAAACCAATCACACTTCTTCATTGTCTAGTAGAACATGAAAAACCCCTTTCATCGCCATTCTGACTGTCCGCTAGACGCGACGATGCTACTCCTAGCGTTAATGTGCACCTTCCGTAAAGCCGCAATTACGCCGCGCCGAAGCAAGCAGAAGCGAACACATGCTAAAACGAGCATCAACGAACTAATTACTCTCAGGGACGAAAAGCGTATGAGAGCGCTAACAATCACTCTTCGTCCGTGTTCTTTAAGGTTCTGTTCGCATTCGCCGATGATCGGTTCGTTGTCGGTCTTCCATCGCATCGACGAAGGATATGCGTGTTCGCTCATGTTCGGCGTTCGCGCCTAGTTTAAAACGGGACGAGCGTAGCGAATGGCACCAGACATGTACCAATGGTTCGCTTATGCCCGTTCACACGTGTTCTCTTCAGTTTGCTCCGGTGTAAACGAAGCTTATATAGGTTCCCACTTACCTGCACCTTTTTTTTCCGCGTTTGAGTCCGAGATGCGCAGAAACGATAAGGGCCACACTGCCACTCTCATCAAGTGTTCCACCGCCGTTAAGCACAAGGCTCTGAACTGGCATGCAGTGTTCTCGTCGCACTGCGCGTACGTGGGGTCATCGGTCAGTTTTGTGATCGGTGATCTGTCTTCTATCGACGTACATCTGGGGATGCCAGAGTGTGGGTTATCTACAGCGCCTTATTGCAAAAGGAAGAATTATTTGCCTTTTATCAACTAATTTTAAAAAAATTTGAGCGGTACGTCCATTAGCGGATTTAAAAACCTAGTTTCGGTCCGGGAGAGAGCGATAATTTAAAATTATTCTCAGATCGTTAATACCAAAACTAAATCTTTTGTGTACTTTATCTCATTTCCTAAATTCTTAACTGTTTTTTTTTAAACAATGTTTACTTTTAGTTTTCTTAAATAAAAATTATTGAGATTAAATTCCTGTGGCACACACTGCCATCTAGTTAAGTTCCCGTCGTGTCAATATTGACAGTTAGTTTTTTAACGTTGCCAGAATAAATTGTATCTCTCAAGTGGCAGCATCAAACAAAAATTTTTAAAACGTCCATAGATTTTTTAAACAACTGGATTCAACCGAGATGAGAGCTGTCGTATCTATTTGCACTGGCACTACCTGCACGATTTGGCTTGCTAGCGGGAGCGTTACATATTGATACGACGCAATTCATAAAAAAAACGGTAACTGAATTTCTCATTAAAATATTTTGCATCCGCTTAAGCTAGTAACTGTATAAAAGTTTGTCCAATTAATTTTCCAAAACTACACTACACCTTCACCAAAATTTACATAGAGAGAAGAAACCTGCGAAATCTGGAGCGCACACGTTTTTCTTAGTTTCGCGTAATGACTAGATGCTTAATATGTATATTATTTTTATTTTTACCTTTCTTCCATTTTGTTTTGCGAGTTTCATTGGAAACCTTTATTACAACCGATTGGACGTGTTTCCTGGACGCGCATAAAAGCGTTAAGTCATCTTTACCTTGTTGGCTAGCGTGTTTAGAAATCAGTGACTGGATAAGAAGACAGACTCCCTTATGCTGTTATAGCACTAAGTGCGTTTGGTCTCGGAGCCAACCTGCGGCCGCAGGCATTAGTAACAGTTTGAGGAGGGTTGGCAGGTCAACTACATGCTAACCACATACTGAGATCTCGGGATTGAGACAATTTTTCTCTCTTTCAAGTGTTCACTGACAACACATCGCTTGAATCAACGTCTATGTAAAATCACAGGTCTTACCTCATACAATTAAGTAATAATTACTAAATTAAGGCCGTCATCTATCAGCAATTAATCCTGAAGTTTTCTTTGTAAGCAGCGGTCATTGATCAACAAACTGAAGGTAAAATATTAAGCATAATTTAAAATTAAGGATGATTATGCAATCACATTGCAAATGTATGGTTAACATTTTTGAATATTTATGAACTGAAAAAATTCCCAACAAACTTGTGACATAAAACATTTTATTCAATTGACAGTACAGAACAAAAATGTTTTACTTTGATTTTTTTTAACAAATTCTATTTTTTTATTCACAATATTCCAATACTCCAAAATACAAGAACAATGCAAATTTACGTTGTCAAATATGTACTTGAAAAATAAAATCATTGTCTTATGAGAAATGGCTTTTGGCTTTATTTATTTAGGTTTATTGCATGAATGTTGTAATTTTTTAAGAGGCTTTATTGTAAAATACATTGGGCCTGCATAATTACAGATTACATATTATAGAACTTAAATTACGATACGTGCATTAATTTGACAAATTTCTGTTAAGATTTACATTTTTTTTAAATATGTCGCTATTCATATACTTAATTATTAACATACCCTTAACATGTTTTTCCAAAACCACAAAAATATAATTTTTGTACGTATATAGAGATGTGTCTACAGTAAACTTAAACTTAGGGAATCCCAGCAGCATTTAATAATTACAAGTCACCAATATATAAACATATAAAATTTTAAGTTATAAATATGGGCTATATAAAATAGTAAACGGTATACCACATTTTTAAAACTAAAATTTCTTATTGCTTGCTAGTGATAGTTATGACAACAACGTAGGCCTAGTATTTTTTAAAATTACCTTAGGTTGTTTGAAGGGGAACATTACGATTTTTGAATAGCTGTCAAAAGAGAAATGGTTTGCTCTAAAGTGATCATGTGCGAGGCGTTCTTCCACGATGTGTTATTCCCTGTTATAGGATGTTCACGGCAAAGTCAGCGCTTTTTAAAGCCCTGCATAGTTTATACTGCCATTACATTGCGTATCCTTATGCCTCATCAACATAAACATAATCCTCAGATATTTTTAGATCAGATGTTTACAAGTCCATTGTATTTACTCAGTACATAAAAAGCAACATTTAATATTAAACAGCACATAATAAGAACCAATTTTTAATAATTACGAACAATAAGTGCTTTCAAGTGACGTGCGTTATTTTATTCCTGTAGAAAGTTACAAAATTCTATCTCCTGGTGATACTCATAGTAATATTTATGGACGTATCAAAATTCCCACGGAAATGGTGTATGCCGTATTTAACAAATGCCTTGAAAATTAATACAGTAACAGTAATGCTAGGTACAAGTAAATAGCTGCGCTGCCGTGACAGTACGACTGAGGAAATATGGCTCAACAGAAGGGATGGAAAATTTTACTATGCCAGAAGTAAGGCGAACTACATTTCCTAATTGGAACTACTTTCCCTATGTCACTGCCAATTTTACCGTGGGTTTTGCGTCGGTGCTTACTGTACTTCAAAATGTTTGTTGTTACGGGCAATAATTTTTTAAAGATCGACACTTTGTCATGAAATCTTATAAAAGATTTGATCGAATTCTTGTTTTAAAATGATCTAAATATACATACAGTGACAAGCATTTAATACAAGATGTACCTGCTCAAAATGTCCTCAAGAAATTTTGTATTAAGAAATGTTATCCTTCCGTAGATGTGATGGTCCCTTGACAAACTGTGTTACACTTTGTTTTTGTTTTATAAAACAAGTTATACATTTTGACGAATTTTTTTAGTAGATTTCGGTTGCATCTTTTATTATTTTTCTTTTTTCGATCAAAATACGTTCCGGGTTACGTATTGACATTGAACGTGTGTGTCGAGGGTTCACGAGTTCTGGCAACAGACATTCCATGTAGAATGAAGTTAATTTTTTTATAATTTCTTTTGCCCAGAAATCGTCATCCCACGGTATACTTTCGTGATACACAAATGGTGGATTGGGTGTCCACACAGCAAACAAACAGTACAACCTTTGGGTAACATGCAGCTGACCTTGAACATGATAATAATATTTATGGCACTGGTTTATCCCCGCAATTTTCTTATCTTTTCCAACTTTCCAGAACGTCACCTTCCGTTGTAGAATAGCAGATTCAGGGCTCAACAGTTCTGTGGACGCCGGGCACTTGACTTCCACAATACCATCTTCATCTATCAAGCAATCAGGTATTGCACCGAAATACGGTAATTCAGGATCAACAAAAAACCCACATTTCCGAATTTTTACATGTGCAGCTTCTCCCAGTGCTTCAATAGCTCTGTGCTCATTTTCTTTCCCGTATTTCACAGCTGATATGTGTTGAAGATCAGTGTAGAGGATATTTTTACTAAACTTTCACAGCTGGTAGATGGCAGTCTTCTACAAACATCGCCAAAATTTGATGCTGTTAGTCGCTTCCGTCTTTCTTCCATCGACTGGCCAGTATACAGGAGTTCCCTGGTTTGTATTTCAATTTCATGCCCAGCTTCGTTGCTTTTTTGAAGGCTTTTCAGTAGCTCATTACACAGAACATTGAAATAATCTGCAGGTAGATCTGACTTGTGTGCCTTAGCTCCATAATCAGGATCGATGCCTTTTTTTTTTACCAGAAAACAGCTTCTTTGGTTTTATATATGGCTTTCCAACTACATTCTTTTGCTTTATTCTAGCTACTTCCACTTTCCATCTACTTTGAACTGCTAATCTTTTTGTAAATGTACTTGGACTTTTACCACATACCTTTTTATGAAGTTTATAGTGTACAGCTCCAGAATTGTAGGCTACCACCGTCGCGGCGCATCGCGCTTGATAAGATCAACGTTTCGTGTAGTTGATGCGCTTGGCACCCGTATTTTTCGCCACTGCAGAGTTGTAGTGCTCAACGCAATTGTTGTTACCGTTTTAAAGTAAACTGCGGCTATGCCTGTTCAAGGTACCTGCCAAAGATTTAATTTTTTTGGTACAGGCCATGCTCATTAAGAAGTGGAATAATATTTCTCTTATCTTTTGCACCGGCACAGAAGTATGAAGCACATCGTTAATGGTCGCCAAAAACATAATCAACACTATTTATGATGTCATTTCGCAGGTTCGCTATACGTTCGTGCATAGCCACCTCCTCGTTCATTCTGTGTTCAGCAGCTTTTACAACAGCACCACGCAACTGTAAGCTTTTGGCATATATTTGTTTCCTCAGATGAAATGGGCCATTTTTTTCCAGTTGTCCAGATGTCTTTTAACTTGTTGCAGTAATTACGCAAAAGGTGATTTCGGCATTCCATTTTTTCGACAGTTAAGTTTCTGTACGGTCTTGCTTCAAGTGGTTTTTTGTAGACACTACTATCACCATCGGCTATCAGAGTTCTATACCGCAAACCACACGTTTCTTCACTTCTGCAAAAACCTTCTACGATAATGTCAGCTTCCATACTGGATGCACTTTGTTCTTGACTCCAATTCTTGTAACATGTGTGCAATGGCTGTTCCTTCCCTTGTTTCTGTGCTTGATCACACACAGTGCAGTACTTATTTCGTACGCCAATGAATAAAACCTGTTTCATCTTGTAACCAACAATCGCAGCCTGAAATAAAAGCATATTAATTATACAAACCATTCGCATAACTTATGGTGTTTCATCTACTTACAGTTTCACTCGTGTGGGACATAATAAATATGTGATATATTTATGTGTTTGTACATACATACACGCACTCACACACACACATTTGTCACCACGCTCTTGATATGCCTTACTATAAAAAATAATGCAATTTAGTGTTAGGAGCTAGTTCTCTGGCCCAATATTGCGTATACTGCGTTTCACTTAACTTCAGTCAATTTTGACAGACAGTGTGACCAACCTACGCAGCATGTGAACAGTAAATACTGTAATTTGCAAAGTATTACGTCAGTTGATGGTTGTATCGAGATATATGTTCTTATGTTGACGATTTATGCGATGATTATGGGGGGAAAATAGTACTCGGAATTAAAAATTATAACTTTGAAATTTAATAGCAATTACAGCACTTATAATTAAAATTACGTTTTTCGAGTAATGCACAATATTTTTGGACTGTATACCATGGACCCTAAAAACATTTTCAGAAATTAGAACAGATCATTAGTACATCACGGTTATGTGAAACGTTTCCAACCCGGCAAACGTCATTGAGCTTTCTTTCGTCATGTCTGAGTGAGTACCTTACTGGTGTTGTCGGAATATTATATTGGTAGTTAATTAATAATTTTTTTGCACATGCCAACAAGCGTAGTTCGATATAGGTGCCCGTCTAGTGCGTCTTCTAGAGTGAAATGTGTTATCTGCATGTGTTAATTGGCTGACTGTTCCTTGGTCCGCCATTTTCCTTAACCGTCGACCATGAAGTTCGAGCGGCTACGTACGTATTTACGTTCTGATGTTTAACTTCGTTGGTTGGTTTTTTGTTGTGTTGTATTAATTGAATGAGTCTGCAAATAAATTATTCCGTATCAGTAGTAGATACGAGTGATTTTAGTGATTCAATCGTCCAAGGATTGTCATAGGACAACACTTCAGGAATTGCGATTAGGAATTACAAACTGTAAGTTATTGTGTTTTGTAAATAATATATTTCGAAACTGTTGTTAGAATTTTTTGAATGTACGGGGTCTTACACACTCCATTTTTACACGAATTTATTATATTGAAATTCCAAGGATTTTTATTTGTAAGTTTAACTTAGCTTAAAATATTTACAGTGCGTATTTCATGCCTCGGTACGAACAGTGATACGTCACGTTTTTTTTTTTTTCTTGTAGGAAGTTTTGAAATGTACGCGGCCTTTAAAAAAACACCCTTCTGTCCTCATTTATTACACTGAAAATTCACTTTTTATGTATAAGTTTAACTTCGCTGAAATGGTTTACAGTGTCTATTTCTCGCATATATATGAACGATACGAACAGTTACATACTGATCGCTTTTTCTTCTTTTTGTGAAGTTTAAACTTTCCAAGTTATAGTAATTTGAATACTTCCGAGCGAGAAAAATTTTTCACTGCACCATAAAAACAATATGCGATTCATATCGCTATTGCATCGCAAGAAGAGACGCAAAACAATGCCGTCTCATGAAACACAAACTAGAGTACCCCACCCACCCCGACAATAAAATAAACAGAACCCTAACTGTATCACTTGGTCATAACGAAAATAAAACTGATGGAAATGGCATCCTAGCTTTACATTGTGTTACAGTGTTTATTCACAAATATTGATTCCTTCATTGACAGAGCAGCTGTGGGAGGGATACATTGTGGCCGCACTACTTTCCCATAACTGTCAAAATTTACAGAACTACCTCGTGTCAAACCAGAGAACTAACTCCTAAAACGTACACAATTTTTGTAAAGTCTCACCCCTTCTATAGTCTCCTTTATATTCAATAATAATATGTATACTACTCAAAGTTACTTGAGTATTTTTATACTATGAAAATTTTTATTTATTATTTTCTACTGGTACTGGCTCACAAAATTTTACAAAGTTTCACAATACTAATTTACCAATATTAGGATTACATAAAACATGACATNTACTGGCTCACAAAATTTTACAAAGTTTCACAATACTAATTTACCAATATTAGGATTACATAAAACATGACATCCGCTTTAAGTTTAATTTTTGCTGATCGCAGTGCCCATGCACTATACGGGGAAAAAAATTAATTTTTGAATAAATTTAGTACTCACATCAATTTACAAATTTTTTTAACCAGCCCATTTTATTTTTGGAATTAATAAGGTTCGTGTTACAATGCCATGTTCCCTACGTAGATACGACAAGCGTGTGTGCGTGACAAAGACCAAGCGCAAGAAGATAATGGTGGGAAAGTTTCAGTGGTGCGTCAGCAGACACTGTTAGCACTAGGCAGTCGTATGTTCGTCACCACGAGAATGCATCTGCCCCCTTACACGAGTGAAGCTATCGCTTGTGTGATTCTGTTTCATTTATAGCTTGGTGTCTAAAAAGGTTCAATGATGGCGCACAATCACAACGTATGCAAACAAAAACTAGAANGTTTCATTTATAGCTTGGTGTCTAAAAAGGTTCAATGATGGCGCACAATCACAACGTATGCAAACAAAAACTAGAAGAAAACAAGTATTGTTTGTACAACTCACACTATCAGTATTGTTAAAAATGCATACAACTTTGCATGCTAAGAACAAGGCGTGGTGCAAAGATGTCATTAAGCTTATTAACTTACCACACCAGAGAGAGAAGAGAAATTGGCTCTGTAAGTCCTCTTTAACCAGGACCCATCTGCGACAACTGCGATGAGAGGAAGACCGTCTGCATCCACTTCACCAGCTTCTACTGCTAGCCTCACTTCTTCAGCAGCCATTTTCATTTCATCCAACGACGTAGCATGTAAACCCCTACACACAGTATCATGATACTTGCTGTATGTTCGACTACTCATGCTTGGCATGTTTAAAGCAGCTGTTATTTCTTCCAGTTGGCTCAACCCACCCCCAACACTTAGTACGCCACTAACAGCAGCAGCATTAACATCCATTCTCGATGTATCAGTTGGATCTTCTGTGGAAATTACTTTACCTATATTACACATGTTACATTTAAAATGAAGACTGCTTCGGAAACCTTGTCTTGATTCACGAACAAGTTCCATGTTTTTCAATGAGCAATTAAATGGACCATGTTCTGCCATTTCACTGAGCTCCTTTAAAAAATACGCGATATCCACTATTCACCGACCAGTCACTTCTGTTATATTATTTACGAAGTTCCTATGCGTCTTATTGATTTGTCCATACCCACAATCCGTTTCAAAGTAGCTACTTGGTACGGTGAAATTGTTTTCTGGCAATAAGCATTCTCTGCTAACTTCTTTGCCGCTCTTTATATTTTCTCTCCATCTCTTTAAATGTAAGGCGTTTCTTTTCTTCCTTGGTTCTGAGAGATGTTTCCTTCCGTTTTTCACCATTTTTAAATTCAAAGAGATTTCACATAATCTACTTTTCCGTACCATTCATGCACACGCACGCACACAATAACGCACTCAGTTTTGTTGTACTTCTGCAAAACCATGCAATAATAAGTATTAATAATATATTTTTGAAAAATTCAAACTTAGTTTACGTTGCGATTGCAGCCCGGTCGTATTATGGTGTTCGATTTCTTACAGCGTTCATCTTTCAACGAGAGGCAGTTAACGAAGACTGTGGATTTCTTGAGCCCTCTGGTAAAATCTCTTGCCTGTGAATTTTCCTGTCACCCCCCTGCTGTGCGTCCTTTTAACAATTAGCAGAGATGGCCTTTGAGCCCAGGATAAAAGTGTTCTATCTCCTTGCACGATTTTGTTATCACAAAATAGTTTAGTTTTTTGTATTTATCAGAAGTACCTTACACGTCAGGTACAATATCATAACACATTTCGACGCAGAAAACATTGAAGATGCTACAAAGAAAAGCCAAATACTATTCTGGTCCGGTATTTAAGCTACACAGTGTCCAGTTCATTTGTGGTCGTGTTTTTTTTAATCAATAATATTGCTTTTAATAAAATCTCACTTCGAATATTACAATATCATTGTTATATGCACCATTATATGCACCTTTAATTTGATACCACATTGCACACGGTGACGTATACGGTTTTGCCAAAAACCTCAAAAATAGATTAACCTTAGAGTAAATGGGGTTCATACGTGTTGCATACTTACGCCTGCAGATGTAAAGATAACTTAAGAAAACAAATTCGTATGAATGTAAAAAAAAATTTTAAAAAAGGGAGAAAAAAGATGTATTTAATAAGACTAATTGAAATATGGCATGTAACCCCCTAGGCGAGTACCATATTAGTTATAAAACTGCCTTTCTTTGCTTAAACACACCTAGTTGAAAAAGGTCCCCTGGCAGGAAGGCAGAATAGTTACCCAGCCACTCGGGGAAGAGAANGAGGCGTGGTGCAAAGATGTCATTAAGCTTATTAACTTACCACACCAGAGAGAGAAGAGAAATTGGCTCTGTAAGTCCTCTTTAACCAGGACCCATCTGCGACAACTGCGATGAGAGGAAGACCGTCTGCATCCACTTCACCAGCTTCTACTGCTAGCCTCACTTCTTCAGCAGCCATTTTCATTTCATCCAACGACGTAGCATGTAAACCCCTACACACAGTATCATGACACTTGCTGTATGTTCGACTACTCATGCTTGGCATGTTTAAAGCAGCTGTTATTTCTTCCAGTTGGCTCAACCCACCCCCAACACTTAGTACGCCACAAACAGCAGCCGCATTAACATCCATTCTCGATGTATCAGTTGGATCTTTTGTGGAAATTACTTTCCCTATATTACACATGTTACATTTAAAATGAAGACTGCTTTGGAAACCTTGTCTTGATTCACGAACAAGTTCCATGTTTTTCAATGAGCAATTAAATGGACCATGTTCTGCCATTTCACTGAGCTCCTTAAAAAAATACGCGATATCTACTATTCACCGACCCGTCACTTCTGTTATATTATTTACGAAGTTTCTATGCGTCTTATTGATTTGTCCATACCCACAATCCGTTTCAAAGTAGCTACTTGGTACGGTGAAATTGTTTTCTGGCAATAAGCATTCTCTGCTAACTTCTTTGCCGCTCTTTATATTTTCTCTCCATCTCTTTAAATGTAAGGCGTTTCTTTTCTACCTTGGTTCTGAGAGATGTTTCCTTCCGTTTTTCACCATTTTTAAATTCAAAGTGATTTCCCATAATCTACTTTTCCGTACCATTCATGCACACGCACGCACACGCACGCACACAATAACGCGCTCAGTTGTGTTGCACTTCTCTAAAACCGTGCAATAATAAATATTAATAACATATTTTTGAAAAATTCAAACTTAGTTTACGTTGCGATTGCAGCCCGGTCGTATTATGGTGTTCGATTTCTTACAGCAGCGTTCATCTTTCCACGAGAGGCAGTGCACGAAGACTGCGGATTTCCCGAGCCCTCTGGTAAAATCTCTTGGTTGTGAATTTTCTTGTCACCCCCTGCTGTGCGTCCTTTTAACAATTAGCAGAGATGGCCTTTGAGCCCAGGATAAAAGTGTTCTATCTCCTTGCACGATTTTGTTATCACAAAATAGTTTAGTTTTTTGTATTTATCAGAAGTACCTTACACGTCAGGTACAATATCATAACACATTTCGACGCAGAAAACATTGAAGATGCTACAAAGAAAAGCCAAATACTATTCTGGTCCGGTATTTAAGCTACACAGTGTCCAGTTCATTTGTGGTCGTGTTTTTTTATCAATAATCTTGCTTTTAATAAAATCTCGCTTCGAATATTACAATATCATTGTTATATGCACCATTATATGCACCTTTAATTTGATACCACATTGCACACGGTGACGTATACGGTTTTGCCAAAAACCTCAAAAATAGATCAATCTTAGAGTAAATGGGGTTCATACGTGTTGCATACTTACGCCTGCAGATGTAAAGATAACTTGAGAAAACAAATTCGTATGAATGTAAAAAAAAATTTTAAAAAAGGGAGAAAAAACATGTATTTAATAAGACTAATTGAAATATGGCATGTAACCCCCTAGGCGAGTACCATATTAGTTATAAAACTGCCTTTCTTCGCTTAAACACACCTAGTTGAAAAAGGTCCCCTGGCAGGAAGGCAGAATAGTTACCCAGCCACTCGGGGAAGAGAAAACCCTGAGAGGACAGTCAACGAAATATCTGTTTGTATAGGGTCAAAAATATATTTTGTTGCCCCAAAAAATATTTAGTTGAGTAGCAAAAATTGAAAAGCAACAAAATTAATACCGTTTGTTCAGCTAAATACACGTTTGCATAAACAAAATCTCTATGTTGGGCCAAACGAAAATAGGTTGTCAACAAACTATGTTGTTGAATCAACTGTACATATTTGTTTGTCCACTAACTTGAATACCATCGTTCGAAAAAACAGCTGGAGTGTTCGTGGTTCCAGAACCACCACTAGTCACTTTAACTGAGGTTACTAAGGTGCAGTGCTCAGACTCAGTTGGTATAGGTTCGATTTTCGGCTGGGCTTCCGGTTTTGTTATATTAACCGAAACTATTTTATTTACGTAGTTCCAAACAAATCTTTAGTTGCATAAACCAAATCTTCGTTTGGAGCCACCAAACAAGAACAACCAAATGATTTGTTTGCAACAACAAAATATTTAATTGCCGCTATAAAGACAATTAATTTGGTTGCGCCAAACAAACATTGTTTGATTCAACGAAACCGTTTTCTCAGTGTACGGTGCCAGATTAATTATAAAACATCTAGGAGAGTGGCCGTTTGTTCGCCGATACAACACACATATTTTTGGAAATAAGAAAACTTGCTGACTCAGCAATTAAATTATGCACTGAGACAAATGTTTTGTTGAATCAAACAAAATTAGTTTGGCGCAACACAAATTAATTGTGTGTTTAGGGGCAGTAAAATATTTGGTTGCGAAACCAAATTATTTTGTGGTTTTTATTTGGTTGCCCCGGACAAATATTAGGTTGTTTGTACAACTAAAGATTTGTTTGGCTCTACATGTATTAAACAGTTTCCTTTTATATATAAAAAAAATTGCAAACCCGGCCGAGGTTAGAACCGAGATCTTTTGCGGCCTAGTGCAAAGTCCTTACAACTTGAGCCAAAGAAACTACTTATGAAATTGAATTTTTACTTAATATATACTATTTCATACCATTATTGTGCATAAATAAATGCAATAAAAACACTTTTAGTATATAATTGCCACACAAATGCAGACACTCGAGCTGTATTTTCGAGCGATGGCATTCAAATGATTGGCCAAACAAATGTATAGAGTTGTTTCGACTAAATATTTTGTAGACAGTCTAATTTAGTCTAGACCAAAACATTGGTTTTGTTAACTCAAGCATATCTTTTTTTAGATAACCAAGATGAATATTGTTGCTTTTCAAGTTTAGTTTACTCAACAAAATATTTTGTTGGGGCAACTAAGTATATTTTTTAACCGTATACAAACAAATAATTTGTCAGGTGTGCTCTCTATTAAATCTCGATCTTCCAAAAGGTTTTTATTAGTCATTTCATTAACCATTCTCAAGAAAACCTTGTGCGAGGACTTCTAACTTAAAAATGGGCGACTGCTTTGAAACCAATTAAATGGATTAGTGTCGCCAACAAAACCTTTCATCGCTGCAAACAAATTCTGTTCAAAATATATCTCACGTAACCAAAAATATCGTTTTGTTGACAAATATTAACGATACATTTGCTAACACTTAATATTAATTTAACATAATATAACAACAAGATATCTGTTTCGCAAAAAAAGTTTTATAAATAAATTGTTTGGCACTGTGAACAAATTTCATTCATTTGGTGGAACGGAAGCTTAGTTGTACCAACAAAATATCGTTTAGCAGAAACAAACGCCATGCAAACAAATATATTCGATGTACTCAGAGAACTATTTTACTAGATATGCTGAAACTTTATTTTTCGAATCACAAAGCTAGGGAAAATGATATGGCATGCGAAACTTGTATCTTCTTGCTGCAATCCAATATATTATTTAAACATTTTAAATATGTAATTAATTCTAAAACTGTGTCTCGGCTTAGTCTCAGCAGATAACAAGAAATGTTCAGTCATATTTTATGGTGGGTGTGAAACTCCAGTCCATAGAAACTGCCGTTCATGTAAATTTTTGATCTTGCAGTCAGATTTATTCAACTTTCGTGCCAGTTTATTTTTTTCCCCTCTTATCTTTAAAGTTTGAGGCCCCTCCATTGCGTTTATAGCTTATGAACATCTGGTTAATGACGNCCAAAAATATCGTTTTGTTGACAAATATTAACGATATATTTGCTCACACTTAATATTAATTTAACATAATATAACAACAAAATATCTGTTTCGCAAAAAACTTGTTATAAATAAATTGTTTGGCACTGTGAACAAATTTCATTCATTTGGTGGGACGGAAGCTTAGTTGTACCAGCAAAATATCGTTTAGCAGAAACAAACGCCATGCAAACAAATATATTCGATGTACTCAGAGAACTATTTTACTTGATATGCTGAAACTTTATTTTTCGAATCACAAAGCTAGGGAAAATGACATGGCATGCGACACTTGTATCTTCTTGCTGCAATCCAATATATTATTTTAAAATTTTAAATATGTAATTAATTCTAAAACTGTGTCTCGGCTTAGTCTCAGCAGATAACAAGAAATTTTCAGTCATATTTTATGGTGGGTGTGAAACTCCAGTCCATAGAAACTGCCGTTCATGTAAATTTTTGATCTTGCAGTCAGATTTATTCAACTTTCGTGCCAGTTTATTTTTTCCCCTCTTATCTTTAAAGTTTGAGGCCCCTCCATTGCGTTTATAGCTTATGAACATCTGGTTAATGACGTTATCGCTCAACATACTACATTGGTAAGTTATGCACTGCAAGAAGTATTACTGTAAAATTTCTTATGTCAAGAAACTGCACGCCTTTTCGTTTATTGAAGTTAGCTTGTTTTCCTAAATTGCATTTTAGTAGGGTTTAACCTGATTGAAAACAATATAAAATTAAGAACAAGATTATAATTTCTCGTTCCCACAAAATCAATTCAAGATGGAGCAGTTGCGAAAATTGTAGGCGCCAGTATAAAAATTTGCAAATTATTTATAAAAATGCCCAACATGTCAACTAGAGCGGTCTGTCGTCATTTGCATCACTTAAAAAATTACAGTTAATTCAGAAAAATATAATGAAATTACTATTTAATTGTTTTGGTGATAATATTTGAAACACCCAAATAAATAAATTAAACACCAGAAATAAAATATCTTGTGTGCAACCAAACTTTTTCTGTCTGAGTACGTCCATTGGCGGAGCCATTAATTACAAAGAACAGAATATAAGGTAGCACATTGAAAAAAAAAGATAGAGCGCTAATGGTAATACGCGAAAAAGAAACGCATGGCAGGACCTGAAGTGACGTATAGTTCTATAAAAACTTGTTATAATGGTAGGTGACTGATTATTCGCCTAACCTTGTGGCGGAGCTATTACTGCAATGCTTTCTCACGTAACGTTCGTGAAAAATCTTCGTGACTGAAAAGAACGTTTTAGCTGAACCCCGTCCGCCCAACAACAAATACCCTAGGCTGAATAATGGACTTCCATCGCGCTATACTTCAGGCAGCTAGGCANACCCCGTCCGCCCAACAACAAATACCCTAGGCTGAATAATGGACTTCCATCGCGCTATACTTCAGGCAGCTAGGCAGCTTGGCACTAAGCCGTTATCGGCATGCACGAAAACCTCGCGCAAATATAACTGTGTGCGTGTTTCATTTGCTCTTTTCCAGTTGCACGAACATGCAAATGCCAAATAAGGAAAAAGTGGTAGGCTGCTAGTTTGATTGCTGGCTTTGCGTATATCCATGCACTTGGCTGGTCAACAGACCGTGTTCTTATGATTTATTGATCCTATAAGTAAAACGAGAGGTAGATATCTTGCTGGTTTACGTTCAGCAAGCACTTATTATTGACACTTGTTACGACCTGGCTGGAAAATTAAAGTAGCATTTCTTCAGCTGGTTCACTAGGAGTAAGCTANTAGCATTTCTTCAGCTGGTTCACTAGGAGTAAGCTAGAATTATTACCAAAAATAAACTTAGCCTCTGCGAACACACTGTTCTTTCTCCGGCTGAGAAAATATTAGTCACACAGTGGAAGCAATAACAAGCATATTGTAATGAATTTCCAACAAATTGGCGCTTTATTTTACACGTGNATTAGTCACACAGTGGAAGCAATAACAAGCATATTGTAATGAATTTCCAACAAATTGGCGCTTTATTTTACACGTGTTTCTAAATACAGCGTGCATTTACGTCCTTAAAATAATGTCATCCTTTCCGTTAAAAAAGCTATAATTTACATCACTTCACAAGGCGTACGTACCCGTACCATTCAGTAAGTATTGTATCCCCACAGCGACTGAAGATAGGGTCACTGAGTGTGATACCACTGACTTTTAATACTTATTTTGGTTTTGTGGCGAATATCTGATATGCACTCGATATGAATAAGGACCTCAGGTAACTCAACACAATGAAACTATCAAATATTTTTGCAATGGATAGAGTTAAATTTTTTAATTTTTTGTACCCCACTTACTGAGCTATTTCCGTTACACACTGCTAAAACAGAAATGATTTAACAATTTCGGCGGATCCTCATCACCTCAACATCCACTACAACGTCCCATCACAATCACCGCAAGATCCCACCCTACAGGAATCTGGAAAAAGGAAGAGATGGGAAGCGTTAATTCCAAATAGCACAAAAAGGAGGATATATTTGACCCATTATCAGTCCTCCCAGGTTAGTGGGACTGTAAAAATAAAATAAGTGACATAACATTTTTATAATAATGCACAATTGTTGTTTTGAAATTGTGTTTTCTTCCGAAATTACACTGAACTTTGTTTACAAAAGATATACAATGATTTAACTAAATTTTAAACTGATATACGCTAATATAACAATTGTTAACTTGTTTCTTCTAAAGTTTATATTCAATAAAATACATTAAAAAAATTATACACAGTATATTTTACATTTATCATTCCCTGATATTGTGCAGCTCTACACTAGAAGTTCCCCAGAGATAAAAAAAACGCAAAGAACTCAGTTGATCACTGCCTTTTATCCTTCGCATATCCCCTTGATCACAGCGTCCAATCAGTCCTGAAGCCGATGGTGCTACTGACACCTTAAGATGTCGGTAGTGCTTCACTGATGGACCTCACTAACTAATCAGTACAGAGCTGGGGATCCTCTCATCAGTAAACACCTTGCGATGCTAGTAGTTCCGACTGATTCACAGCTCTAACGCATCTCTTCATTTGCCCAACTTCAAAAAACCTGTCGCCTCTGTGCATCCACACTGCACAGCTTCCTTCGTGTCCCCGAACTGCGCTGACACTACTACTCTCCCAAGAGGTCACTCGTCTGAGAACTTGTCCACGACTACCTTCCTTCCTAAGAGCAAATGAGTCATTCTCACATTAACTCTTGCAGAACAGTCCTTTCCTAGAGGTAACTCCCCGTTGCACGACTAAGTCCCAATTACTCAAAGAAAAAGATTAAATTCTATATTTATACTTAAACTCTAGTAGCATCTCGCTCCGCACAGCAAAGGGTAGCAACAATCATGGCAACACTGAGCGCGGCTTCTCACGGACAGTGCCTGACACGCAAAGTCTAAGTTTTTTTTCTAANTTCTAACCTACCTTAAAACTACTAAGGTCGTGGGAAGGGAAGGGACCAAGTGCGTCTCAGAGCTGAGCCCCTTACGCCTTGGTATGCAGGGAAGGTTCTAACTACAAGGGCACATTCTCGCGGCTTTGCTGAAATTTGGCAAACATGACCACGATTGTGGCCATGGTAACCTCCCATGATAACCTAGACTAATCTACAAATGGAAGGGGGGAAAACAGCATAGGCACCGTAAAACCCCATCGATAGAAAATAATTGCAAAATTGCATGCAATTTATGAAGTAGAAAAATATTTCTACCAGAACAGGGGATGTAAATGGTATAATCTCGCCCCAAGGAGTGTATGTGCGTATATATATGCACGCCTGACTCCTCCCCGTGAACACGCAACTACGGTCGCTTGGAAAACTTCTGAAGCTACCCAAGGTGGATCCAGAACAGTCTAAACATTACACCATTCTCCACCAATCGTAAACGACCAGCAAGGACACTTCTTAGTGCACAAAACAATTCCCTATGTTGCTGGAGCCGCGGTGGCTGAGCGGATAGCCTGCTCGCCCCCCACAAAGGCGAACCGGGTTCAATACCCGGCCGGGTCACTCTTGGATTTCACAAGTGGGAATCGTTCAGGACGATGCCGCTGGTTGGCGGGTTTTCTCGGGGATCTCCCGTTTTCCCCGTACTTGCATTCTGGTGCTGCTCCATTATCACATCATTTCACTCTCATCGGCTCTCAATACCTCTTTGTTAAGAGATTCAAATCTCTCACCTCAACCCCTAAGTTGTTGCAGGCAGCAACCCGCATATCAGTTGCGTTAGGTAGATAGGAGCGNTCAAATCTCTCACCTCAACCCCTAAGTTGTTGCAGGCAGCAACCCGCATATCAGTTGCGTTAGGTAGATAGGAGCGCTCCAAGGCGAAACTACATATTTCGGTGATTCCAACCAAAAGTCAGTTGGAGGAATAGGATTCTTCTGCCACTCACAAAAGTACTGAAACTGGCTGTGAATGTAAGAAAACACTTTCAGGTTGAAGACAAAATATTACGCCACAAAAATATGGATTACAAATTGGCGACAGATAGAAAAAATGAGACGGAAACACACTGTCACATTATGTAAATTCTGTAATTACATTTTTTTTCAGGAGGGATACAATCTGACAGATCGATAGTGAACAATCTCGAACTTTCAAGTGCATGAATTGTTTTATTATTTACAGCAAAGTATGTTATAAAGCATTTTTTTACGTTTGTAAAGCCTAATTTTGTTNTGCATGAATTGTTTTATTATTTACAGCAAAGTATGTTATAAAGCATTTTTTTACGTTTGTAAAGCCTAATTTTGTTATTTTCAAACATTGTTCACTCGTACTAGGTAGGTCATACATAATATATTATGTATGACCTACCTAGTATCATAATCAATCATCTTTCAGCAGAAAAATTTGGGTGGTAAACAATATACGATATAGCATTCTCACAAACACGCTATTGATAAATGACTCCTTCCAGGTATAACATAAATCAAACACTTCCTATTTTCCTTGCGCGGCGCAAATAATTTTAACTGAATTATGATATTCAGTTAAGTAATAAATCACCTTTAAAATCTTGCATCCAGATTAATATTTCATACACAAACATTAAAACCACAGTATTTTTTGCCTTCTTGAATGATTCGTGGTAAATTTAGCGCTACGGATTTTTGTAATATTTTTACTATGTTTATAAAAACAACCTTTTATTTCTTGACTTTTCAAATTTCCCAATTACAAACATTTTCATGTAAAACTTGAATAATAATAAGTTGGTCTTGAAATAATTGCATAGGTGTCCACGGATTCTTTTGCAATTCTAATATTAAAGCCTTTGGCTAAAACTGCATCTCCTGACTCTGTACTACGTATCTTGTTGATCTCCTAAGCCGTGATTATGCTTTAAGTGGACTTAAATAGTGAGTGATTGAGTGAGTGAATGAGTAGTGAGTGAANATCTCCTAAGCCGTGATTATGCTTTAAGTGGACTTAAATAGTGAGTGATTGAGTGAGTGAATGAGTAGTGAGTGAACAGATTTGGGAGGTTATTAACAGCAAAGTCTTGAGAGTCGAACTTAAATAGTTTNAATAGATTTGGGAGGTTATTAACAGCAAAGTCTTGAGAGTCGAACTTAAATAGTTTATCTTTTTTATGAACTCCTTGATACTTGTTGGATACTCTCATGCTTCTATTTTTTATTGGTTTTGAGTCGTTATTGGGTCGTTAAAAAGGCAGCTTCTTTACAGTTAGCCTTTTACGTAATTGAAAATAATTTTTACCAATCGATGACAAAGAACACAAGACTTAAGCAATTCTCGCATAACTTCTCAAAGACAGTCAACCTAGATTTCAAAGCATTAAAATGCAATTTCAATTAACTCCGAAGTCTCACAAGGTATTTCTCTCTACTTGTAGCACACAGCGATATAACTATAAGATTTCCCGACTTAGATTCAGCAGGGCGAAAGGAAATAATACTATTTTCCTTATATAAACAAGACGTCTGTTTTGGACAATGCGGAGTATTCGTCGAGCTTGAGGTATCTTGAAGTTGCTGACTAGAATAGTCTTCCCGCAATATCACATCCAACTGTGAGTGCGACATGGTCTCGTCACTAAGATATGCAGATCTCTCCACCTAGTGTTAACTGGTATAGTTGGGTAATCTGCCTCCGCTACATGGAAACAATATCTTTAAGTGACTCTGGGAGTGCCAAACAACGAAAACCATAGTATCGAATGGACAAGTGAGCTTCGAACAGATTAGTGCGGCTTGGGTACAGCCTATTGCTCTTGAGCTGGTAGTGAAGAAAACTTCGTAATTCCAGGCACAATTACGTATCTAGACCCACTACAAGGGCTTGACTGAGCTAGTTTTGACTCGCTGAATTTCCCACCAATGTTACGCACTTGGTTTTAAAGTTAGGTTTAAATACTGTACTGAAGTCCGTTGCGGAAGCAAAGGGAACTAATATATGGGAAAAAAAGGTAGGCGAATTTACTACTGGGAAAAACCTACGAGAGAGCTGTTTACCAGTTCAAATTGTTGCTGTAGGATATCCAAGTAAATTCCTAGCACCATTACTTGAGCGTGTGAAGCATTAAACGTTTCACTAACTGGTGACCGTCAGACCTTGTAATGCTCGTCTTCGCTCAGCTTCTATAACACATTTCAGCTGTTGAAAGCTCGACAGGCTAGGGTTCGACCTGATCTTGAATGTCGTTAGCACTTCCTGAACATTGCTCTGCTTTGTTTTCAGTTTTATGTAACAGACAATCGGCTTACGCGTTAGCTTCTTCCGACACTTGCTGCTGTTTAGGCGTGCAATGCCTGAAAACGCTCCATGATCTCAGCGCGCATGCCATACAATCTTTCTCATTGACCTAACTGCACATTTAATTTCGCCTCGTCTCCCTCCTTGCCAGTAAATCAGCTACAGTAGTTTCGATATCCAGTTTTCGAATCCCACGGATAAGGCTGGAGCATGTTAAGTGCTGTCACCAGTGAATAGTCTTTTAAGGCGGAGAGTGATGTTAAAGCCGCGTTAGTTATATTAGGCCCTTTCTCGAACAGGGTATCTCCTATAGCCGATATTTAACCTGTGCCCATACGGCTGTTTTGGAGCGTAGCATCCCCGTATCCTGAATTATCTGGGCTGAAGTCATGTCTAGCAAACTCATTATGTGCTTGGAAACCGACATATTTACTCAATTGCCTTTTCCCCTGTTTCATTTTACATTTTTAATTTTTCCAGTATTAAGGTTAAATGAAAATTCAAATCCGACACACTTGGCTCCAGTAAATGTAGAGATTAAGCCTTGCGATATAAGCGTACGCTATTTAGTTATACAAAGCCAATACAGTGCACTATTTTTTCACTAAATAATTAAATATTAGATTATAACAGTTTGTGTTAACTCCATTATAATAACTATATTAGTATTTGTTATCCAAGAATGCCTATAACATCTTGTAAGTAAAGATAAATGGTGAAATTTTGTAGAAGCGGATAATTTTATTCGTGTATAATTAATATTCAATGGGGATTGAGGTATCATTTAGAACTTCTGAAAAAGGTGTAATTTCATAAATTTAGCTCTGTATCTGGCTTGTAATGATAATGAAGCCAAGATCGTGTGGCTAAATCTAGAGAATTCGTTTGGCTAATTATTGCAGCTCTTAGAACTGTATTGACCTCTTGATATAATCATGTCTATATAAAATATTCAATGCCAATAAAATTGCATTTCTAAGTTCTGAAAAGGGGTGTACACAATTTATGTATTCAAGAACGCTATTACTTGGTTATGTGCAAGACACAGCATCTACAAAAAGAATGAGAAATTGTAGTGGAGACATAAAATCGTGAGCTTCTTCCTGACACATTACTTCAAAAACAAATTTGGAATGACAAAATGCGGGCAAAGGGAATGTTCTTAGTAAGCATTATTACCTTTTTTGAAAAAATACTAAAGAATATATATAAGATACTCAATGTAATCAATATTTGCTGCAAAAAAAATGTTATGACATCAAACTATTGGTTTAAAAAGGAAAATAAAGTATTTATTTTATTTGCTGAGATGTTTTAATTTACCTTTTGATCATAAAATAGGGAGTTTTTCGAAGTCCTGTATCTTAGCACATTTCTTTGTCCTTCCAGCTAGTTCCCCAAGCAAAATTGAATCGCGAGGGATTAATTTTTACCCCTTGTATGTCAACGTGTAGTTACTGACAGTAAATTCTGTTGTTTTTATGTTTGACTTTCATGACCTGTGAGTCAGGGATCGCCAGTCAGGGATCTGACCGATAACGGTAGAAAATCTAAATCTAATTGCAGGTATATTGTTGCGTTATACGTTGTTCCACGTAAAATCCACGTGGTAGAGACCCAAGAAATAAAACTGATATGTGAATGACACAAATAAAAACCTTGTAAAAAACCTGCGAAAGAAACTAGGACATGTGCAAATGAGAAACATGATATGCAGTGTGGTCACGTCAGGCAATAAATGTTATTGTGCGTGACCTCCTTACGTAATGATAAACGGTCACTGCAGGTTGTGCACAGGCTGGTGCGAAATATAGACTTAAGGCGTCACGATCATGTGGCGAGGAGGCCGTGATGGTTAGAGATTCATCCAGTTGTCTTGGTACGCAATCATAACTAATCATTTTTGGAGAAAAAGAAAAAGAAACCATCATACAGTTTTGGGCTGCCTTTTCCTATACGGTGATATTGTAGGTCTTGATGTGATCGTTCACCGAGTTTGTCCAAATCACGCGGAGTTTTTTCGTATATGAACGTGATTAATATTGCTAAGAGCCGCTATTTGTCTTCGGGTACTAGTGTCTTATTTCCTGTTATGGTGTATTATTTTTTTAGTTTTTAGTCGTTAGAATGGCTTTTCTCAAATTCCCTTGTTTTGAAATTAAAGTCGTAAAAATGACTTATTTCTGCAGGCAGATATTCGCCTTATTATGTGTGCCATTCTATTTGTAACAAGTTCGCCCACGTTTGTTTAAACATTACAGTCAACGCTCATGTACATAATTACACAGAACATCTCGAAAATGGGAACTGCAAATACTAGTTTGTAAGGAAGTTCAAAATTTGAAAATTGCCTTATGTTAACGATTGTAGTGCTCAAATTTCATCAAAATTATTATGCAAGAGGGTATTGAGGTAAATATGAATTATATTACGAGTGGATCAGCATAAATGTGGTGACTGATGACTTCGTAACCTGAGTGGGTCAATGACCAAGAACAGCTACATTTAATTTTCGTGAGAAATTTGTATGTTTACAAATTAATATTTAATTATAATTTGCCAGGCCTATAGCTTGATATTATTTCAGGTTTCCATTTAAAGAACATTTGATAAAAAAAAAAATATTCAGTAGCTTAGAACCGTTTCCACACAAATGTCACTAGCAAAACAACTTTTGTAATCATACTAGCAAGTCTGAGGTTTACAATATACGTTGCTGCACGAAATTAAATGGAATTTTCTCTTCTAATGAGAAAAGTTCTTAATCGCATTAATGTCTCGAATTAGGAGAAAACGCTTTCGTCACACTACGTTAAGTACAACTTTGTCCCATAGGAGTAATTAACTTACAAGAAACGATGACGTAGCACTGTTTTCGAAGAACTTAGACTCTGCTGGTAGCGTAGCGGCAGAATGCTTACTCGCGAAATGGAAGGTCTTTAAGTTTGAGTCCCGATTTAAGTATGAGTTTTGGAAGCTAATTGTTTATATCATCCATTTAATATAATTTCCCTCACTGCCATCAAGTTATAACATCGGAGAGGCTAGGTTCACGATTAATATACACCTTTTACAACAACCTGAATATCAGAGTATTTCCAGTGTCCATTAATTCATTTGCAAGTTTAAAAATGGCAATACAATAATAATGAGTATAGCTGAAGTAGGACGTTTCATTTTCTAAGCTGTAATAACAAGACCATTTGGTCATTACGAGAATAACCTTCCAAATAACGATAAGAATATTTGATCAAAGTGGTAACTGGCTTACTTTAAATACTGTGATGGATGTTGCAAGAGAAATTTTAAAAATTAACCTGTTAGCGAAACTTTTTATGTTTTGCCAACTAATGGATAACCAAAGCCTACAACTGTAGAAACCATCATACGAGAAATAAAGTAAAGTTAGGTCCTAACGAAGGGTTCTGTAAATTATCATCTCCTTATCCAAGTACGCTACGTTGACGCAAAAACTAGCGCAGTTCAATAGGACAGCCATTTTGCTTTTCTGTAAGCCAAACATCCTCCGTATATTTGGTGGTAAAGCCACAACAAATAAAACATTTCTTAGCAATTACAAAAAGTTATTTTGTTTTTCCTTTTGAATGAAAAATTTTATTTGTGCTGGAAAAAATATTGTGGTATGCGCCCACACGTAGTTTTCGAACCAGTAAAACCATTAAATGCTAGAAAAAATGTTGTTTAGCGAATATTTTTTGTTGTAATAATAATACATTTTTCATTTGCAACAAAATATTAAGTTTGCAGCAATAGCACTCATGACATTAACGACAAAATATATCTTGGCGGATACCAAACTACAACAGGATATCTGCGCATGCGTGCTCAAGATGGCTGTTCTGACTAACGTTTGACCACGACGCCATATTTGTCCCCGCTAGTCTCCTTGCATCAGGTTATGAACGAGTTCACGAGGGAAATTCGCAATAAATGGGGGGATTGCTTACACGATCCATTTATTTCAATGTAAGTAGGTGTTACTCATAAATGATTCCACGCTCTAAAAATGTTTTTATACTTTTTGCAAGACAAATCCTTGGAAACCCAGTTGTCAAAAAAAAAATCCTTTGTAAAACTAGAAACAGTTTTCAGTTTTCCAACCAGTAAAACTGCTGTATTCTAAATACAGTATATTTTGCTGTTTGTTATAAATGTAACTAACGCATATAATTTCAAGGTTTGGCGGAATTTAAAAATAACGTTAGCCACTGTAGGGTTATATAGATCCTTTTCCCCGTGCACCAAACTACTACTAATAAATTAAAATTTTCAACGTGTAGGTATGTTATTGTCGCCACATAGGTATATTATCTCGTCTATATCTGCCATACGTTTTTGTGCCTTTCCAATTCTCAAGTAGACGATCAAATGTAGTTTACTTCACAGCTTTCAAATTTGCCTTATTTTTTTAAAAGAAAATGCAGACTCATTTTAATACTATGTGTATTTTACCAACGGAACATGTAATACATATATGTATCATCCCTACGTGGGTATCAGCTTACCAGCTAATCGATTATGGCAATAGTCCTTGTTTCGCCGTGGTGTTAGCCAAACTGGTGCAGTCATACGACTGGAACGCCTATGGAATGCCATCTTCATCTAGCAGACGCGTTTCTAAAGCCTTCGTAGCTCGGGATACTCTGGTTTCGTTCATGTTTATGTCAAGCCAAGGAAGTTAAAGTTATATTTTTTAAATTCCAAAGAAAAGTTGTGTGATTTATATTTATGCAAAACTTCGGACTACGAGAATAACAAGCTGAATCTCCCACCGCCTAAAACGTAAGTGAAAGTAATATTTCACAAAATGACTATGATGGAAGTGAACAACAACGCCATTGCCACAACTTAGGAATACTCCTATCTTCAAATATAATTTTAATGCGAACACTTAACCATAACTGGTCTGGAAACTCTATAGAAAATAAAAGTGATAGCCCGCTTGTGGCTGTGAGTACCGCAGTCATCGCAAATTATAGCTGTGAACTGAAACGAGAATTTAATGTTTGAATGCTTATTATAATATATTTAGATGCGATGGTGGGATGGTTACATATTCGAAGTTGGCAGAAGTGGTGCTCACGAAGTGGTGACATGACATGGCGTGTTGCTTTTCCTGAAAGAAGAGTTAAATTTTTCTCCCTCCGAAAAATACTTAAAATTACATCAAGTTTGTATACGTTGTGTTGTTAAACCAACCTAGGAAAGTTACGATGTTGTGATGAATCTTCGTTTCCACGNTTTCCACTGCAGGAATAAATATACTGTAACGTGCGTCGTGACCGCTGCGTGTGAGATGGCATTGCTGTGCTTGCGTCGCGTCGTGGTCGTTACGCTGGGCCAGTGCGTGTGTGCGTGATTGCAAATATTGGACGTGTGGAATTTATACCTTTTAACCGTGAACTGTTTTATGACCAAATTATTTGAAATTCACGTCTGGTTGTTTATCATAACATTGCAACTTTGCTCTAGGTGTTTGTAACACAATTCTGTAAAGTGCTTAAGATTCTGTGAATTGAATGTTTGCTACTCACAAAAAATTACTAAGCCCAGCTAAAATTTTTTTAATAAATAACGAAATAAACCGTATAAAAAATAAGTACCTATGTAAATAATTATGAGAACAGGTATCGAAATTAGAGCAGATTATTTGAATTTAGTGGAAAAGACATACATAAAATAACTTACCAGATTGAATGCTGGACACAACAGGGAAGAGAGAGAGAGAGAGAGAGCGATATGTCACCTCTCATCAGACGAAGAAATTGTGGTGTGGCATGCCTTTGGCTACATTATTTATTTGCAGAGAACGAGATATCATGTGATCAACAACTAATAACGAGCACACAGAGAGATATTATCTTTAAATCTCTAGTACAGTCTAGTGGTGTTGGGTTGAAATTTAGCGTGTAAATACTGGATACGAAGGTGAGAAGGTTGGTGGTTGTCTACAATGTCAAGCTAACGATTCTTTTGAGTGGGTTAGTTAAGCGTTTACCAGATAGCCAATGGAATGTAGTAGGGTGGCATGGAGGTGGCATCATTAAAAAATAAACAATTATGGATTTGGTTGGGGGTTAGTCTACTGCTGGTCGTCGTGTAGGGAGGAATTGTGCTTCGCCGTCTTTAGAGTAATCTAACCCTGTGCCTTCTACATGTGAGTAATTAAAAATGATTTACCTAATTTAAAAAATTTTCAAATGTTCCGATTACTTAAGTTTTACGATTATAATTCATTGTAATTTTTGTGCAACGTGAGTTTGTTTGCCTTATTCGTATAACTTAATTCAAACATTTTCTCCAAGACTTGAAAGGTTAACTTAGCCATAAAATATTTTTAATCTAATGTAGTCAGTACCTGAGTATGTTCTGTCGGTGAACGAGAGAAAAATGGAAGGAAACAATATTTAATTATTTGGTTATAAATGGTTCATTTTGGTTCCGGTGGATCAGAAGACTAGAAGATTGTAGACTGCAGGACGTGGTTGGTGTTATGGCTTGCGTTTCATCACACGAACAGACAACTTTTGGGAAACATATCTTTGAAATCTGTCATTCCAGCATTTTGCTTTGAGCTCTTTGCAGACTCGTTAAATTTTTATTCATCACTGGAAGGCATTTGTCGCAAATGTAAAATAACATATAAATTTATATATCGCTTAAGACTTATTTTTTTGTTAAAGTGCTTTCTCTGCTATAGCAAAGTTTAATGTAGATCGCCTACTTTGAGATATTTACTGCGTTTGAGGCCAAGAAGCGTGAGTGCTATAAGGACTGCAATGTTACGCGCATAAAGTGCGCCGTCACCATTAATCGCAAGGATCTGAACCAGCGTGCAGCGTTCTCGTCTTGCCACGTGTTCTTACGGGACTTTAAGCGGCGACCTTATAATTTAATTGGTGAGAAGTCTGTAGCAAGGTTCAGTGCAGGGCCCGTAAGTATTTTTGTATGTGTCTGACGCGTATATATTGAGATACAGCTGCTTAAAAGGTATTTCTTTAGCTCTGTTGGAGTGCGCCCAAATGGTATTTCTTGTCCGCGTAACGCCTTTGAAAGCACTCAACGGGTGTGTTCTTTCCTTAGACAAGCAAATTGGACGCACGCTTAATATTTGCCTGAAAAACGGACATTTTAAACACTCTGCAAGCCGTTGAAGCGCCAGGAAAGCCCCTTAAGCTGCTTTAGATACCATCCCATTTGAGTTTGTTTGCACTTATCCATACATTATCTTTCATGTTTAATATTTAAATACCAGGCGTATCAGGTCATAAGCATTATTTNTTGAAGCGCCAGGAAAGCCCCTTAAGCTGCTTTAGATACCATCCCATTTGAGTTTGTTTGCACTTATCCATACATTACCTTTCATGTTTAATATTTAAATACCAGGCGTATTAGGTCATAAGAATTATTATATGCTTATTTTTCACTGGTTCCTGTTCTTAGCAATACAGTTAAGCTATTGCTTAGTATTTATGATTTTACGCGAGGAAAAAAATGCTGAAGTCAGTCTGTTAAAAGTTCAGAAGTAATTCTAAGCAATGAGAGATGTAAAATGGATCTTTAATTTTTAATGCTGAATTGTAACAATTTTTAAAGATGAGATAGGTACAGACAAACCAAATACGTAGTCCATTCACGAATAATTCCAACGTTTCTAAAACCCTGCAAAAGTCCAATTTTCAGACTATTTCTCCGCCTCATGCAAACAAAGCTTAACAAATCTATAAAATTACACCAAAGGGTCTGCGCCCCAATTTATGAGCACTTAGTTTAATAATATTTTGTTTGTGAATTACTTCTTACTAGGCCAACACATCCATTTTCTTTCGGGTTTTATTCAGATTAATTATAAATTAAATATCATAATTTATTGGTAAAATATAAATTAAAGTTTAATTTAACCAAAGTTAAATAATGCCATGTTAAAATAAGTATGTAACTTCGTGATACATGACACATTTAGTATAAAACCAAACACGTCATACATGGGGTGATCTTTAAAAGGTTTGGAAAGGTTTGATTCGAAAAGCGTGAAGATACTGTGAACAGACAATAAACGAGATAAACGCAGTGCGCGTTTCGTCCACAAAGTATAAAAGAAAANTAAAAGAACTTTGTCCATGATGTAAGTAGAAGTTTCATAAGTCTCTGCTTTTTAATGCATCAAAAAGATACAATTTCCTTTTTTAGTACTATTTTACCAAAACACAGTGTTATAAATTTAACCGCGTCGAGTGCAGTTTGTGACTGAATACGTAAGAAAATAAGAAATTTAAATAGTGTAAAACCATACATGGCAGCAAGTGGAAACTGCTATGTTATGTACTTCTGGGTCATTTGTCCTCGAAATATATTTAATAGGTAAAATATTTATGTGAGAACCTTTTACGCTGAACTAGAAAAGCGTGAATAATATTTTTTTAACTTTATTATAAATTCAGAAAAAATCATGTTGATAGTGGGAGCTCTATCTGTACACATAAAATTTATATTTAAAGTTGTATGTATGTATAGCTGTGGGTTTGGTTCAACGTCATGCACAAAAACGGCTGAACTTATAAGAGTGAAAATTTTACACTGTATTTTAGTGATAAACATAGGACAAATGGAGCCGAAAATCAATAACCCTAGAGGACATAATTATGAAAAAGTAAGTTTACTGTTATTTTTATTTGAAAGTTAGTTAAAGCATATTATCTTGATTAAAATAAAGGAAAATTAATTCGTGTTATTCTCGGTAGTAAAATCCCAGATTAACAAAAGGGCGTCTGGCAGATTGATCTCCCACATATGTCTGGAAATAGTCACAGAGTATAAAACTGGTTTATATTTACATACACCCCTATCTTTCTTGTTAATGCTTTATGAAAAAATCAGCTGATACTTAATTATAAAAGTGTTAGAGTAATTTCCCTTCGTTACCGAATCACTAAAAATAACTAGAGACTATGGACTAATACCAAATGAAGTTCTGGTAAAAATAGTTTCAATTGAAATGATTTCGTTTGCAAAATATTTGCATTTGAAAGGTTATCTAATTTGTTTCTATAACAGAAATATTGTAACATTTCATTAAATAATTTAAAATTATTCTTAGCCTAATCACCCGAGGTGCTATATAAACTAATATTTTTTACAAATTGCTGTGGGTACCTGGAGGTAAAGAGCAGTAATTTTTAAATACCATACATAACAGATTAACTGTTTTCCGAACGTACGTGTGACAATTTCATTAACCCGTGAAGAAAATTTTTTGCGGCGTCAGATATGTGTTATGGTACCGACATACTTGATGAAAGTAAACAGTCTAATAGCGTTAAACGTAATTTAATATCTTTGATTTCCATTATACATTTACACATTTAAATACTAAGCAATATATTTCCTTTTAGTATTTTTGATTGGTAATTCGATTATCATCATCATGTACAATTAAGTCGTTCATTAGCCATATTTTCTTCATCTAGAGTTCTTGATTAGCCTGAAACAATGTACAATATGATTTACGATGAGTTCCCGGCCCTTACAGGGTTTATCCCTTAAGTCATTTGGAGCAAATTATGTCATATAAACGTAGTTTTTATTCGCAACATTCACAAAGTAATTTGAAAAATTGGAGACGCATTACAGTCAACAGCTCAAGACATTTTGCTGCCAGTTTGACTACTGCTGTGAACAGCGCGTGACCTTGACCATCGTGAAGTGTAACTGTCTTTTTTCCCTGTGTGCTGCGTGAACACCGCCGGGGCGTCCCCGCACATTGTTGTGGTTGTAGCCTTTGGTCGTGAGATACAGTAATTGTGTTACAATGCCACGTACATATTCCACAGAGGAATACGTCGGTATGGTGTGTTATGCTCAAATGTAAATAATAAGGTTTGATAACAATCGATTTTTTTATTTCTGAAAGCGTTGCTCTTTTTTTACTTCAAATTTCACATTTTTCGAATCGTTCTGTACATATTGGGAATAGGATCAACATTTATATGGCATATTGTGCTCCAAATGACATATGGAATGAACCCTATGAATGGCGGTAACTCTTTGTGAATCATCCTTTATTTCAATATCCGATATAAATATCAAGAGGAATTTCGTCAAAGAAATTGTAAGTGCATCTATCCAGTGCCTGGCACTTGGCGACTGCCTGTTGGCGCACGGAAGGCTGGAAGTTTGCCGGCCTCACGTTACCTGAGTGAAAACTGCAAGGATGTCCGAAGATGGTAGACACGTCGCTCCCACTTTGTGATGGGAGGGGCACGCAGGGGTAATGGGGCAATGAGGGGTTTAATATTGGACGAAGTGCCAACCAACGCAGAGTAAGACCGTCTAGCGTCTCTGCCGTCTAGCCAACTGAGCCACGGAGGCTCTCCGAAGAGAAGCTTACTATAGTCCATTCATGGTCAATGCCAACTTTTATAATCGCTCTTAAAGTTACACTTTCAGGCTATTCCTCCGCCTCGTGCAAACAAAAGTTAACCGAGTCTAGAAAATTACACCAAAGGGACAACGCACCGTAGTTGTGCGCACTCACTTTAATAACATCTTGCATCAAAACTATTTAATTACTAGGCATTACCAAAAAACCTATTTTCTCTCAGTTTTTATTCATATTAATTAAAGATGAAATATTGAATTTCATGCGTAAAATTTAAGTAAAAGTTCATTTTAATTAAAAATAACATACCTTTATCTTTACGGAAATACACTGTGTTTGTGATACATGGCATATTTAGGAAACAAATAAACATGTCATACACGGAGTGATCTTTCAAAGGTTTGTTTCAAGACATGTGAAGATAATGTGAATAGACTATAACTACCCATTACTGCCTACTTGTAATTATTCCTTAGAGCCTACTCAAATACTTTTAATACTGACGTTTTGTGGCAAATCTACGATCGCCTAGGTACACACCATCCCTGGTGGTTCTACAGTGTAGAAACCACGAATTAATTTAATTATGACATGTACAAAAAATAACTGGGAAATACCCGAAAGTATTCCTAATCGAAACCTTCGAATTACTACAAAAATCGGAGTGTGTCTATGACGGGTACACGGCCGTGGATTTTGCGCGAATATTCCACAGAAAAAATTATAATGTTGACAAAAAAATTGCTATTGAGGAATTTATTTAATCGTTTACGGTGTAGTAAAATTAATAACCTTGTGACAAAGTTGATAATGTTAACCATTTTCCAAGTATTATATTTCTATAGTACAAATATACTGTGAAGTGTTAATGTTAACAAAGCCTCTTAGGTAATGTGCCGCAACAAAAAGTATTACGCTATAAATAACAAGAATAACAAAATACTTGTGTTACTAATACATTAAGGTAATGTTCAGCTAACACCAGTTTACACTCACTTGACATTGTACTTCACCTCACCTCACTTCACTTCACTTCTATTTAATGGGCTTAGGAACAGAGCTTATACACCCAGAAATACAACACAATCGGAAAATAATTAAAAATTTTAGACNACTAAGTCTAGAAAATTACACCAAAGGGACAACGCACCGTAGTTGTGCGCACTCACTTTAATAACATCTTGCATCAGAACTATTTATTACTAGGCATTACCAAAAAACCTATTTTCTCTCAGTTTTTATTCATATTAATTAAAGATGAAATATTGAATTTCATGGGTAAAATTTAAGTAAAAGTTCATTTTAATTAAAAATAACATACCTTTATCTTTACGGAAATATACTGTGTTTGTGATACATGGCATATTTAAGAAACAACTAAACATGTCATATATGGAGTGATCTTTCAAAGGTTTGTTTCAAAACATGTGAAGATAATGTGAACAGACTATAACTACCCATTACTGCCTACTTGTAATTATTCCTTAGAGCCTACTCAAATACTTTTAATACTGACGTTTTGTGGCAAATCTACGATCGCCTAGGTACACACCATCCCTGGTGGTTCTACAGTGTAGAAACCACGAATTAATTTAATTATGACATGTACAAAAAATAACTGGGAAATACCCGAAAGTATTCCTAATCGAAACCTTCAAATTACTACAAAAATCGGAGTGTGTCTATGACGGGTACACGGCCGTGGATTTTGCGCGAATATTCCACAGAAAAAATTATAATGTTGACAAAAAAATTGCTATTGAGGAATTTATTTAATCGTTTACGGTGTAGTAAAATTAATAACCTTGTGACAAAGTTGATAATGTTAACCATTTTCCAAGTATTATATTTCTATAGTACAAATATACTGTGAAGTGTTAATGTTAACAAAGCCTCTTAGGTAATGTGCCGCAACAAAAAGTATTACGCTATAAATAACAAGAATAACAAAATACTTGTGTTACTAATACATTAAGGTAATGTTCAGCTAACACCAGTTTACATTCACTTGACATTGTACTTCACCTCACCTCACTTCACTTCACTTCAATTTAATGGGCTTAGGAACAGAGCTTATACACCCAGAAATACAACACAATCGGAAAATAATTAAAAATTTTAGACNTATTTAATGGGCTTAGGAACAGAGCTTATACACCCAGAAATACAACACAATCGGAAAATAATTAAAAATTTTAGACTAGTCAAAAACACATCAATACCAAATAAATCGAAAAGTCTAAAAATCCAAAAGCCATTATAACTCGCAAACTGTCAAATAGATAGACCACGCAAAACAGTGCAGCGCCTATGACACCAGACCATAGAACGATAACAGTCCGAGACGGCAGACTACAGAAGACTCTGACTTGACATTGTAAAATGGCGGATACTTGTGAACAGCGATAACCTCGAAAAATGAAACCACTTTATTTAAATGTAAGTTATATCATCTTTGAAACCTTGCAAAGCAATTTACGTGTGCCAAATATGCATATATTTCTAGAGAATAAAGTATTTCCGCATAACGAAAGAGTACTGAAGTGTGTGTCGTTATGTCTTAGAATACCCACGATATGAAACAGATTCTAAATAGTCAAAATAGCGCAGTTGGTAGGGCGATGGGTTTCATGAAAAGGCGATCGTTATGCACGCACGGCGCGGGTTCGATTCTCCCTCTTCTCCGCTCTCCTTCATATTCGTAGGTAATATTTATTTTTGTGACAAAGTAATTGCGCTTAATTTATTTACCATCGGAATGTTGTATTAAAGCAAAGGAAATACAAGCAAATTTTTAACCCAGGTGTTAATATGAATTCAACACAAAATATGTTTTGCCGTAACATAAAAACCACCTTAAATTTAACAGTACAGTAAGGAGGTATCATTGTTGCAAAAGTTCCAAATATTACATCCACATTAATATCATAACAGTATGTTAAATCAACAGCAACATTAGTTACTTACGTCGACTTACAGATAACAAAAAATTNACATTAATATCATAACAGTATGTTAAATCAACAGCAACATTAGTTACTTACGTCGACTTACAGATAACAAAAAATTACTGTACTTGTAACATAAATACTGTTGGCACAACATTAGACTTTTATCTGTGTCTCTGTTTCATATAACTTTAGTGAATTTTGACAGACACTGTGACCAACCAACACAACAGGTAAACAGTCAACGCCTTTATTTGTAAACTATTGTCAGGTGATGGTTGTTACGGGATGTAGCAATGTTATGTTGGCGATATTTGCGATAACTATGGGGAAAATAGTACTCGGCGTTAAAGTTATAATTTAGAACAATTATGATAATTGAAGCATTAATGGCTTAAATTGTGCTCTTAGAGAAATTTACAATGTTTTGATCTATAAAACAATGGCTTTCAAAATATTTTGAAAAATTACGGCAGAGCATACTTACATTACGGTTACATGAAACGTCTCCACCGCCATTGAACTCTCTTTCGTCATGATTTAACTCTATGCAAGAAATCCTTTGTGAGGGTGTCGGAATTTTATATATGCAGTTAATTATTAGTGTATTTGCATATTTAATGGAATGTAGTTCATTGTATATGCCGTTTTATAACCGGCTTCATTAGTAAAATGATATATCGACACGTTTATGCCTCNACATTAATATCATAACAGTATGTTAAATCAACAGCAACATTAGTTACTTACGTCGACTTACAGATAACAAAAAATTGTGCTCTTAGAGTAATTTACAATGTTTTGATCTATAGAACAATGGCTTTCAAAATATTTTGAAAAATTACGGCAGAGCATACTTACATTACGGTTACATGAAACGTATGCACCGCCATTGAACTCTCTTTCGTCATGATTTAACTCTATGCAAGAAATCCTTTGTGGGGGTGTCGGAATTTTATATATGCAGTTAATTATTAGTGTATTTGCATATTTAATTGAATGTAGTTCATTGTATATGCCGTTTTATAACCGGCTTCATTAGTAAAATGATATATCGACACGTTTATGCCTCNTGAATGTAGTTCATTGTATATGCCGTTTTATAACCGGCTTCATTAGTAAAATGATATATCGACACGTTTATGCCTCTTCGTAAAAGAGTTTTGCGTGTACTTTGGTCCATCATTTTCCTTAACCACCAACAACAAATAAATTGTTTCGTATCAGTGGCCCACAAAAGTGATTTTGGTGAAGTAATGATCCAAGGCCGCCACGTGTTTAGGAATTATGAAGTTAACAGTGAGTTCGTGTGTTTTGTAAATAACGATTTATGGAAACTGTTGATAAAATATTTGAAACGTACGTAGTCTAAAAAAAAAAAATGACTCTTTATAACCTAGTTAATTTTGTCACAAATCTCAACGATATTTACGTGTGAAGATAAATTTGCTGAAAATGTCTACATTGTGCATTTCTCACATCGGTATGAACAGCGAAAATTTTAAAGGCTTTGTTCTTGCGGGAGGATTTGAAATGTACACGAGTATTGTGAAAATTGGAAGTCTGGAGCAAGGGGATGGGGGATCGGAGCATAGGAGCCATTCATGCTCTGTCATTTCGGTAGGCCTGTGGCCATATTGTCGGCCAAGTTGGATGTTGGTGACCTTAGCCTTTGACTTTGACACTAAGTCCGTAACCTTCAATAACCTTAAGCTCAAAAAATTTCAAAAAATACCAAAAATAAAAAAATACATAAAAAATAAAAAAGTAAAAANTTCAATAACCTTAAGCTCAAAAAATTTCAAAAAATACCAAAAATAAAAAAATACATAAAAAATAAAAAAGTAAAAAAAAAATTATAAAAAATTTAGAACGTTTGGACATAGATGGGTACGTAGCCGAAGCAGACATCATGCTCTGTCATTCCGGTTTTTCGGCTGCAATCATAAAATGTCATCCAACAACCATATTGTATCTAAGTAACCTTAACCTTTGACCTTGACCTTAACCCCATTCCTTTTATGACCTTAGACCCAAATAATTTCAAAACATTACAAAAATTTATAAAAACTTAAAAAAATTATAAATAATTCCATATCAGACAAAAAATTTACAAAACAATATTTTAAAAACTATTAATATTTATTATTAAAATAATTATTTATAAAAATTAAATTTCTTGAGTTTTCCACAGCACCATTTGCAGTGTACGACTGGTCTCACCAGGGTTAGGGAGGTTCGCTTTTCGAGGGCAGAACAGTGGTGGCCATATTGGTTTAATAGGCACAGAATATGTCAAATCAAAAATCTGTATTTATTATGCCAATTTAAAAAAAATTAATTAGAAATTATATATTATTTTTATTTGTATCGAGATTATACGAGTATTACAGAAACATGCAAAAAAATATAATTCAGTTACTACATTTCCAGTCTCCTCTCTTGAATTTTAATTATTATATGATGTCAGAATATGTAAATTATTCATTGTCATGGCTGTTATGTAGTTATAAGTATGCTACTCAGAATTATTTTTAAATATATGTATATCTGACCAATCCAAGGCCTTCATGCGAGTAGCAACCGCCTGCCCAAGTCATGTTATCATGGTATGGATCAGCATCTACCATCAATTTTATAGGAATACTTAACGTTAATTGAAATACAAATAGTGCTAGGCTCTTAAGATTTGGAATGTACGAGGGTGATAAACAGTCTTACCTCCTGTGCTCTTCTTGAACATCATTGCATCAATATTTCCATAAATCCTCACCACAATAAGCACCACACACACCAATCGACACCAATCCACACACCAACCGACACCTACCACACATGAACTTACAACAATCCTCACTAATCTACACCAATCCACATACCAATCCACACAAAAATCCACAAAAATCCACAATAATCCACACATACCACAGTCAGCACTGCATGAAACACACACACCACAATCAGCACCCCATGCACCAAAATCAGCACCAAATACACCACAATCAGCACTACTTTCAGCACTGCAGTCAGCACTGCATGAAACACACACACCACAATCAGCACCCCATGCACCAAAATCAGCACCAAATACACCACAATCAGCACTACTTTCAGCACCGCAGTCAGCACTACTTTCAGCACCGCAGTCAGCACTACTTTCAGCACCACAATCAACACTTGATTCAGCACCACAATCAGCAATAATCCAAGCACAAATTCACACACCAATTCACACACGAATCCACACACCACCAATCCACACACCACAAATTCACACACCACCAATCCACACACCACTTCAAAGCAATCCAAACACAGAATCCGACCGGCTGGTATACAAGAAGTTGCTTGAACTCACGCATGTACATTACTGAGATAATAATCCCGAGACAGGTGTTTATAAGGATGAAGATCACGAAAAAATCTATATTCTCGCAGAAATTTTCAGTGACCTAACTCTGAAAAGCGACGAAGGTCTGAAGAAGATAGACGACGACAAGAACACCAACTACGTATTTTGGGACGACGTGAACGAGCTGGTCGATAGACTAAGACTACTCCTCGCTTCGCAAAGGGTTAGAAATTATGCATACACAAACGAGATCATTTCTATCATTGAGAACTGAAGGAGGGAGGCTACATAAATTGAGTCGATTGGGAATCGCCAATGAATTGCACAGATCTGCGAGACGCAACTACGGTCGCCAAGAGGTCGTGATGTGTGAGATGAACAACCTATTTCAAGCCGGCCCCGTTGAGATGATACTGTATGCTCAGGTCAACAAGAGCTACAAATACCTGTTGACCATCATCGATGCATATAGCAAATTCGCCAGGCCAGGCCTGTCAAGTTGAAGAATGCCTGTGATGTCACCGAGGCCATGGCTGATGTGGTGCATGAAGGACGCATCCCAACCAATCTACAAACTGACCAGGGCAAGGAATTCTACAATGAAAATTCAAGACTCTGAAGAAGAAACATAACATAAACCATTATTTCACTTACAGCAATCTCAAAGCTTCTATCATCGATAGGTTCAACAGGACTCTGAAGGGAAAGATGTGGGGGCATTTCGCTGCGAATGGCAACTACAGGTGGTTGTATATACTCCCAAAACTCGTACGCGAGTACAATACTACCATTCACTCTACCACACGCATGAAGCCCGAAGACATGAAACACGACTCCCTGCTTCGAACATTGTTCACTTAACATGGAAAGGAGGGACTCATGTAAGCTCAAAGCCAAGATTAGAGACCAGGTGCGCATCTCCAAACATAAAGGCATCTTTCTCAATGATTTACAGCTAATTGGAGCCCCGAACTCTTTTTTGTTTGACGTATACGCAACTATACTCTGAGGACATACTTTATCGAGGATCTGAATAATATTCCCATCGATGGAGGGTTCTACACCGAGGAGATTCTGCCTACAAAGTTTCCAGATGTGTATAGGTCGAGAAGGTGCTGAAACGACATTATGGACGGTTGTATGTAAAGTGGTGTGGTATCCCAGCCCACTACAATTCCGGGGTTGCCAATGAAGACCTCGAGCAGAGAACACCGAAGATTGCAATTAATATAAATTTGTATGTGTTGTGTTTACTTATGTCGTACTCTACTAAATAAATTTTGTGTAAAAAAATGTTGTTTTATTTATTTAAAAAAAAACCACATTGCATAAAAAATTAATTTAAATAAAGATAATTATTTGTAAAAATTAACCAAAAAAATTAAAAATGACATTTACATGACCTCGTCACCATTCGGTACGAGACGATAGCACTCTTGTCGTTAGTAAATTTTCTCTGGTAGTTGAAACATGGCTTACCAGTGCACTCTAGTGGGTGATAATACAAATAAATGAAAATTAGATATGACATGGCAGGGAAGGTGTCGAGCGAATACGAGTAATTGACCGATTAAATAACGAATAAAAATTTGACAAGGGTCGGCCGTGGTAGGACCTCCGGAAATGTACGGTTTTAATAATTATTTTATACAACTTTTTATAATTTTTTAATACATTTTAATAAGTTTTTGGATTTTGTTAATGAATGTTTTAAAATTTATGTATTTTAGCGATATTGAGACATTTTTAGCTTCAAGGTTATCCAATGTTAAGGTCGAAGGTCAAGATCAAGCACGATACAGTGTCAAGATCAAGGTCACGGGTCAAGCTCAAAGGTCACCTGGATTCAACATGGTGGTCGGGTAACATCACAACATGGTGGCCGGCCGGCGTCTGGCTTCTATTCCAGATCTCGTTGCGCCTGATCCGCCATTTATATTCTACTCATAAAACCTACTGGTTGTCTTCCTAACGTAAGTGAATGTTTGTTAGTTAGGATTCGTAATGTGGTTCGCTTACTTTTACTTCAGTGAAAGACATACTATAAATAGAGTAAAGATAATAAACTTATCTTTATATGTTTAGTGCTTACCATTTACATACAGGTACAACATACCTGATAACTTTAATGTTTCTTCTGTAATTTGTACGAAAATATATAGGTCTTGCGATTTTTCGGACGAGTTTTTGCAGTTTTGACGTTTTACAATTTACCGTGCTGCGTCAGTCACGTGTTTTGAAATGAAGACAACAAATACGATTTATAAGTTAAAAATCCCGTACTTTTGGCAAAGTACAATGTACCATGTAAAAAAGTAAGCGGACTGTACCGTAGTTTCGTAAATTGACATACTTTAATTCAGGTCAGTACACCACTTGTATGGTTACAAATGCCATATTTCTTGCTGTTTCAAAGAGAGCAGACGAGAGTATCCGATAATTGCCGATGGCCAAAGTGCCGGCACGCACTCATCAAAACAAGGTATTGTACGGCACGAGCGGCGGCTTTTGTTTGGCATCACCGATATACTTCAATGAAGATAAAACAGCTTGTGAATGGACGGGTTTGGTGTAGTTTTTAAGTAACTTTATTCAAGAGACTTAGTGTGTAGTGAAGTTACATCTTGAGAGTAGTTGTGGTTATTTTACCGCGAATTTTGGCGTGTGTATAGCTTGGCAGCGTTTTGTTGTTATAACACACGCGATCGTTTACTACACACAAATTAGGTCAACGGAATCTGTAAAGTCATCTTGGAAAATCTTTTTACTGCCACACAGCAATGCTGAGTTGAGCGTGATTGGATATTTGGCGTGGTTAAGAAAAATGGAACTGTATTTAGGACAACAGTGAGTAATAAAACAGTTCAGATTTCCTTCCCATAACATAATTACTTCGTATATGGTTGCAATAAAGTTTGATAAAAAGGCATATATTTTTTTTAGTAGTATTAGCAATGTTTTGTATTGGAGCAGCAGTTTAGGTTAAAACACTTCCTGATAATTTCCCAGCTAAAAGTTTTTCTGCTTATAAACTTACTTTTTTCGGGTTTTTTTTCTGGTTAATAAACTTAAATTTTTCAGTCCTTTTTAAGGATTTTATAGTGACTTTGTAATAATATTAATGCAGACATAGTCGTCTATTATTAGAGTTGAAATTTAGTCATGGTGAGCAGTTATACATTTATTACACATATAACGCCGCGACCTGCTTACAAAGTATCTTAAATCCTACCAAAACCTTACAAATATAATGCTTCAGAAGTTGGCAGGTATGCTGGTATTATGGATTTGGTAGCTGTGTTAACAAAAAGTGATAACCGTACTTGGATAACACAAAAAAGGCACTGTGTGCCCAAGTCAATTTTGCTTGAAATTCACAGTTAGGCTTTTGTCACGAATTCAGGGTCCTTTAAGGCCGGCACTCGAGGAGAAAAGACCAAAATTGTGAACCACCAAGGCGCACTCACTACATTACTTAAAACATGATCGCTGAGTCAGGGTTTATGGTGGNATTTACAGCTAATTGGAGCCCCGAACTCTTTTTTGTTTGACGTATACGCAACTATACTCTGAGGACATACTTTATCAAGGATCTGAATAATATTCCCATCGATGGAGGGTTCTACACCGAGGAGATTCTGCCTACAAAGTTTCCAGATGTGTATAGGTCGAGAAGGTGCTGAAACGACATTATGGACGGTCGTATGTAAAGTGGTGTGGTATCCCAGCCCACTACAATTCCGGGGTTGCCAATGAAGACCTCGAGCAGAGAACACCGAAGATTGCAATAAATATAAATTTGTATGTGTTGTGTTTACTTATGTCGTACTTTACTAAATAAATTTTGTGTAAAAAAATGTTGTTTTATTTATTTAAAAAAACCCACATTGCATAAAAAATTAATTTAAATAAAGATAATTATTTGTAAAAATTAACCAAAAAAATTAAAAATGACATTTACATGACCTCGTCACCATTCGGTACGAGACGATAGCACTCTTGTCGTTAGTAAATTTTCTCTGGTAGTTGAAACATGGCTTACCAGTGCACTCTAGTGGGTGATAATACAAATAAATGAAAATTAGATATGACATGGCAGGGAAGGTGTCGAGCGAATACGAGTAATTGACCGATTAAATAACGAATAAAAATTTGACAAGGGTCGGCCGTGGTAGGACCTCCGGAAATGTACGGTTTTAATAATTATTTTATACAACTTTTTATAATTTTTTAATACATTTTAATAAGTTTTTGAATTTTGTTAATGAATGTTTTAAAATTTATGTATTTTAGCGATATTTAGACATTTTTAGCTTCAAGGTTATCCAATGTTAAGGTCGAAGGTCAAGATCAAGCACGATACAGTGTCAAGATCANGAGACATTTTTAGCTTCAAGGTTATCCAATGTTAAGGTCGAAGGTCAAGATCAAGCACGATACAGTGTCAAGATCAAGGTCACGGGTCAAGCTCAAAGGTCACCTGGATTCAACATGGTGGTCGGGTAACATCACAACATGGTGGCCGGCCGGCGTCTGGCTTCTATTCCAGATCTCGTTGCGCCTGATCCGCCATTTATATTCTACTCATAAAACCTACTGGTTGTCTTCCTAACGTAAGTGAATGTTTGTTAGTTAGGATTCGTAATGTGGTTCGCTTACTTTTACTTCAGTGAAAGACATACTATAAATAGAGTAAAGATAATAAACTTATCTTTATATGTTTAGTGCTTACCATTTACATANTCAGTGAAAGACATACTATAAATAGAGTAAAGATAATAAACTTATCTTTATATGTTTAGTGCTTACCATTTACATATAGGTACAACATACCTGATAACTTTAATTTTTCTTCTGTAATTTGTACGAAAATATATAGGTCTTGCGATTTTTCGGACGGGACTCAAATTGTACGAGTTTTTGCAGTTTTGACGTTTTACAATTTACCGTGCTGCGTCAGTCACGTGTTTTGAAATGAAGACAACAAATACGATTTATAAGTTAAAAATCCCCTACTTTTGGCAAAGTACAATGTACCATGTAAAAAAGTAAGCGGACTGTACCGTAGTTTCGTAAATTGACATACTTTAATTCAGGTCAGTACACCACTTGTATGGTTACAAATGCCATATTTCTTGCTGTTTCAAAGAGAGCAGACGAGAGTATCCGATAATTGCCGATGGCCAAAGTGCCGGCACGCACTCATCAAAACAAGGTATTGTACAGCACGAGCGGCGGCTTTTGTTTGGCATCACCGATATACTTCAATGAAGATAAAACAGCTTGTGAATGGACGGGTTTGGTGTAGTTTTTAAGTAACTTTATTCAAGAGACTTGGTGTGTAGTGAAGTTACATCTTGAGAGTAGTTGTGGTTATTTTACCGCGAATTTTGGCGTGTGTATAGCTTGGCAGCGTTTTGTTATTATTAAACACGCGATCGTTTACTACACACAAATTAGGTCGACGGAATATGTAGTCATCTTGGAAAATCTTTTTACTGCCACACAACAATGCTGAGTTGAGTGTGATTGGATATTTGGCGTGGTTAAGAAAAATGGAACTGAATTTACAACATCAGTGAGTAATAAAACAGTTCAGATTTCCTTCCCATAACATAATTTCTTCGTATATTGTTGCAATAAAGTTTGATAAAAAGGCATATATTTTTTTTTTAGTAGTATTAGCAATGTTTTGTATTGGTGCAGCAATTTAAGTTAAAGCCCTTCCTGATAAGTTCCCAGCTAAACGTTTTTCTGCTTATAAACTTACTTTTTTCTGGTTTTTTTCTGGTTAATAAACTTAAATTTTTCAGTCCTTTTTAAGGATTTTATAGTGACTTTGGAATAATATTAATGCAGACATAGTCGTCTATTATTAGAGTTGAAATTTAGTCATGGTGAGCAGTTATACATTCATTACACATATAACGCCGCGACCTGCTTACAAAGTATCTTAAATCCTATCAAAACCTTACTAATATAATGCTTCAGAAGTTGGCAGGTATGCTGGTATTATGCATTTGGTAGCTGTGTTCACAAAAAGTGATAATCGTACTTGGATAACACAAAAAAGGCACTGTGTGCCCAAGTCAATTTTGCTTGAAATTCACAGTTAGGCTTTTGTCACGAATTCAGGGTCCTTTAAGGCCGGCACTCGAGGAGAAAAAACCAAAATTGTGAACCACCAAGGCGCACTCACTACATTACTTAAAACATGATCGCTGAGTCAGGGTTTATGGTGGCTAATAGCCATTTCAATCATAAAATCCCGTCGCCTTTAGCTTTTACTTATGCGTACATAAATTATGTAACGTTTGCAACCCAATAAAATTACCTTGCGCAGATGGTACTCATTTGAGCTGAAAGTGGGAACAAGCAGTGCAAAAAAAAAAAAAAGTTAGTTTTAAAGACAGTTAAAATTCTCAGCCATGCCGAAGATGATGATCTCTGAAAATCGACATAAGATTCCCAAACAACTTTTATACTCCGCGCCCGAATATTTTTCCCATGAAAATAATATTTCGCTTGTCCAAAGGCAATTCGTGTTTGTACGGGACACTAAACAGATATGAAAACCACGCGACTTGGTAACTGTGTAGCATCCGAGAAACAACCGCAAGCAAGATTCAGCAACCGAGTACACCAGCGTGTTCGTATTAACAGTTTTGTATGAACAGCGGAATTTATATTAGAGGTTAAGCACGTAGGGCCATCATGGCTGCAATAGATTAGCCTGGAAATTATGGTTTCAATTGAAGTCAAAGCATGCATAACACAAAAAAATGTGTTGTCACTCCTTAGTAATCATACATTATATCGTTCACTGATGCAACTATATGCTACAGTTTATCAACTCAAAGAAACTCACTCGTTCTTATATCCAGGTTATTTCAGCAGAACTTACCGGAGTATTATTCATTCCTATAAGAGAGCGAAAGAGAGAGCGAGAGAGAGACGACTTGCTGGTCATTTAGACAATTAAGTTAGTGTCGTTGCAAAGCGCTAATATGCAACAAAAACCATAAACGGCAAATAAAGTTGTATGTAAAATATGTACAGCTGTAAAATTTATGCAGAGGTGACATTATATTTTTGCATCATGCACATAAGAACACAGGTGCAAGTGTGGCTTGTGTGAAAATTTTTGTAGGAGTTTTAAGAAGGAANAGGTGACATTATATTTTTGCATCATGCACATAAGAACACAGGTGCAAGTGTGGCTTGTGTGAAAATTTTTGTAGGAGTTTTAAGAAGGAAGGTGAAACACAAAGCGGTCACCAGCCATTGGAATGCACTGTGTAGTAGAAGGTGAGCAAGGGTACATTTTATACTAATTTCGATCGCGATTTACTAGTGCGCATTATATTATTAACAGGAAATGCCTTTTTAATAATCAAGGTTTCAAACTCTATTGTTAAGGTAAATTTAATCGCACGGGAATAAGTGCATTACTTTTTTCTTTACCAAATTTGACCGTTCCGTTTTTCATCCCATTTTGAAAATAAAATTCATCTGCAACTGATGCATAGAAAAAGAACCACGAATAGAACGAGAGACACAATACAATAATTAATATTAATAGTTAATAATATAATTGTATCAAATTATGTATGACTGTAGTAATTAGTACGAATAATATTATTATTTGGTAACGTTTACATCAATGTTTCTTTTTACGAAAAAATTTTAGAAATAAAAATACTAACATCAACAGCTTGAGTAGCATAATATTTGCTAAATACATTTCTTGCAACCGTTTAACTATGGCCCGTGATACATTTTTAAAAATTATAGAAATTATTTTTAAAATGTGGGGATTTTCATGTTAAGTAATTTTGATCGCTCTCTCCGCCGTACATTTTAGAATTAATTTAGATTAATATTTTCGTCGATAAAAATATTTCTTGTAGAATTTGTAATTCTAGCTAGAGAGATGAAGAGAAAGACTGAGGGATAGAATATACACATAAAGTATAAATTAAGGATGGGGAAACAGGTATTTCAAATATNATGAAGAGAAAGACTGAGGGATAGAATATACACATAAAGTATAAATTAAGGATGGGGAAACAGGTATTTCAAATATTCTGTAACTGTACAGTTGGGTACGGTATTTAAAAATATAATGCAGTTGTTGCAAGGTTACCTAATGCTAACTTTTCCCTTCCTCGTGTGTCTAATGCTATTGATGAATAGCATGATAACACCAAAATAATTTTATGGTGATTATGTAATTAGTCAGGTATGTTCATATTTTAAAAAGGGTCAATTTTCTCCGGTATTTTGTGTTCCATATAATTTGTAGATTATCTCAAGGAATATTCGGGTAGTAAAATAAAGGTAAACATAATTGAATTGACCACCTACCTATTTAGCATGCAGAAATACGGACTGGCACCTGCCTGTAATTTTCAAAATTAACATACTCTCGTGCACTTTCAAAAATAAACAGCATACAACTTCATCCCAGCCATGCTAGCTAGCGATTTTAACAACCCATTAATAAGGTATTCACGACGAACATAAGTGAATATTAGCACTTCATTTCGTTCGAAAACAGGCAATGTCCTGGAATCCATCCATCACGCAGCAAATTACCACAAGCTTAAACATCTTCTATTCATATTCTGTAACAAAGAATAACCATACATATGATGGACCTATTGTCGAAACAGCCCATTTTATCTGGTAGCAGCGTATCCGTTTGGCTGTTAATTATTTTTAATACTTTTAAGTGCAATTGTGAGTTCTGAAGTGTATTCAATATATAATTATGTATGTACTAATTTTGAATTTTCGGCACATTTTAGTGTGTGTATAATTTATAATAAGAGCATCAAACAAAAGTGGGTAGTTGTATTAAGAAATAAACGTCTTAAGGCAGAGTAAATCATGTCTAGTCACTGACAGTGGTGTAAAAACTGTACTTTTGCTGATATAATTGAATTCAAATAGAATTTAAGTGCTAGGCATAAACAGGACNATGAAGAGAAAGACTGAGGGATAGAATATACACATAAAGTATAAATTAAGGATGGGGAAACAGGTATTTCAAATATGCTGTAACTGTACAGTTAGGTAAGGTATATTAAAATATAATGCAGTTGTTGCAAGGTTACCTAATGCTAACTTTTTCCTTCCTCGTGTGTCTAATGCTATTGACGAATAGCATGATAACACCAAAATAATTTTATGGTGATTATGTAATTAGTCAGGTATGTTGATATTTTAAAAAGGTTCAATTTTCTCCGGTATTTTGTGTTTCGTATAATTTGTAGATTATCTCAAGGAATATTCGGGTAGTAAAATAAAGGTAAACATAATTGTATAGACCACCTACCTATTTAGCATGCAGAAATACGGACTGGCACCTGCCTGTAATTTTCAAAATTAACGTACTCTCATGCACTTTCAAAAATAAACAGCATACAACTTTATCCCAGCCATGCCAGCTAGTGATTTTAACTACCCGCTAATAAGGGATTCACAGCTAATATAAGTGAATATTAGCACTTCATTTCGTTCAAAAACAGGCAATGTCCAGGAATCCATCCATCACGCAGCAAATTACCCCAAGCTTAAACATCTTCTATTCATATTCTGTAACAAAGAATAAACATACATATGATGGACCTATTGGCGAAACAGCCCATTTTATCTGGTAGCAGCGTATTCTTTTGGCTTTTAATTATTTTTAATACTTTTAAGTGCAATTGTGAGTTCTGAAGTGTATTCAATATATAATTATGTATGTACTAATTTTGAATTTTCGGCACATTTAAGTGTTTGTATAATTTATGATAAGATCATCAAATAAAAGTGGGTAGTTGTATTAAGAAATAAACGTCTTAAGGCAGAGTAATTCATGGCTAGTCACTGGCAGTGGTGTAAAAACTGTACTTTTGCTGATATAATTGAATTCAAATAGAATTTAAGTGCTAGGCATAAACAGGACTGGTAGTTACCACATCGACCAACAAGCTACACAAACTGTTTACGTAAGAATTAATAAAAAAAACACGAGCATTGTTTTTAAGTCGTTAAATTTGATTCCAATCTAGAGCAACTGTCTTCGCCGGAAACGAACGCACGCGTTCATATTACGAAATTAAAAGTGCGATGGCAGCAGTAAAGTGTCAGCACGATGACGTATATAGATATAAACAAACTCCATACTCTAGGCTAACGTTCTACTTCCAGGATACTCCTCCGCCTCATACAAACAATACTTAGACGAGTCTATAAAATTACAGCAAAGGGACAACGCACAATAATCGTGCGCGCTCACTTTCATAACATTTCGCATGAGAACTATTTCCTACTAGGCGTTACCAACACACTTATTTTCTCACTGTTTATTCATATCAGTTGGAAAGAGAGAGAATATAAGTAGAAGTTTAATTTAAGTAAAATATATAGAACCTATGTTAACACATGCATAAAACGCTTGCCAAACGTGATATATTTAGGAAACACGGTTTACATAGGGTGATTTTACAAATATTTAATTCAAAAAGTGTGAAGAAACTGCGAATAGACTGTGTAAACGTTGTCAACATAAAATTAAGGGAACTCCCTAGTTGTCAAATAGGTCTCATTCTAAACAGTTGTGTCTATTATAATTAAAAAAAAAAACAATTTAATATTTTAACGCAAATTTTTTTGCAGGACAGAAATTAAAGTCGATATTTTGTTGCCAATTTACAAATTTGGTTACTGAAACACAAGTGTGTTCGTTAAAAAGTGTTCAAGTCAGCTAAAAAAACACTGTAAGTAATCGTCTGTTTGCGATATCTATTATTCTGTAAAACAGTGTTTTAAACTGTAGCAACGATGTTGTATCTTTCCTGAACGGGTTGCTATACTAAAACGCTGTGGTCATCGCTAGAAATTCTGAGGAAACTCAACGCAGGCGAAGATTGTTTATCTTATTTTCTATGGCCGTCGCGATGCTTTCTTACGGCGGGACGTAATCTTGAAGCATTAAACATTTTTTTACTAGGGAGGCTCATTCAACTATAATCAAGACTGTTTACCAGCCGGGGAGACGAGCAAATTTGCGCAAGAGAACTAATTTGTTTACACTCCACCGGCCGCTAGCGAGCAAAGCTAGTGCCTCATATTAGCGGAGAGGTACGAAGCAACTACTACGCCTGGCGTGTGCATTGTTTCATGCCAGCCATCCGTTCTTGGGACAAAAATGAACTAAAGGCAAAAAAAGTATGTTGTACTTTTTATATTTGCCAGTGAAGTATGTATGTCCATATTTCCTGTTATGCATCCCTTTGTGGCGATGTATGTAAATTGATATGTTTTTATTCTCCTATTTGAATGCACATGTTTGGTAGAATAAAATGGAATCAACGTGTACGTCATATAAAGCGTTGCTGTGATGTTAACTTTTTTTTCCCAGTTGGATGTAAACTGACGACCATGACATGGCCAGGCAATCTGTATCCAGTTAGCTCGCTGTGGAATATTAAAATCTGTGCGTTTTTTTTTTAATGTCACCAGAGTGAGTGGGTGTATGTGCGTGTAAAGCGAGCATATTCTGTTTTAATTTTAAAAATAATTGTTTTTGAGGAAACGTTGATGAAATTATTTTTTTAATGTGAAACTTCTTCATTTCTTAATTCAGCGCAGTCTATTAAAAGTTGTTTTTCTTATCATCACAAGCATTTATTAGACAGTTTATAACTCCCACAAAACATTAAATATTAAAATATTTTGAAATTTAATAAAATGAATTGGGCACGAACTGAACAAAAATATTTATTTTAAATTCACCCTTGTGTGTAGATTTATGTTTTTTTTACAATTATTTTAAGTTAGCACAAAGTTGTTTGTGCAAGTGTTAAAATTGCCAATTTTATATAAAAACCTTAAAAATTCATAATTTTTTTTTTACATTTGAAAAATACAATTAGGCACAAAGTAGGCAAAAGCTTCTTTTTTATAAAAATTGAATTTACTGATTTCAACATTGACTTTAAAAATAAGAGTGAAATTGACTGGGAAATGGTTGTCGTGAAGTAAAAAAAATTCGCCAATTTTACACATAGACTGAAAATAGAATTGGGCATAATAACATTTCTGAGAAAAATAACGCAATTTCAACATTTATTTTAAGTATATGGATGGCTATTTGTTTACTGCAACTTTAGTGTCTGTTCTCGTTATTTTAACATCATTATACGAGTCATTTTATTATTTTTCTTAATTCGAAATTAATTTGCGTTTTACATGCTGTTATTGCACCCACATAAGTAGTTCTTAATCAAAGTAAATTACCATGGACTTCGAATGAACCGTAAAAAAGCTGGACGACGACCTTAAATTTTGATTATAATTTTGTTTTATTTGGAATTTTTTTCTAGCTTAAAATTCAGTTAAATTGATAATTGCCTCTATATTTTATATATTGTTTTTGATCAGGAATATTTTGTGGACTTTTAATAGCTTTTTTGTGTGAATTTTAGTTCGGTTGATGTAATATATTACGAGTTCCTTACTACCCAACTTTTAAATACGTTTGGCTGCTCCAAAATTTCAACCTTTGTTTGTATAGCAAACATTTTTTTTTACACAGCTTCTGTCTGCTTCAGTTTTATATATTCCCAGGTTAGAGAAAACAATAAGATAAATAATTCTGGCGCACCAGTAATTCTGGCTTTTTTTTGCCTTCTAAAAGGAGTTTTTCACATAATATAAAATAATTTTATTTCCGTGTATGTGCCACTGACGACTTAACTTATTTATTTTCGAGAGAAACATGAATTTTCCAGGAACATTTTGAGTGTGCAAAGAAGACTGACAAGTCTTCTGCAAACATTCTCCTCTGTGGAACAAAGAGAACCACTGTACATTCTACCAAAGATTTTAAAATCGTCCCGTTCTTGCGGTGGACGGGTACCGTAGCCCAACCAACAATTGATATATTTAAAGTAACCAGTTTAAGGTTCCCGCCTACCTGGCGTTTGAACTACGTTATAAGTGTTAGTATTTCACGTTTATCTGCGAAACTATTAAACTTGCTTCAAATGTGCTGAACTACAAAAAAAAATGCACGCTTCAGACGAGGGCTCTTGAGTGCTTTGAAGACATCATGCATATTAGAAATACCATTTTTGAGAACTCCACAATTGTTAAAAGCGTTGTTTTTCAAAATATACGTGTCAGATACACACACAACTACTGAAGAACCCTGCATTGAACCTTCCTACAGACGTTCCATAAATAAAAATTATCCTGTGACGGCTAAAAGTCCCACAGGTACACGCGGAGCGACGATAAAACACTGCACGTCAGTTCAGAGACTTGAGCTAGTGGCGATGGCGTACTTGATGTACGAGGCAGTGTCGCCCTTATCGCTCCTGCGCCTCTCGGCCTCAAACGTGGGAAAAAGCTCCAGGTAGGCGGGAGCTTTAAGACACGCCGAAAAGAGACTCTTTCTCTGTAATGCTCGTCTTCCTGTCCTCTGTCATTTTCCAAAAGTTTTTTTCGGTGCTGTTCGTTAACATGATGTAACTATATTTGCAAACTACATATTGGATGTGAACACTCTACGCCAGGAAATGCTATCGAAGTACACTGTGGTTTTAAAAATGCATCGTCTGTCGTAAAATCAAAGCTAAACAATAATAAAAGATTAAAAGACACACATTTTTGAGTAAATTATTTTTAAAGTGCCTTAATTGTACTTGGCCATTCCCTCCAAGGTGGCAAAAAGGGACCTTTTTATATTTTATAACTTAACTTAGAAAACGTGATTTTGTGGATATCTATACAAAGTGTACGCTAAAGAAAATTGCTCGTTTTGTGAAAGTATCAATGCTTATCAAATGCAGTCGAATGCGCGATTTAATCTTTTATTAAATCCCAGAGTCGGTGTTCATACATTCATACAATACTTATCACTCAGCCGTTTTGAGCACGGTTCCGAACATATTATTCCAAAGAATGAAATGTGTGCTCACGAGAGTAAACATGATGCCATGTTGTTGGTCACTCCGCAAATTTAGACAAAAGAGAATCAAATAATAAGACATCTGAAGCGACCGCACATCCAGTGACAATTAAATTAAAGTTTAAGTAATATAAATTAGCGCGTGTCTTATGTGCATTCTCCGAATTTGTTTCGCTGGAAAATTCCGGTTACTATACCTGAATCATAAATCAATTTTATTTCTAAAACTACTCAGAACAAAAAAAAAACATTGTAGCCAGCTACTTATTTTATAAGTGTATACGATTAATTACTGACCTTACGACAAGGTTCTAAAATTTCTACAATATCTTTTTTTAATACCGTTTTCGAGAAAATCAGGAACAACATTTAATTCATATTTAGATCACGGTGGAACAATTGCTTGGTGTACGTGGGAGACGGTAGTTTGGTTATTCTATTCAGTCAAGTGTTACTTGGATGGTGTAATATTATTTTGAACTGTACAATGATAATTTTTTTTATGGTAATATCAAAATATCTATAATAAAACAATATGAACCATAGCATACTGCAGTAAATAACTGCTTTATTTTTATGTCAGATTTTACTCATTACTGGTTTAGTGACTGATCTTAAGTGGGAATGCGGGTCTTCGCTTACTAACTTGAGCTTTCCTTGTTACCTTATTTTATAGCATAACATATATTTGCATTTGACTACATGTTTGCTTTAAAAATAAAAGATGTACGGATTATGCAATATCGGCTGAAGAAAAATTTATATTTGATTATAACTCGCACTACGTACTGAAATACCGCAGTCAGAAAAAACTTAAATCGACTCTCGTTCTTAGAAACATTAGTATCGCAACTAAACAAATAAAAATGAAATGCATTGTAAATAATTTGCTCTATTGCGATACTTTCGCTGTATTTGTTACTTTACAATGCACTGTCATGATCCGTATGAAGTACAAGGTTTTCACTTATTAAAGACATTTAATGGTTAAAGCGGTGTCATAAAGTCAAGCGTTTTATCGGAAACGACTGCAAGCGGGATAAATTATCTTTCTTTCGTTTTTTCACGTTCATTGTGTGCAGTGTTGAGTATCAACCATTTGTTATATGGCGAATGACCGATGCGGGTTTGACAAGTGATTGCCCAACTAATTCTCAAGCTATACAAACGGACGCTGCATAAATCACCATCGATACCGCACACTCGTGAGCATGCCTATGACTGTAGATGTAGCACCATCTGATATGGACTCGAACCGGCGACGCACTCGCCAACATATTCGATGCCCAGAAGCATGTCGCCCTGTTTGCAAAGCATTTCACAAACCATTCGCCATTGTACGAACTTTTCTTCTTGAATTAACTTTACGAAACACATTGTGAACAAAGCATCTAATTGGAAAAACATTTCTTGAACTGCTCTTTTAAGGAGCCCGGCTTATTCTCATAGAGGGCACTCTTCAATACATTTTAAATGCAAACAATATAAATTTTAAATGTGAAAAATATTGGAGCACTCTGAGTAAACCCACATACGTATTCGTGCTAGAATAAATAATATATAATTAGAAAACCCACAGATGTCACCATTGATACATAAATATATCATGTATTATTTTAATATATTTGTAGGCATATATTACATATTTATATACCATGCGTATAAATATTCTATATAAATTATTCTATACATAATAATTATAGACCATCCTACAAACATTATGTGAAATAAATTATATTTAGTAAAAATTATTTACGTTTTATGCATAAATCTAGTGACAAGGTACACATATCAGACATCACAGTCGTTGAGAAGCGAATATATATTATTACAACCATAACGAGTTAAGGCCCCCCCCCACCCCTGATGGTATAGGACACTTGCAGGCGTGAAGCATGCTTGTCGTAAAAGCGAGCTCCTGTATACATAATGTTCGCACTAGGATTACATCTTTCACCCTCGTGTTGGCTTCGTTCTGGGGATGATGTACGTAGCTACACACATAGTTCATATCTGTCACAGTCCTCGCTGAAATACACTGGCGAACCATCTTCCCGTAAGAGTTCGTGTGTTAACTGCATACACACACATGCCATCCTCTACGCCACCGTGCTCGCCCCTCGGACGTGCTTGTAAGTGCGCCAGGGGGTACCTCTGTCGGGGATCGTCATAGCATGACGGGCACACGCGTCTTGGCAACAGTCAGTTGCTTGCGCAACAGTTTTCACTTAGGACGTATTAGATAGGTAGGGCTTAACGTCTCGTCGACAGCAAGGTCAGGGCAAGTTGCTAGGAGAAGAATGAATCGGCCATGGAGGGAACCATCTTAGCATACGCCTGGAGTGAGTTCGGGAAACCACTGTAAAACCAAAATCAGGATGGCCGGACCGGGACTCGAACTCGGGTCCTCCCGAATGCGAGTCCGAAAGTTAACCACTGCGCCAACTCTCTCGGTGGCGCATTGGGAATAAAATCGCTAAATAAAAGATACGCCCGAAGTCAGAGTTGCACAAGCTTAGCAAATACACGAAAACGGAATCATAAATAGTATAGAGCCAGGCCACAGTAAAAAAAAAATGTGTTTTTTTTTGCCTAGTGTCTTTTTTAATACAGTCATACTTTCATCCTTCCATAGCTACACGTAAAAAAACAACACNGAGAAGAATGAATCGGCCATGGAGGGAACCATCTTAGCATACGCCTGGAGTGAGTTCGGGAAACCACTGTAAAACCGAAATCAGGATGGCCGGACCGGGACTCGAACTCGGGTCCTCCCGAATGCGAGTCCGAAAGTTAACCACTGCGCCAACTCTCTCGGTGGCGCATTGGGAATAAAATCGCTAAATAAAAGATACGCCCGAAGTCAGAGCTGCACAAGCTTAGCAAATAAACCAAAACGGAATCATAAATAGTATAGAGCCAGGCCACAGTAAAAAAAAAATGTGTTTTTTTTTTGCCTAGTGTCTTTTTTAATACAGTCATACTTTCATCCTTCCATAGCTACACGTAAAAAAACAACACNGTTTTTTTTTGCCTAGTGTCTTTTTTAATACAGTCATACTTTCATCCTTCCATAGCTACACGTAAAAAAACAACACTTTCACTACCCTGGCGATTGCAACTCACATATGCCAACCATACTCAACAGTATGAAAATCGTGCATGGAAGGGTTTGTGTTTAAGCATTAAAAAAAATAATAATTCAGTTACTTAATTATTTTTGTCAACCTCCTGAAGTTGGTCTACCTATTTGATTTGCTAACAAGTATTATACGTATACCAATGGTCTTGTGTAATTTTTCTTTGATTTTTAAGAGCGTTTTTTTTAAGTATTTTTCATTCACGCAATTTACGAACATCATTATAGTGATCCTGCGACCACGGCTTAAGGCAACTGTCATTTAGTTTCATTCAATTGGTTACCATATCTAGAGCTGTTTCCGCAGGAATCTTAAATTAACCTCTAAATTTATTCGGAACTTCGATTCTTTTTTTCATACCCCTGCATGTTCTATCGCAGCCCCAGTATTTAAAATGGATATTGACACCACATTTTCTTCACATTATTGTGATATCGGACCATGGTACAACACTAATGCAATTACCGCATTGCTTTCATTTGTATAAATTAAAAGTGTTCGTCTGCAAGACCTAGTAACCATAGTGCATTCAAGATGGAACCGTGTTCTTATTTCCGGGTAAAACATGTGGGCGTAACAACTGAACCGATTCTCTTCTGTGTGCTTTGTACAGACACTTATTCCAAGCTTACGTTCATGTAATTAAATATTTGTCACGACTCACAAAATTCCAGGCTACGCCGACCCCGATGTGGATATTCCCGGAACACTGTTTACCTAACCTTACATTAAAAAATGAAACAAAGCTAAAAACGCTTCTCTCATTTGTTATGCGGATGTGGAGAGTTAAGCTGCTATGGCAGAAGAAAGAAAAACACAACACGCATTAAAACATCAGTAATTCTATGTACTTAAAACGGACAACACATCTACAATGCAACGAACTTGAGTTCTCGCTTAAAACCTTCTTTCACTTTATATAAACGAATATTAATATTTAAATATTAAATCCTACTTAATGTTATACGTGACCAAAACAAATTTTCAGTAAACATACATTTTTACTGACTTCGTAATGAGGAAAAATATTATATAACTGAATAAACAATCATATTTTCTCGGGTCACTCCCGGATTTCCGTGCCGGACGATAANGAGGAAAAATATTATATAACTGAATAAACAATCATATTTTCTCGGGTCACTCCCGGATTTCCGTGCCGGACGATAAAACTGGTTGGCGGGTTTTCTCGGGGATCTCCCATTTTCCACGCCCTTGTGTTCCGGCGCTGCTTCATACTCGCCTCGCTTCGCCCTCGTCGGCTCTCTAGACATCGATGTTAAGAGCCATCCAAATCTCTTCAATCACTCTTTACACATATTGTCTATATATTATACTCTAATACATATTTTTTAATTATTAATTGTAAGTTTTAATGGTTTTACTAACCTTTTTATATCCACGTAATTTTATGGTTTCAGATATTGCTGTACTCAAGTCAACACAACACTTGCTTCGTTGTCACTNTTTTATATCCACGTAATTTTATGGTTTCAGATATTGCTGTACTCAAGTCAACACAACACTTGCTTCGTTGTCACTACAGACCAAAATTTGCGTATACGTGCGTAATGTACAAAATTGCGTTCACTGGTTCACATTGCCTAAGGCAATGAAACATTAATTTAGATATAAATTGTTTTCTTCGGCTTAGAAACAAACTGAAGTGTTCGCTAGCACAAAGAAAAAAAACATAGTTCATATTTGAAAAAAAAAAAAAAAATTTTGTTTNATTGACTGCGCGATGAAAAGGTTTGGGCCGTTCACGAGAAATGATGAAACGTAGTTTATTATTTTTTGAATATACATGCAATACATTGTGGACACGTCAAATCTTGAACGAAATTTACAACGCCTACTTAAATTATTTACATATAAAATATAGGTGGCAGTTCAATTTAGCCAATAAATTAATGCTAAATTGTGATACACGACACAACCAAGTACATGTGGTGTTTTCAAAAAACCTCTAATAGAACTGCGTTTCAATGCACTATAAAACCCATAGTTTAGAAACTGTATTTTTACTCAGAGATGTAACGTATTAAGGAGCCCGCCTACGTGAGCTGAGTTATTATGCTTGACGCAGCATTTTTTTTTATGTTCCCGCCCACTTATAGATTAAAAATAATATAGATGAAGGTATATCTTAGCAGGCAGTGACTTATGTTACAAGCACGATCGTATTTCATATATACTTAAAAGTTCAAAAAATAACAGAAAGCAAATATAGTTCGGTTACCGACTCCTTAGAACATGCCGTGTTTTCCTGCACGGACTGATACATAGTTCTGTGCAAATGTGGTGTGATTTTTTTAATGTTTTCAAAGCCTGGAAAAAAGGGGATATTGCAGTATTTATGCTTCTCGTTTAAATATTTCTGTGCAAGACTAGCAATGCAATGGAATCTGATGGAGTACCGTTTCCAATGCCCGTTGGATGTGTCTGGAATATGGGCTAAGTTTATTTTTTTTCAGGCGAAATAATTTAATATTGTTTTTTGTTCTGGGGAGGAGGCCAGTTCCATTCTTCCCTGCCCTGCCAAGCTCCGCGGGTCTGGCACGGCGTCGCCCCGCGCATTGCGAGGCCGTGCGGCTTTGTCTCACGCTGGGCATTGCTGCTGCGACGCGACGGCGAAGTTACACGCCCCGCCGGCAGAGAGAGCGCACGCACGGCCCTTCGTCGCGCTGCGTTGCTCCTACTCGCTGTACCTGGCCGGCGCGGCGGGTGTCTCGAGGTCAATAAATTCTTTCGAAAACTGAAATTACGATTTACTGCGACAATTCTTTAATTATTTGTGTATGAAAACTGAGAAAATAACTAATAATCCATGGTAGCAGGCCAATGTTTAATTTTTTTTAAATAAATTAAACATTTTATTGAAACATTTTTTTTGTATTTAAATAATAGTTAGGGTTACATGTTTCTGGGAAAGAGGGGCCCCTGCTTGTGACGTCAACCGCTTTGGCTGTCTCAAGTTCACCTGGTATTATCCTACTTCTACCATCCATACATAGTTTATGAGAAAATAAGTAGGGCGGGAGGGGAAGTAAACCAATTAAAAATGCCTGGCCAAAATCGTCNTCTTTCGAAAACTGAAATTACGATTTACTGCGACAATTCTTTAATTATTTGTGTATGAAAACTGAGAAAATAACTAGTAATCCATGGTAGCAGGCCAATGTTTAATTTTTTTTGTATTTAAATAATAGTTAGGGTTACATGTTTCTGGTAAAGAGGAGGGAGAGGCACCCCTGCTTGTGATGTCAACCGCTTTGGCTGTCTCAAGTTCACCTGGTATTATCCTACTTCTACCATTCATACATAGTTTATGAGAAAATAAGTAGGGCGGGAGGGGAAGTAAACAATTAAAAATGCCTGGCCAAAATCGTCANTCATACATAGTTTATGAGAAAATAAGTAGGGCGGGAGGGGAAGTAAACAATTAAAAATGCCTGGCCAAAATCGTCACCTTATAATCCACATAGTTCCTTACAAAATAAGTAAGACGCGAAGGAGGGGAAGTTGGACAGTGAAAATGCTATGTTAACTAGAGGTAATAGTTCCCTCGTATCAATCCGCGCCTCCCCACCACTCGGCTGCGATATATAAAGGACAGTGATTGGTAACCAGTGCGTCAAGTCCCCTCACCAAAGGTTCGCGCGTGGCTTGTCAACGAGCAGCGGAGCATTTCAGCACCGACGGCTATTTTCCAACGTGTTGAAAATCCTCTTGAAGGTAAGTTCTAGCAGCATCAAAATAATTAAAAGTTTTGTATTTTGTTCGCGTTTATGTTTTTGACACGCAATTGCCCTTTTACAGGTTACCGCTGGGCACAGTCGCTGGTCCTGTCAATTCCTGGAGTTGTCTCTTCAGTCGGCTTGCGGTCCTGTCTGTACGGCCGTAACGAAACCTCCGCATCTTCACGCTAATACAAGCGGTGAGTATTTCCGACCACAAATATTTTGTATGTGATTTTTTAATAATAATTTATATACATTATGTGNAATACAAGCGGTGAGTATTTCCGACCACAAATATTTTGTATGTGATTTTTTAATAATAATTTATATACATTATGTGATTAACGTGTGCCCAGGTAAAGTGACTTCCGTGGTAGGGTGTCAGAGAGTCACATTTTGTACAAGTCAATTTGTCTCATTCGCGGGAGTCCCTAGCAACGCAGCCAATCGTTGCTAGTCATTATACTGCAGTCTTCCTTCTCTTCTTCTGGTATGTAACTCCGTCGTGTGCACACAAACGGTTCATTACTACACTCATTGACTATAAAATTCCAGTGTGACAGTAAAAAAAATTGTATTCATAAATAAATAATTTGCCTATATCTTTAAATATATAATGCCATATGTTACGCCAATACATGAGCTTATTGCCAATTTTAAAAAAGACGCATAACTGCTGAACATTATTATTTCATAAATTTTAATACATTTTGTGATAACAAGATTTTGTAATTTTTATTTTACACAAAATTGCTACATAGCTAATCGCTAAATGTACGCATTAACATTTCGCAAAATAATAAATTTGTGGTGTGAAACGTACTTACGAATTTTTTTTATACACGTGTCGCTTTTGAACCTATGGAAAGAGTTTCAGTATATACATGGCACAAGAAACAACCAAATAATAAAACAGTTGGTGTGTCAGCAGCAACTCATAGCATTGCCCAAGGAAAGTAGTTGTCTGTATTGAAGCTAACTTCTGGACTTACACAGCAACGACTATGATTCTAATTATTCTGCAACATGTCAAATGTTAATGTGTATACTCGGGATAGTATATTAAGGGGTTTATTGGTGACATGGTAGTTTTATATACTACGGCTTTGTTTGCAAATATGTATTTTTGTAATAAAGTTTAGCTTCATCCCTAAACAATTTTTTTGCTTAATTGCTGTCAACCTGTCCAGACCACAATCTTAATCACATTTGTTGATGTGTTACAGGTTTCTTTTGCTGACATCTTCGGCATGGATGAGCAGTTCCAAACCGAAGAATGGATGGCCAGCATACACAACAAGAAACTCTACTGAATAAAAATCAATATTTTAAAGAATAACATAAAAATGTAGTAAAGTAAAAAATAAATAACAAAAATAATTTTATTTTATTTCTGAGGTATACCTTCTCATATTTTTTTAGTAAGAACAAATACTTAAAAAGAAAAAAATACTTAAATAACTTGAAACTACAAAAAAACACATTCTATTATATACAATTTGTTCCCATGCACATAATATTACATATACTTATTTTAAACCCTTTTCCCGATAGTCGAGTGATCTAAGGCGTCTGTTAGACGACCCAAGGTGCGGCAGTTCGATCCCGCCCTCCTCCAGACGATATTTTGAGTTCTGCGAAAATTAAATTGCAGCATCTCTAGCTGCCAACTCTAGAACCAACTTGGCGGCTGAGCAAGAGTGACACCAGTGCCCATAGCAGGTGNTGCAGCATCTCTAGCTGCCAACTCTAGAACCAACTTGGCGGCTGAGCAAGAGTGACACCAGTGCCCATAGCAGGTGGTAGTTGAACGAAAGGCAAGTGGAAACTACTTGGTGGACGATGGTTCACTCTCTAGCAGCAATTAACATCATTACAGGGATCAGTGGTGCACTCTACGTGACGGCAGATCTAAGTCATGTGGAGCACATGCAACAGATGCGAAGGTGAGTTTTTGGGAAACAAGATGGCAGTGTCGAACAAAGGTGAGTAATTGGGAAACAATATGGCATGTGGAAACAAGATGGTGAGCGACAACAAAATAACGGCCGAAAACAAGAAGGCCGACAAATGTCAAGGTCAAAGACACAACACGGTGGGATACAAAATGGCGGCAGTAACGTCGTCCAAGATGGCGGATGGAGCTAAAGCCCCCAGCCCTTGTCCTCGACATTTATTTTCCTGCTATTGAGTGGCTAAACAAGCACATTTGTGGTCTAATTTAATTTGGCCCAGCCCTGTTATTTTGCGTACTTTGTTAGACGAACGAAATTAATGGTTTTGCTTGTCAAGTTTTGTTTTCTCAACACGATATTTTGTTGGGGCAACTAAATATATTTTTGGCCCTATAAAAACAAATATTTTGTTAGCTGTTCTCTCAGTGTTGTTCATGTCAAACGGCAGCGCAGTTCTTCGATGCGAGTTCCTAATTCTCTATCATTACCCATTAGTTTCCCATATATCGCAATCTGTCTGTAGGTGTTCCAAAGACTGCGTTTTTGCCTGAAGATGGAATAAAAATCCCATTTCTCAAAACCTCGCATCTCTTGTCGTAGGAAGCTTGCTGCATTCGTTGGCATTGTCCTCTTTTTGTGTCCGTGTATACATCTGTTCCAGCCATTTTGTTCGCCTGTGTTCTTTTGTAATCTTTTTTCATATTTCATCCTCGTTGTTTGCTTGATACTCAAAATGGCTCTGTTGCGTAATTTTTTTTGGCACATATGNTTTTTTCATATTTCATCCTCGTTGTTTGCTTGATACTCAAAATGGCTCTGTTGCGTAATTTTTTTTGGCACATATGCGTCTTGTGTTTTTTCTTTACATTGAATGTTTGATGCGTTTATAAGAATGTGTTGGAATGGCGTATGTTTTTAAGAATAGTTCAGATAGCAAGAATCCTCGTAAAAGTTTCTCTTTCTCTCTCTCTCTACGGTGCATAATAAACCGAGCATATTCGGTTATGCCGTGGCTTGTCAGACTCGCATTCGGGAAGACATTGGGCTCAACACCAGACTGATTCACTGGAGATAGCTTATTATAATTGTTTTCCGTACCCATTCCAAGTAGAAACTGATGCGGTTTTCTGACAAGTACCTTTACGGTTTTGTCGCCTATTAGAGTAACATCGTCTCTAGCTGGTGCGCACAAAATTTGGTATAGCTCATCAACGAACGCCATTATCATTGTCATCATAATTATTAATCGTCATCGTTGTCATCAGCGTCTTCGTTGTAGCCGTCATAATTATCACCAGTGGTAAAAGAGACGAAAACATTAGTTTGCGTACTGCTAAAATAAATCTGGTAGAATCTATTCACGGTTTCTTCGCACTTCTTGAATCTAACCTTTGAAAAACCTCCCCAGGTTATGACTTGCTTGGTTGTCTCTTAACTATGTAATGTGTCGCAAGCGTTGTATACTTCTGTTAACATAAAAGTGCCCTATTGTCGGTTATATTAAACTTTAGTGTATATTTTATCCCTAAATTATGATCTTCCCNTTGTCGGTTATATTAAACTTTAGTGTATATTTTATCCCTAAATTATGATATTCCCTTAAAATTTAATATAAACAAAAACCGGGGAGAAAAAAGGTGTGTTGGTAATGCCTAGTAAGAAATAATGCTCATGCATAATATTAAACTGAGTGCGCACGTATGTGGTGCTTTGTCCCTTTGTTGTAATTTTGTAGACTCAGTTAAGCCTTGCTTGCAGCAGGCAGAGGGATATCCTGGAAGTATAACTTAAGCAGGGCTTCAGAAAAGTTGGAAGTAACCGTGAATGGACTATATGTTGCATGACGCGCAACGCAACAGCAGGGCACCTTTAAACACACTTTAATTTCGGGATGTCTTCGTGGAAAGCCGTCCTGTTTTCGCGCGGCCGGAGATTGCCGCGTGGACGATATCGATTTCCCGCGCCCATTGTAGCCGAGGGTTAAGAAATCCTTGGAAATCCTGCTGCTATTGTACCAGGTGTCCTGGCACGCTGGAAGCCACAATAGCAACGAACACCTTCTATCTCCTCGCCGTCCGCTGCCAGCCATCGCTGGCGACTGTCCCGCGCGACCGCGGTTCTTCATCTTATAGGCGATTCACGGTAAATTAAAAAATACCCCCTTATGATCTACTTGCATGCAAGTTTTGTATTATTCTACTTTACGTAAAATTAAACGTTGCCAAAGGCCTCATCACTTAATTCGTGAATCGGTCAAGTGAAACTGTGAAATTATTTTTAAAAAAAGTAATTATTTTACAAATCTGCTAATTATTACACTCAGATGCATTATTAAAACGGAAAGCAAAATAAATCATTGAAGATTTAGCAAACGTTCACGTAACACTTTCAATTCAACGTTAAGACATGGAACTGCTTTTCCTCCATAAATACCAACTTACTGGGCGCATGCCACTCAGTGCGCCCATTAAATTATAAGCAAGTAGGAGCAGGGACTTTTTTCTAAGGTTGATTTCAAAAGTGTTCACTCTATCGTGAACAGCCTTTATCTTTTGTTCAGTTACAGCTNTGACTTTTTTCTAAGGTTGATTTCAAAAGTGTTCACTCTATCGTGAACAGCCTTTATCTTTTGTTCAGTTACAGCTTTCGGTTTGCCCGCAAACACATAGTAAGATTAGCACACAAAGACGAAATAGAGTGGCGGATCCTTTGGTGTGGGCATACCTATCCTACGATTAGCTACTGTGTGCTGAGAAAGGTTCCCCATTGGCTGGGATGCCGGCTGGCGAGTAGGTTATCAGGCGCTGATACGCGGACGGCGTTCAAACATTTTTCTGGCCAGTGACGCCGTTTTTCTTGCATGTGCGACTGGAGTTGAGTGGACAGATTTGGGCGGCTCTTAACATCGAGGTTTTGAGAGCCGATGAGGGTGAAACGAGCTGTGGAGCTGCGCCGGAATGCAAGGGCTAGGGAAACGGGAGATCCCGAGAAAACCCGCCGACCAGTGGCATCGTCCGGCTCGATTCCCGGCTCGATTCCCACATGCGAAAATCCGGGAATGACCCCGCCGGTAATCGTACCTGGTTCGCCTAGGTGGGAGGCGAGTAGTCTAACCGCCACACCATTGCTGCCCCGTGTGAGGCTGGAGTTCGCGATATAAGAGGCTATTCCACCTCTGTGCCACAGCCATAATCCGCTCACTTTGCGTCGTAAGGCGCGCAAAACGCCGGAGTGGTGAATTCTATTAAGTCAGTGCCTAGTTGTTTCTTGATCAAATTTTGCAGTTTTGAAATTGCTTGCGATGTAATTATGAGCCGCCAAGTTCTGTTCGACACTTTCGTGCTCTGCGCAAAGTTAAAGATTCTACAGTATTATTGCAGTTATCTAGGAGTAGTTAGGTCAAGGATATGGGGAAGGATTAAATTTAATTTCCTAGCTTATTTACGATGCTATAAACAAACGAATACACGCAGATTCTGTTTCCACATTGCAGCTGTCTACGGCCTTCTGTTCAATTGTTTTTTTTTTTAAATCTGAACTTACATTACTACATAACACTTGGTAGTTGTCATTCCAATAACACCCGGATAAAGCCAAGCTCATTAGTAAGAATAATATTCCAAATATCTAACATCTCATATTTACGTCATTAAAATATCGGGATCTGATAAAGTCAGTCCCTGTGGATTAAACACAGTCTTCACTCTCCAGTATTACATTTTATCGCAGCAACGACCGAGCACTCCGTGCAGTCGTATTGTATTCGTTGATCAGTATATGTGCATCATTACGATCGTTTTCGTTCTCAGCAGTCGCGTACACTCGCTCTCGACGTAGGGCATTTTCTTCGTCGCCTCGACGTTCGCTGTCCTCGTTCGCTCCACTCACTCTCAAAACAAAAGGCCATGCAAGAACTGTCATCCCAGTAGTTTGAGGTGGTAGATATAGCTGATGCGACCATTTCCNCTCAAAACAAAAGGCCATGCAAGAACTGTCATCCCAGTAGTTTGAGGTGGTAGATATAGCTGATGCGACCATTTCCATATAGTTCTGTACGCTACTATTTTCTCTTCTAAATAATTCCCTGTGATGAAAAATAGTGTGGTATTCTGGCAAATAATAGTGTAAGATGTCCAAGTCGCACTTATAGGTGCACTAATTGGGCAGTTCTGTCTCTCCCCTCCCTCTAATATTCAGCATCGCAAGGGCCGCATGAGAAGACGTAAATACTTGGCTTGGAAAAATTGTCGTGGAAAGTGGCCCACGTGGCACGCCAGACTCGTAAAAGAGTTTTTTTCTGGTTTTCCTCATAATAATAGTAGTTTCTTTTGTTAAAAACGGGCAGCCAAACGTCGTACACCGTTGAAGAAAAACTTAAGATACTTACATAGTAATCCCACATCAGTTGTGTGAAGCAAAGTGTAAAGAAAATATTAGTTCGCGAAATGTGAAATGGCATTCCTGAAGAAGAGAAAAAGGAAACTGCCACATGAAGGACCTTAATATTGGTGTTTTATATAGATTAAGCTCTTTGACAGGCGTTTCATCTACGCGATGACAGTGACAGGNCGTATAGTTCTGTACGCTACTATTTTCTCTTCTAAATAATTCCCTGTGATGAAAAATAGTGTGGTATTCTGGCAAATAATAGTGTAAGATGTCCAAGTCGCACTTATAGGTGCACTAATTGGGCAGTTCTATCTCTCCCCTCCCTCTAATATTCAGCATCGCAAGGGCCGCATGAGAAGACGTAAATACTTGGCTTGGAAAAATTGTCGTGGAAAGTGGGCCATGTGGCACGCCTGACTCGTAAAGGAGTTTTTTTCTGGTTTTCCTCATAATAATAGTAGTTTCTTTTGTTAAAAACGGGCAGCCAAACGTCGTACACCGTTGAAGAAAAACTTAAGATACTTACATAGTAATCCCACATCAGTTGTGTGAAGCAAAGTGTAAAGAAAATATTAGTTCGCGAAATGTGAAATGGCATTCCTGAAGAAGAGAAAAAGGAAACTGCCACATGAAGGACCTTAATATTGGTGTTTTATATAGATTAAGCTCTTTGACAGGCGTTTCATCTACGCGATGACAGTGACAGGTACAGTTGGTCCGTCGTTGATTGAGCAATAATGAAAATCCTTCCTAATTTCCTTCTTATGCTCATTACAAACTTCCACCACGCGTACAAAATTTCTACAGACGCAGTGACGTCGATAAAATGATAACATGAAACTTGCTAATCCCTGGTACAATTACCTTCGCGTTGCTTGCTCGTTCCCATTACATTCTTCATAAAGTTATGATTACCTCGCTGAGAAAAGGGGCAGTGCCAGCAAAAATGTAGTCAGCGATTGATGCTAAAAAAAAAATATATTCTGTAAACTATGCAACAATAATAGATGCATAAATATGTTAATATTTGGAGAATAATAGGGTTTGGTTGCCACAGTACTGTTGCGTCGAACTATAGTCTGTCTCGCGAACTAGTGCTTTTTTTTTTAGTGGAGTGGACAGATTTGGGCGGCTCATCAAGGTCTTGAGAGCCGATGAGAGGGAGGTGAGATGAGTACGGAGCAGCGTCGGAATGCAAGGGCGGGTGAAACGGGAGATCCCGAAGAAAACCCGCCGACCAGCGGGATCACCCGGCACGATTCCCACATGGGGAAATTCGGGAGCGGCCCCGCCGGGAATCGAACCCTGTTCGCCTAGGTGGGAGGCGAGTAGTCTGACCACCACACCACCGTGGCAAATGTTTTTTTTTTTTATAGTTCAGGAAGAAATATTGATTACCGTTATGTCCATCTATAAATATTTTCTGTTTACATACTGGGAAGGTTGAGAGTCAGCTGAGTGTGTTTATGTAAACATCATCTGTGGCAGGGGAGACACCGCTCCAGCCATGAAAACAGCTGTAAAGAGGACTGATTTTAGAACTGTCAAAGTGCACTCGTTCGTGAGACAGGCTATATGAACTTCTTGCGGACCTGAATGGGGACAAATAAGACGGAGGCAGAGGAGTGTAGTCAGGACCCAGAACAAGGCAAAAGGGAGAAGTCAGCGACGGGACGCAATATGAGGGGCGGCTATCTGACCCAGCGATCTGGGGATGAGTGTCTACCTGCTAGGGTCCAAGAGCAATCCCGGCCCCTTTGTCGTATCCCTTCCTATGATTTCTTCCTTAGGAATGTGTTTGATATCTGACGATATTAATGCTGTCTCTCTCTTAACAACTTTATGAATTATAGACAGTTACTAGAATAACCAAATTAATAAACTAACGAAATAAACCATGTGGACAGTTACTTATGACCACATCCCTTCCTCACTCTCCTAATTAAAAATAATTTTAAAAAATCATAACACGAATTTCAAGAAAATCGATAAAATAATGCAGATTGACTTACGAGAGCCGATAAAATTTTTGTCGTGCGTTACCTTCAACATTGTTCATATATTAAAACATCTACAGCTTTTTCTTTCCCCGTCTGTAGTTTTCCGAGAAAAAACTCGCGTATAGCCAACTTGATTTAAGTAACATTTAATATTTATAATTTTAATGGAATTTCTTTCATGATTCTGAATATCTGTCATTTTACTGGGGCTTCAAATTTCGCGCTTTGTATCAATTTGTAAAATATACACGTTCCGTGGCACTAAACATATCACATTATATAAAATGTTCTCCTTTGCGATTTTGATTACACGAACATTTTAATGTTTTCAGGAAATCTGATTTTTGATTGCTGTATTATTTTTCATTGTAAAGCGTATACCAATTTTCCGTCGAGACAATTGAATTCTGATCATAACACTTTCTGACACAACTTTAGTGAGACTTTGATTTGAGTAATCCACAACAAGCAAGATGCGCAAGTGAATTCAAAAGTTCAGTACTGATTTATACGTTTACAGTAACACACGCTATAAATTATTGTTGTACAGCATTGATAACTGAATTTATCTCTAATAAAATTATTATTGTATGCAGCTTGTTCTACCGAATTTGATCAATTTCCGTGTTGATGAAACCTTAGTATTTAAGAAATTTCAGAATTCCATTCAGAGTAGTAAACAAAATTTCAAACTGCAGTATTGGCAATTATTTGACAGGATACGCATCATATACGGAACTGTAGCTCACGAATGACTGAATACTTTATTTTACATCAGTTTATTGTACTAAATGTTTTGTTTACGTTACGTTAGGCACTGAACCATTGCCATATTTAACTACTTTATTACAAAATATTTAATCAATGTTTTAATAAGAACTATCAATATTTGAAAAAAAAATTAAATAATCGGAGAATTATATATAAATATATATATATATATAATATATTAGGAAAACCTTTTTTAATTTTGTACACTACTTTTGTGCAATAGTATGTTACTGCACAATATTTACTTTATTGTGAACTTTTCGTATTTGTTTTGTTTCATGAAGCAAAACATCTTAACATTTTTAATTTTTCCACCGTATCTAACGTCTTATATTCAATTGTACGTATTAGTATTCTTCCTATTCTAGCATCATTAATTTCAAACGTAAAAATTAAAATTTAAAGTTACAGTTATAACAGAGAATTCGTAAAATATTTACTTGGTAAACTCTAATACACCCAACTTTTGATTTCTGCTTTTAATGCATGACATGCATCTTAAACTGTAGGAATCAAGACATTTGAACGTGACAAAGAATATTACCGTCATAGAGTTTTGAATTGCTGAGAAATTCAAAACGGCCAAGTAACTTAAAAATTCTCAATTTAATACTGAAAATCATATAGATCACACAATTTAGGTCAACCTCGAAAATCGAAGCCTTGCAGCCGTAAAGGAAGGCTCTTTTGTAAAGGCAGACTGCAAAGATAGGTAAATATAATATAAAGTCTGTCCGCGATATCTTAATTTTTTTTTAAATCAAACCTTTGAAAAATCATCCCATGTATGAAATGTGGGATTGATTCCTAAATATGCCATATCAAAAGCGTTTTATACATCTGTTAACATACAAGTATCCTATTTTCTTGGTTAAGTTGAAGTTTTAATTACGTTTTGTTGATAACTTATAATATTTAATTTACAATTAATATATAAAAACAGTGAGAAAACAGGTGTGTTGGTAATGCCTCGTAAGAAATAGTTGCTATGCAAAATATAATTAAACTGTGTGCGCACGAATGCGGTGCTTGGTCCCTCTGGTGCGATTTTATAGACTTAGTTTAGCATTGTTTGCATGAGATGGAGGAATATCCTGGACGTAGAACTTTAGCAGGGCTTCAGGAAAGTTGTAAATTACCGTGAATGGACTATAAATGTTTTGCCAGCACGAGCGTGCAGACCTCGCCGTTATTCCATTTCCCACACAGGAAGCCTGCTTATCGCGGTGTTTCCCAATGCCGCTCATCAATACTGACCTTTATTAAAATCTACTTCTCTCTCTCTCTCTCTCTCTTTCACTCCCNTCCCTCGGATTACCCTCGTACTGCGTGGCATCGCGTAGTCCCTGAGCGGCTAATAACCGCCTACTCGAAATTCCAACAAAACCAAAAGATTCCAATATTTCAGCCTGGCCCGGGGCCATCTGGAATTGAATAAGTAGTATACGTATGCCGATTTCGAGACAACAGGATTCCAGGATTCGCAGCTTGGAGTTGTCCGCCATATTGGTTGACGTCACAAGCGTGGTCGGCCTTGTTCATCTCCCCCCCCCTTTTTTTTTTTCGCTCCCAACCCAAGGCTGGTCATTCCAACAATCCGTAACCTTAAAAATGATTTTAATAAAAAAAAATTATTTTATGAAAAAACTAATTTCATAAAATTTTTTTAATATATCAGTTCAACACTTCAGATTTTTATTGATTTTCCTAGAAAAAAGGGCCCGTTTGCGTAGAAACCCCCACTCTTTCGGTGGTATCGACCTCTACTAGAGTGCCGATCGCCAATGTGTATATTTATTTTCAAATTCAAAGATGTAATTTTCCATAGACGTGAAGGTATATAAAGAATCGAATTAATCGAGGAACATATAACATTTACCTCACACTCGCCCCCCCCCCCNNCCCAACTCACCCAAATTAATCATTGGCCTTACATAACAGAAATTATCGCTCCACCAATACCAATCAAACAATGGTATATACCCATTGGCAACTAAATTACGACTTTAACACATATTATGCCAGTATTGGACACTATATATTGTGCTAGTTATTTCTTTTTTATAGCATCTACCATCAGATAGCTCTCATGTCGTCCATTTCCAAACGAGAGACGAGAGACTCATCCACGCCTGGAGTATAATTAATATCTATTATTTTTAACGCCAATCTATTAAAGAATAAATAAAACACAACATATTTTTTAAAACTAATTTTATTCGGTAATGTACAACACGAGGAAACGCATATAAACATTGCAAATTTATATTTTACACTTTTTTTTGTGTATTGCAAGGCACTGTTTTCCAGTGAGTCCTGATTGCCGTGGGTAATCGGAATAATTCTTAAAACACTGTTTGCGAAATTTGTACAAATGTGAAGTAATCTGCGATTTAAGCAGTCGAGAAAATTTTTCATGTAACAATAATGCGAAATATTTGTAGTTTCGTCCTTCACCATCAGAAGATCGATATGTTCAGGTTTCTCGTTCTTAGTCACATGTGTTGTACCACTTTTCCCCTATCATTCAGTGAGTACACATTTACACACTCACCAGGGTTGTTGTTCTTAAAGACCTTTATTTGCTGTAGAGGAGTCGGAAAATCCAGTCCGCTAAAATCAAACTTTTCTTCCACCTCAGCATACCTCTTGTTCCCATGCTGCAAATGCGATGACTTAACAAATCCAGCCTTCACAGACCACTTGAAACATTGGTTTTCATAGTTGTGGGGAATTATTATGGCATGCTTGTATTTTATAAAGTCTGGAAGGTCAAAATATGTCTATAACTGTGAAGGTTTATTCTATATTACATAAGGGGAGCCCATTGCACATATTCATATGCAACCTTAGACTATCCTGCCATGAAATCGACACTCCACACTTCGAACACGCGTACTTTAATTGGGTGGGGCTCTTTGTACAGCCATGCTTCTCATGTCGTTGGGCATTGCTGTCACAAGCGAAGGTCTTTTCACAAAGCGACACTTAAAATATGGGGATGGTTAAGCAGAGGTGGCTGGCCATACAGTTGTTTCTGGAACAGATGTCAATGTCCCGGTTGGCGAAGCAGCTTCCTCAGCTGAAGAACTAGATGACACTTCCGCAGTCCCCATGTCAAACATTTCCGAAGACCCTGGAAATTTTAGTAGACACACAGGCACCTCAGCCAAAGATGCAGATGATATGACTGAAGAGGAAGAAGTCGATGGCACTGCTGGTACCACTCCCGAAGAAGACGAAGGTGGCATTGGTACCACGTCCATAGCAGTCGACAATAGTGCTATTGTAGGCAGCCCACCCGAAAAATTGATGGCATTGCTGGTACCACACACTAAGAAGTCCATGGCACCGCCGTAGATCCCATTAGCTCTGGAATGTCCGAAGACATTATGGATGTTGAATATGATGTCGACTGTAAAAGCTAGATAAGACGATCCGTACCTCCACACTTTTGTCGACTGTTTCAACACCTTCTCGACCAAATACATGTCTGGAAACTTCGTAGGCTGAATCTCCTCAGTGTAGAAACCACCATGGTTGGATTCATTGTTCAGATATTCGAGATAGTAGGTCCTCGGAGCGTAGTTGCGTATCGTCGCACACAAAACAATTCGGGGCTCCAATTCGCTGTAAAATAAGTGAACAAATCCACTTCATTGTCACGATGCAGATCGGAAAACAATTCAGATTATGTCGATTGTAAATATCTGATTTTTTCTTAAGCTGTGTTTTATGTCATTTTTAATAGACGTCCCTTAAGGACGGTTGGCAGTATATATCAAATATAGTTCGATTATGTCATTTTTTAAAAACAACTATTACATATTATCGTTGGCGAATTTTATTTTACTGAGAAAAGTAATTTCCTATCGCTTATTCGTAAGTGACTTCTGTTTTCATTGGCATGCGGGTGCATGTGAATAAATCAAATTTCATTTGACTCGATCGAGATCAGTCTTCAGCAGAGTTGTGATGAGTTAACACCGTATTTCGCGCTGGACGATTTCCCCTCCCACGTCATCCTCCCCACTCCCTCCAGCCATTCCCGTCCTTCCCCTCCCCATCCCCGCGAAATCAGCGGCGAAAACCTGCGACCCTGACCTTGAATATGGTCGGTTATAACCGGATGCAGATATCGCACGTGCACTTGGCTCGAAGGTCGACCCCTTCCTTTCCCCGCAGTGGCGTCTATGCCTGTTATGACAAGCGCATCGCGAGCCTGCTAGGCGGTTTTATTAGTTTTTAATTCAATTTTATATAATGCAGAGCTGAATACCACCTTTTATTTTCATTAAACTTTTTTTTTCTTCCGAAAACAAAAAAGTATTAATATTCTCATATTTTTTTTACAAGTTCCTACCCGGAATGCCCTACCGCATTATGCTGTAAAACATTTAAAAAAATTCATATATATATATATATCTCTCTCTTTTCATTGACAAAACTATTGACAGTTAAGAGTGATTGCAAGGGATTCTAACATACTGTACGTTTCATTACCCGGAAAATGACTTAGATCGGAAGAATTCAAAGTTTTTTAAAAATAATTTTATATACCTTTGCGTGTATGGAAAATTACATATTTGAATTCGTATATAAATATTCACACTGGCGATCGGCACTCTAGCAGAGGTCGATACCACCAAAATAGTGGATGTTTCTACGCAAACGGGCCTTTTTTCTAGGAAAAACAATAAAAAATGCAAAGTGGCAAGCCGACATATTTAAGAGTTTTTTATAGAATTGGTTTCTTTATAAAATAGTTTTTTTTTATTAAAATCTTTTCTAGGGTTGCGGGTTGCTGTAATGGCCGGTTGTGGGTTGGGAGCGGCGAGGGGGTAGATAAACAACTCCGAATCCTGGAATCCTATTATCCCAACATCGGCATGCGCATACTACTTGAAGAGCCAACTGCGCTATCCAGTGCTTCACTTTATATAAGCACATTTGGGAACCCACGGATGTTGCGGAAGATCTGCTGTAGTTATCCAGTTACGAATACTTAAACTGCTGAATAGTGGAAACCTGCAACCTTTTGTATTCAGCCTTCTACATTCGCATTCCCGTATTTCACCTGCCCTTTTTAAATGCCATGTTTGTCATAATTTAAAAACATGTATTAGTTATAACTAAGAATACTTATTTAGTCATATTTAATTTATAAAAGTTTCAATCATTTAATTTTTTGAAATGTATGCTCACCACAAGAATATTTATGTAATAGAATATTATATGATTCAACTATATATTGTCAGTTTTTTTTTAAATTGCCTGTGATTTTGATCTGCAGTCAAAAAATTTTAAAGCACTTTCAGATTATATTGAATAGTGCTTATTGCCTTAGGTTGTAAGTGGCATAGAGTAATACTCAGTTACGTCGAGAGCAACACATTTGTATTAGATTCCCCATTATAAATGGTATATATTTATATATAAACACAAGGTGTTTTTGAATAACTTGTCAAAATTCATAAACAGCATATATGAACTAATTAAAAACAAAACGTTATAGTAGCAAAATATTTAAAAAATTGATCTTGCATTTTTAAAATTAATTGAAGTTAGAAAAGCAGCGCCGAGAGTCCGCAGCTACACGTAACTGCTTGCAGTACAAGTTGCATATCACAAAGGCGAACGAAATCATATTAGCGATGATGGAAATGTAGTCTCGCATTAGATGATCGCGCCAATCCCGCTTGCATTAGTGGTATGCAACTTGTGCACGTAGATACTTAGAGCTGTGAACTCCCAGCGTCAATATGCCTAACTTGATAAAAAAAATACTAGATGAATTTTGCGAACATTTTGATCCTAAGATTTTTTTGTTTATATTAGTCCATAGATGCTGTGGTTTGAATGTCGATATGTTACTAAAAAAATATTGCATATATATATATATATATATATATGTGTGTGTGGTAAACTGCATTGAAACATTTGTATCTGTGCGTGTGTGTGTGGGCGTGTAACCTACCTTCGATTCAACCAAACTTGTTACACATTGAGCCCGCCTTTGAAAGATGGCCTTGGGTTTTTAATTAGGATTAAAGAACTACATTAGTGTTCTTTACGTAATTTACGACAAATACTTGATCAAGAATAATTAACAAATATAAAACAATGTGAGGATACACAACCGATATCCTACTTACTTGCCAGTCGCCGCGTGTCCCCACCAGCGTCTCGCGCATGCGCGGCGCAAACTCAAGGTCATGCTCACGTCGTAGTCGTATACCCAATCGAGAAAGACAACATTTATTTTAATCGTGCTATTAGTCACAAAATTGTGTCGGAATAGATCACCGTGGAAACGTCAGATCGCCGTTTCCAACCTGGTAATCTATGCTTCGGTCTGATTTTAAAGACGTATTGGCGTCATAGAACATTTTAGGAATCACCAAAAAAGATCTTGAGAAAACAGAAATTACATGATATGTCCTGCATGGAGTTTGTACCAGAATTGGCTCCAATGGGATTAACGTAAAATTCAGTAAATGTTATCAGAATCACAGATAATTTTATTCAAAGGAACTGACAAGATATATTAATGGTTGGCCTTAATTATACCATGCGCCAAAAATTACGTAAATATTTTAGTTTTAGAAGGATACATTTTTTACTGCACTTTTTAAACCATAAGTGAACAGTCCGGTATAATGTTACGGTGATGCGAAATAATTTCTGAACGCCATAATTCGACTGCCTTAACCAGAGAGATTTCCTGCTGATTTAGTTGGAAGCCAGTCCCCTGGCGAGCAGTGCAATCGCCTTTCCGCTCCTTGAACATTTTTATTTCGTTATCGCAGCTAAGTTTGCTTCCCTGCAAGGTTTGCCTAGTACGTTTGCTATACATACAAAGCAGTTACATGTCCATTGTGTCCCTATATTTGCTCTCGTATAGTGTAGGCAACAGCGAAACACAAAGAAAATAAGTAAAAGTTCACGATATACTTTTCAAAATAAAGGAAGATAACTTTGGTGTCATTAACGCGACTCCAAGATTAGAATAACAGGAGCCGAAAGCTTGATAATTCTAGAGAAAACGCTATTTTGTAAAGAATTCGGAATAACTTAGCTTGGTAGCATTGCTTTGTTTACTAAATTTAATCGCTCAAGACACATTCAAACAATATTCCGAGAAAAATCATTTAGCGATTTTATCATTATACTGGCGCGATTTGGCTTGTTCAGTAATGAAATTCTTTAATTCGAGACAAACGCGACAGCTCAAACGTTGTTTGACGTTTTGAAAAGTTTACACTGGATAATTCTTTAAATACGAGTGGAAGATTGTGTTATTAATTGTGCGCGTTATCTGTAATGAGAAGTTAGCATGTAGCTTACGTATTGATGTAACTATAACCATTTCGTAAATTATGTTTCGATGATCCTCAGATCTCACTGTTGGTAATTTGTTGCGCTGCTGCAAAATTTTACGTGTAAAAGTTTCTAAAACATATTGTGCTGTGGGCGTGGTGTGCTTGAGGCATATATTCCTTTTTTCGTGCACCCGGCGTACAGCTTCAAATGCATCGTGTTTGTACGACTCCAAGTAAACAACTGTTTTAGAACCAGTAGGTATTCTGTTACGAGCATTAATTCTACACATTATGTTTCTCCAAGAAAATTTTTCAGGAAATAAAGGAATCACGCCTAGAAAAATAACCGATACGGTTAGGTTAGGCCAAATGTACTACGTAAGGACTGACTTAAGTACCACAATGAAAAGAAGGGTTCCTTTAAATGTTTTAAAAAAGTTGTCAGCCAAATGACGCACTCGTGGTGTAAGACCGTGCGTAATACGCCTCTAGTATAGTGCATGGTGCGTTCTCCAGGAGTACTGTGAGCCTGAAGCACGTTGCCGCTCAGATAAATTACTCAGTGGTCTCTGGTAACTGTAGCGGCAACGGCAAATACTCGTCAAGGTAGTTCATGACTGAAAGTTTTCTCGCTTAGGTAAGATGAGGGTAAGGGAAAGGACGAGACGTCTTGGTGTCTGCTTGTCGGCGCAGAACTTCGAATCTCATCTTCATTAGAACTGCACTTTTTTTATCACAATAAGACGTGCGCAACCATCCGAATTGTGTTGCAAACAGCACACCACGCCCTGTGTTCATGAGGACAAAATATGCGTCATCTAAACCCAAATACGTTTATCTTTACACGGTGTATAACAGGATAGTAAAATTGGGTTTAATGTATGCTCGGCTGTGAGAACCAAACTTCTAAATTCAGGAAAAACTTTACCTTTAGTAAAGAGAGGTGTATTTTTTCCGAAGGGTGTCTAGCTACATCACTANTTCTAAATTCAGGAAAAACTTTACCTTTAGTAAAGAGAGGTGTATTTTTTCCGAAGGGTGTCTAGCTACATCACTAGAATATACTGTTGCTGCAGAATAGCAGTGCCTGAGAAACACAAAGTAACATGCTCTTACTGAGCAACATTTGTGGGAGTTACAGATACTTGTTTATTTTCTACTGTGAGCTGGAGTGAGTGAAGCGAGTGAAGAGATTTGGGTCGCTCTTAACAGCGAGGTTTTGAGAGCAGATTGTGAACTGGAGTCAGGTTACAAACTGGCCTTCGTTCTCGCAGATGAAAATGTTATTCGGGAGCCCAGATGCAAACGTCCACGTGAGTGCTTGTTAGGGAAGTTTATACAAACATGAGCTTGGAGCGGGGAGCGAATGGTATGCAGATGAGACTTTCAATTGACGCACACAAAAAATATTCGAGGTTACATTGCAGTTGCCATTCTACGGATAGCTTGTGCATATAAAATGTTATAGAACGATAGGTAACATGATTTTGCCAAAATATTTGGCTCTGAATCATGGACTTTCTACTTTAGTTTAAGTTCGATGCATTATCTCGGAAGTTTATAGTTATTAATTTGTGGCTACTGCTTTTTCTTCACTGTGGCAGATAAACCCTCAAACGATATTTGATCTCCTCTCAAGACCTTGCTGTTAAGAGACGCCGAAATCTCTTCTTCAATATTTGAGCTCGTTAATTTTTTTAGGACAGAAAAAGACGTACTCGGTTACTTCAGGTACATATATGTGAAGATGTATTATTTTTAAATTATTCAGAATAAACACAAGAAAAAAATACCCTCAAATATTATTGCTTATTGCAACTTGATTCGCGACACACTAAACTTTTATGCGATCTTTAAGGTTTAAAACTAGCTTGAAAAGATAAACATCCTATTTATCGTTGAAGACCCTGTTTGGTTTAGAAATAATACTGGATTGTCGGAGAATTTAGAACTGAAGTTTACATATCTTGAATGTTCGACGATTTTACGTCTGTAGTGAGACTATCGTACTGTGTGTGGTGGTCTTAATGATTGCTAGCGGGAATTCTTAAAGATATAGCAGTATGAAAAAGTTTAAATTAACGCACACAATTTTTCAGTAGTTTGAGATTTTGGCCGCATAATTTTACAAATAAACTGCTTCGTGCAATTTTAACAAAAGTTTTAGAAATCCAAAAGGACTACAAATATCAGTTTGAAGAAATGACTGTAGGTATAACTTCTTTAAAAACTACATATTGTAATGTTTGCATTACAAAACACGCGAAAAAAAATGCCCATAAAGTTGTACTTTTATGAATTTTGTAATGTTATTACTATTCAGGCACTTTATCAACATATCCGCATGTTAAGCTGGAAGAAGTGGCTCCAAAATGCAGTGTTACAGTGGCCACATATGAGTAAATTTGCATTGCGATATAAACAATCTGAATGAGAAGGCTACTGTACCAATTAAATAATGTTCAATTTACTAAATTTACTTACATATTCGTAAGCTTTGAAACTTTTTGCACAATGTGTAGAGTATAAAAGTACCTTAGTTGTATGGGGCATCCAATGGGAACTTATATTTGTAACCAACAATGACATAATGTAAAAATACGTTTGGAGATTATGTTTATACGCTATTCACGGTAAAGTGAGCACTTTTTGAAGCCATTTCATTTGGAATAATAGTCAATCAATATATTTTATTGTATCTTTAGACGAGTTCGGTGAAATATATACCCTGTGTTTATTACTTACGTGGCAATATTTATTTTAGAAACGTGATAAAGTGGGTGATAGGAAAAAAGTAACTAGGGCGTCAAAAGTGCTCACTTTACCGTGAACAAAGTATAAAAATACTATCACCAGTGATATATCCCCGTACTGTATATTTGTATTTTAAACATTACACAGTGTGTAAACTCATTTACGTATCTTAGTTTATTTTAAGTGATGTGAATTCACAAATACAAATATCAGTGCAATTACATCGAAATTACAGTTTTTACCACACTGGTCTATAAAATATAAGTTTAAATTTTGTTTTCTTACAGTACTTTCTTAATAAAAAAAAGCATTTATTTCAACACGTGAACATTCACTAACTTACAATGGAGAAGTATTTTCATTTAAACACGGACACGTTTATTACTTAATAATAACAATGAAACTAGGATTTTTTTTCAAAGTCAAAACCTGCTATCAACATAATTTGTTGTTAATACTGTAAGTAATTTTATTCTCTATGATTCTGGTTACGATACCAAACCCATTTTTACCTTATTNTTCTAAATTCAGGAAAAACTTTACCTTTAGTAAAGAGAGGTGTATTTTTTCCGAAGGGTGTCTAGCTACATCACTAAAATATACTGTTGCTGCAGAATAGCAGTGCCTGAGAAACACGAAGTAACATACTTTTACTGAGCAATATTTGTGGGAGTTACAGATACTCGTTTAGTTTCTACTGTGAGCTGGAGTGAGTGAAGCGAGTGAAGAGATTTGGGTCGCTCTTAACAGCGAGGTTTTGAGAGCAGATTGTGAACTGGAGTCAGGTTACAAACTGCCCTTCGTTCTCGCAGATGAAAATGTTATTCGGGAGCCCAGATGCAAAAGTCCACGTGCGTGCTTGTTAGGGAAGTTTATACAAAAATGAGCTTGGAGCGGGGAGCGAATGGTATGCAGATGAGACTTTCAATTGACGCACAAAAAAAATATTCTAGGTTACATTGCAGTTGCCATTCTACGGATAGCGTGTGCATATAAAATGTTATAGAACGATAGGTAACATGATTTTGCCAAAATATTTGGCTCTGAATCATGGACTTTCTACTTTAGTTTAAGTTCGATGCATTATCTCGGAAGTTTATAGTTATTAATTTGTGGTTACTGCTTTTTCTTCACTGGGGCAGATAAACCTTCAAACGATATTTGATCTCCTCTCAAGACCTTGCTGTTAAGAGACGCGGAAATCTCTTATATGTGAAGATGTATTATTTTTAAATTATTCAGAATAAACACAAGAAAAAAATACCCTCAAATATTATTGCTTATTGCAACTTGATTCGCGACACACTAAACTTTTATGCGATCTTTAAGGTTTAAAACTAGCTTGAAAAGATAAACATCCTATTTATCGTTGGAGACCCTGTTTGGTTTAGAAATAATACTGGATTGTCGGAGAATTTAGAACTGAAGTTTACATATCTTGAATGTTCGACGATTTTACGTCTGTAGTGAGACTATCGTACTGAGTGTGGTGGTCTTAATGATTGCTAGCGGGAATGCTTAAAGATATAGCAGTATGAAAAAGTTTAAATTAACGCACACAATTTTTCAGTAGTTTGAGATTTTGGCCGTATAATTTTACAAATAAACTGCTACGTGCAATTTTAACAAAAGTTTTAGAAATCTAAAAGGACTACAAATATCAGTTTGAAGAAATGACTGTAGGTATAACTTCTTTAAAAACTACATATTGTAATGTTTGCATTACAAAACACGCGAAAAAAATGCCCATAAAATTGTACTTTTATGAATTTTGTAATGTTCAGGCACTTTATCAACATATCCGCATGTTAAGCTGGAAGAAGTGGCTCCAAAATGCAGTGTTACAGTGGCCACATGTGAGTAAATTTGCATTGCGATATAAACAATCTGAATGAGAAGGCTACTGTACCAATTAAATAATGTTCAATTTACTAAATTTACTTACATATTCGTAAGCTTTGAAACTTTTTGCACAATGTGTACAGTATAAATTTACCTAAGTTGTATGGGGCATCCAATGGGAACTTATATTTGTAACCAACAATGACATAATGCAAAAATACGTTTGGAGATTATGTTTATACGCTATTCACGGTAAAGTGGGCACTTTTTGAAGACCATTTCATTTGGAATAATAGTCAATAAATATATTTTAGTGTATCTTTAGACGAGTTCGGTGAAATATATACCCTGTGTTTATTACTTACGTGGCAATATTTATTTTAGAAACGTGATAAGGTGGGTGATAGGAAAAAAGTAACTAGGGCGTCAAAAGTGCTCACTTTACCGTGAACAAAGTATAAACATACTAACACCAGTGATATATCCCCGTACTGTATATTTGTATTTTAAGCATTACACCGTGTGTAAACTCATTTACGTGTCTTAGTTTATTTTAAGTGATGTCAATTCACAAATACAAATATCAGTGTAATTACATCTAAATTAGAGTTTTTACCACACTGGTCTATAAAAGATAAGTTTAAATTTTGTATTCTTACAGTAGTTTCTTAATAAAAGNTTTGTTTTCTTACAGTACTTTCTTAATAAAAAAAAGCATTTATTTCAACACGTGAACATTCACTAACTTACAATGGAGAAGTATTTTCATTTAAACACGGACACGTTTATTACTTAATAATAACAATGAAACTAGGATTTTTTTCAAAGTCAAAACCTGCTATCAACATGATTTGTTGTTAATACTGTAAGTAATTTTATTCTCTATGATTCTGGTTACGATACCAAACCCATTTTTACCTTATTCATAAGTGGAAATCCTGGTTTGATTCTATATGTGGCAAATAAAATTAATATTCTGAAGTGTTAGAAGATCACATTACATTTTCATTGTGTAAGTGGTGGCGAATGAAAGACCAATCCAAAACATGTTATATAATAACTGCGCGAAGAAACTTGGTTTCAACAGATCAGGTACGTATGATTTCTAGGAATTTTCTCCTCTATGACTTGTAAAACTCAGCGATAACAAGTGTGGTGGGAACAAATTTTGTTTTGCAAACGACATATGGAATTCTGAAACACCACCCGTTAAACCGCATACGACAAATTTCTTATTTCTGCCGTGAAATATCTCGGGTATGATTTCCAGCAATTTCGAGGATTTGTAAGTATATATATTTTTTTCCAGCACATAGATATTGTGCTTTTGAATACTTAGACGAAAGTGACTGCGAAATATTGTGAATCCTAAAGTTTATTTGCTATTTTTGACAGCGTATAGTTATACTTTAAAAGACTGAGTTCGGAAAATAAATCGACAATAAAATTGTATTTTAAAAGTTTTTTTTTAAGGAATTCTACTGTATGTGCCTTTGGAATGATTACGGTTGGCGAAAGAATTACAGGACACATAATGCCGGTAAACTATCATATTCCTCAAACAACTAAAAGTATTATTCGTATTATTTTAGAAATGAGATAGCCAATAGTTGTAAAAATAGTGTAACAAGAATTCACTACTGGACCATTAATTTGCGGGTGTGTGACGTATTTTTGAATTTTGGTACAGTTTCGTGTTTTGACTTAAAGTAGAGCATTCTATTTTCTATAGTGTTTAGACAAACATATTAAATAAGGCATTTTTTTAGTGGCCTGTTCTGAACAGATTGTCATGGGACAGGAGCACCAGGAGGAAAACAATCCACCTCGTGACAGCCACCAATGCTTCCTTCTCCATCCACCACATCCATTTCAATGGATGGACTACTAAAATAGTTAAAATTGACGCTATTCCCCACCTGTGGGTCCTAGGATCCCCAGTTAATATTAGATGGCACAGACTATAAGGTGCCTTGAAGGTTGAGTGTATATCAATAAGGTAGTCTTTCAATGTGTTTCACTTTACTGGTTGGTTATATTGTCTCGAGTTNTGAAGGTTGAGTGTATATCAATAAGGTAGTCTTTCAATGTGTTTCACTTTACTGGTTGGTTATATTGTCTCGAGTTAAAATATACAAAAACACTTCCGAGGTGTGGTACTCTATTTAACTAACTCGAATTAACTGTGGGCGACATCGTGGGGNAAAATATACAAAAACACTTCCGAGGTGTGGTACTCTATTTAACTAACTCGAATTAACTGTGGGCGACATCGTGGGGGAGGGGGGGCTTCTTTGATCGACGACTTTATACTTAGCTCTGCTTGTAGTGCTTGGTATGTGTCGGCTGGATGAGGTCCGGCGATGTGGGCGGCCTTGGAAAGGCCCGCGTATGGTGCAGTCTCCCCTCGACTGCTGCTCTGGGTTCGCTCCTCGACGCTCTCCTCTCGTTCCAACGTCCTCTCGNTATGGTGCAGTCTCCCCTCGACTGCTGCTCTGGGTTCGCTCCTCGACGCTCTCCTCTCGTTCCAACGTCCTCTCGCGATTCCCGACGCAACTGACTCTCTTGGCATGGCCATAAAAACTGACACCCTCTTCTCTCGTAAATTCGCTTATATCCTCTCTTGACTCGCTCCCTAAGTCCCTACGTGTGTCTCCCTTGCTGGGGGAGGGAGGTGGGAGGAGGGCGCAGGACAACAAATACTTTATACATGTGCCATGGTTCTTATTGGTGGAAGGAGGGGTGACTGCACCCTAAAACTTACCCTGTCAGCTCTCCTTCCGCGGCGCGTGTCCAAGTTTCCCCGTGGTT